>CM022709.1:9508321-9610821 GCA_012295165.1 Asparagus setaceus
TAATGTGATATATTATACGCTTTGATTAATGGGTTAGCTAAGAAGGGAAGCGTGAAGCAAGCTTTTCAAGTTTTAGAAGAAATGGTAGCGAGTTACTTGGCCCATCCATCAAGCGGAATGTTAGAAAGAGGAAGAGGAAGGATTTTGTACCCAATTCTAATGGTTATTGGCGTGGCGAGTTACATGGCCGTTTTGTTGTTTTTTGAAAAAAGTAATCCCGAAGAGTTCAGTTCGGTCCATGAAAAAGATGATCAGCCTATGGGGGATGTCTAACCATTAGTTGTAAACCTCAATAATCACCATAACTTAGGAGTTCTGTGCTGTGGAAGGGACCTTTTATACTTAGCACACGCTCAAGTAGTGAGAAATATTTCATGAAACTCGGGATGTAAGTTGACTAGACATTGACAGATAAAGGTCATAATTGAATTGTATTTTGTTAAAATTGAAGAACATAGCTTGAAGTACCAAGCAATCCACGTATTAAGCAACAGTCATGTATACTATGTAGTATACTCGATAACAGCTCCACTCCCAAAGTAAATTAAAGTATTATGTGCCTCATATCAATCTTTTAGATAGTTTACCTTGTGAGAAGTTGGTATGAGCTCTTGCAAAGCCTTCAACTTCCTTTTATCTTATCCCTTCGTCTCTGTTCAAAGATCATACGAAATATACTTACCAACTAAATCACTATAGCAAACAGTTTTATAACACAACAAAGTGAAAGCTGGTTTATACTCACCCTCTCTGTCATATTGTGCATTTCCGTTGTCCTATTTCGCTTCCTTTTCTGATGATGATCACCACTTCCACCAGCTTCCTGAATTGAAACATGAAATGGTACCAATTCTGTTAGTTCTTCTGCCAAAAAGTAGAGGACCGCTTCCTCGTCATAGCTGTGTACTATTTAGTGCGTGATTATGATTCATCTAGATCAAAAAAGTGTGAATTAGAACGAATGATATATAATGCCGATTAGTTTTATTGTGAGTATTGGATTTTGAATGAATCACGGCTGAAGAATAGATTGGTCGTAGTTGAGGAAGTGGATTATTCTGCTGCTTTTGACAGTGTAATGATCCAAATCCTTGCTAAATTTAGATCATACCTAAAGAAGAAGGCAGGCATCAACCTTGTCCACTTACGTACTTAATTTGAGCAATTTTGTTAAACTCCTGGAATCTTTAATTAAGAATCTAGATTTATAACTGTCTCACCTTTTTTTTGTTGCTTATATGCTCTATTTAACTTCATGTTATTCTTCCCATTATAATGGATTTGCATCTAGACATGCACGAAACATACATGAAATTGTACTAGATAATATTATATCAACTATGATATATTCTTATTTAATGTTTTAGAAGTGTGTTTATCTGTTATAATGGAAATATGCATGTGTCAGTTATACAATGTTCATCACAAAGTAACTTCAAAATTGAACTCATACAAGCTTTGTTAGCTAAGGTAGAGTTCCTACAACATATTATACTTACATATATAGTGATTTATTAGCTAAGGTGGTCTCCAAAGCCCCAAAGATCTGGCTCAGTAATCAAACTCAAACCTTTGGGCCTCTTACATTCAATGTGTCCAAAACAATAAATAGGCCCACTTGGAGTATCTTTATATTTCTCGTATTTAGCCAATTCTATGGAATAGTAGTTATTTAAATTTATTTTCTAAATTATCATAGTTGAATTTATTTAAGGGTTGTCAATTATAGCTATGTTCCATAAAGTCATTATCCAAGTCATATTTTATAAAATCTTTTCATTCAATAATTTTCTTGTTGACAATTTTTCTGTATAAACTAAAGTTTTTGAGTTCCACTGTAGATAAGCACAGTAGATTCTACAGTGGCTCCTAAACTTTACTAATAGGGGAGTGGAGTATTAATATAAAAAGAAGGTTAGCCTACGCAAATTTAAACCCAGGCCACAAATATATGCGTTGATGCGGGATATATAAAATGAAAACGAATGCATTGAAGCCGAGAGGACATCACACATCCTCATATGTAATTAAGGAATTTTCCATATTAGTTCTCCACATCTTTCATATTTTGAATTAGTCCCCAAATCTTGATACTTTGAAATTACAACCCCAATATTTTAAGACTGTTGGGGTCCTCCAAATCTTTCGATTTTGAAATTAATCCTCTAGCTCTTGTAAGTATTTTAAAATTAGTCCTCCAGGTTTTAAAGTATTTTAAAATTAGTCTACCAGCTCCTTTTAAGTATTTTGAGATTACTCTCTCAAATCTTTCATTTAACTTCTAACGTGAAGGATCAATTTCAAAAATTAAAATTTTGAGGGGCTAATTCAAAATATATAAAGATTAGGAGGACTCGAAAAATAACCTATAAACAACTTTCTAAGCCGTAGATCATCTGTTTTGTCCCATTATTTGATTTAAAGAAACTAACTGCAAAATGAAATGCCATCCTTCTCTGTCTACTCTTTCCCCATTGCTCAAAACATAAATAAAAAAAATTGCTCTTTTTATTAAAACTCAGCAAGAGATGGATCTAATTTTTCTTCCTCATTAAGATAATAATTCAAAGATAATAAATTTGGACAATAGAATAGTTGGGTTTTTGTGCTAAAGGAAACTAGACATTACTCTAATACCTTGTTTGGATGGGGGTTAATGGATGGAAGTTAAAGTGAAATTTCAATTTCATCTTGTTTGGGAGTTTTTTTGAGGGGTTAGAGGATGGAATGGAATGTTAAATTTCCTTCCATTTTCCACCCCTCCAATTTGGGGGTAGAGGATAGAATGGAAACCAATGTAAAATTTTACAATGTGATAAAGACAATTATACCCTTATAACATTAAAATCAATGCCTAAGATATACTCCCATCCAATATGTAAGGGTATTTATGTAATTTTGTATATATTCACTTCACCTCCATCCTCTTTATTAGAACTCCTAAACAAGGTAAAACAAATTTACTTTCGTTATCCTTACTAAACTCCCAAATAACATTTATCATTTTACTTCCATTCCCTACCTTTCTTTCCATTATTTAACTTTCCGTTCCTTCCTAAAACTCCCAAACAAAGCGTAAGCTTAATGAGCTCTAGTAGCTAAACCAAAACCTAATCAACACCATTTGGACTTTGTTGGTCTAAAGAAAATAGTATGGGTATAAAGTAGTGCCTTGCTTCGGTACTCTGAAAATAGGCTTTTCTTTATTATTTTTTTTTATTTAAACGTTAATATGGTAATATTCTATAATATCTTCTTCCTCACTTTTTCAAACCCATCGATTTGGGCTCTCTACCCGTAAAACTTTACCTTATAATCTCTATTTATAAATTATTATACATATCCATCAACAAATCAATACTTAACCATCATCTGCAAGCTAATTGGATGTATTTTTCTGATTACTATATGAGGGGTTCAAGGAAATAAATTAAAAAACATGGAGTTTCAAGCAAATCAAATTAGGGAGATCTGCTATTTCTTCACGAGATTAGGTGGGGGAGGATGTGCTTGCTGACAGAGAATTAATGGTGCGGGTTCTTTTGGGATCATAACAAATAAGCTTTAGAAACTACCCTATATAAGTTAAAGGAAATTACCAAGATGCCAGTGGAACTCAAAAAAACATTGTCGCTACTTAATCGGAACCAGAGAGAGATTATTTTGGAAATATTTAATCGGAACCAGGTGTGCCATCGGTACTCCAAAATCTATTTTTGGAGTATCGAAGTTGTTGTCTATAAAGTAAGGGTTTTGCATATATACCCTTAAATCTTCTATATTTGAAAATTTCATTCTAAATCTTGATATTTGCAAAATTGCCTCCCAATTCTCTCATATTGGATTTTTCTACCCCTCCAACTAACTAGTATTAGTTTCTAAATAGGGAAATGTGCAAATTTTCAAGTAATTTCCAACACGTTTGCAATATTTTCTATTTTAAAACTAAAATCGTCAAGTGGAAGGGGTAGAAAAACTCAATGTGAGAGAATTAGGGATATTTTACAAATATCAATATTTTTAGGGTAAATCTATACTCTCTCAGTGCACTGACGTGAAGATCTGTGGTTGGGCTGAAGGAAGTGGTGGAGACCCATGTGAGCACACACGGTTATGGCATAGCGGCTTGGGCATATGTCGAGAAGGGTCTAGTTATGCTTGGTAAAGAGGGTCTGTTGAAGAATCTGAAGGAACCTAGCATGGACTTTTCGAGTTGTGTGTATGAAAAGTCACCGAGGTCAAGTTTCGACAGCAAGTCTAAGAGAGAGGGATACTAGATTATGTGCACACGGATGTTTGGGGTCCGGCTCGGACAACTTCAAGGGTGGTTCAGGTATTATGTCGTTTATTGATGATTATTCTAGGTATGCTTGGATTTATTTTCGAAGCACAAGAATGAGGTGTTGAGACATTCAAGAAGTGGAGAACAATGGTTGAGAACGAGGACATGAAAGAAATTGAAGACGCCGAGATCGATACGGATGCAGTATCTGAGATGGTGCTTTCAAGGAGTTACGTGATCGAGGAGAATTGTTCGACCGACGTCGAGGTCTACACCACAGTGAGATGGGTCGCGGAGAGGCGGAGCGAACACTGCGGGGGAAAAGCGTGGTATGCGATCTTATGCGGATTGGGCAACGAATGGTGGGCGTAAGCGGTGGCTTCTGACTTGTTACATTGTGAACCGTTCACCACATTCGACATTGGATGGTGATACACCTATAGGGTGTGAAGAACATCACATTATGATAGGCTCGAATTTTCGGATGTACGCCTACTATCCGTCAACGAGGAAAGCAGCTTGGCGAGGGCCAAGAAGGCAATATTCTTGGGATATGCAAAGCGTAAAAGGCTATCGCTTTGGTGTCTGAAGATTCAAAGTTCGTGGTCGGCGAGGGATGTTACCTTTGATGAGAAATCCATGATTGCTAGGGCATCCAAGGATGATGGTGTTATGGCGGTGAGACTACTAAGTCTCAGTTATTGAAATAGAACCTAAAGACCAACTAGGTTCTAATCGTGCTCAAGTGGGAAGTCGGGTAGATGATGAGCTTGGCGGGGAGGAGGTTCAGCGAGAAAATACCACACTACAACAACGGCTAAATTGAATGGTGGCACTAACCGGCAGGCACCTGGCGAGATGCTTGAGAAAGGCTGGGGCTGATCAACCCCTAAAGCACTATGGGCAGGCTAATATGGTTGAATCGCACTCGGTGGAGGAGGACGGTAGGTCTCCTTCAAGGAAGCTATTCGGGACAAGGATAGTGAGAGTTGGTTGGGCTGCGATGGAGGAAGAGATGGAATCTCTTGGAAGAACATGGGAGGTGGTCCCATTGCCGTAGGAAGAAAAGCTATTGGTTGTAAGTGGGTGTATAAAAGAAAGGAAGATCTTTGAGCTTCGGTGGTGTAAAATACAAGGCGAGGCTAGTGGCTAAGGGTTTTGCAGAGAAGAGGGTGTGGATTACAATGAGATATTTTCTCCGGTGGTGAAACACACTTCTATTGGGGTGCTATTGAGTATTGTTGCTCATGGTGATTTTGAGTGGATCAACTCGATGTTAAAGCGACCTTCTTGCGCGGAGACTTGGATGAAGAGATCTACATGCATCAACCCGAGGGCTACAAGGTTGAGGATAAGGAGAATCATGTGTGTCGTTTGAGGAAGTCCTTGTATGGATTAAAGCAATCTCGGCGGTGGTACAAGCGATTTGACTCCTTCATCTTTGAAGCATGGGTTTTCGGCGATCATGATTGTTGTGTTTACATTCGGAGCTTGCGGGAGGTAATTTTATCTATCTTCTTTGTATGTGGATGACATGCTTATTGCTTCTAAGAGCGGGGTGGAGATAGATAGGTTGAAATCTCAACTTGGTGAAGAGTTCGAGATGAAGGACATGGGTGCCTGCTAGGAAAATCCGGGTATGGAGATTAGAAGAAGCGGCCGATTGTTCTTGAGTCGAGAAGGGCTACATAGAGGGTGTCGCGAGGTTCGGGATGCAAAGTGCTAAGTCGGTGGTGACTCCATTGGCTCCACACTTTAGGCTTTACGTAATCAATCTCCACTACGTGGAAGAGAAGGCACATGGGCGTGTTCCCTATGCTAGTGCGGTTGGCGGTTTAATGTATGCAATGGTGTGTACGCCCGGACATTTCCTGGCGGTTAGTGTGGTCGATGGATTCATGGCGAATCCGGAAAAGCGCGCGGGAAGCGGTGAAGTGGGTCCTCGGTACTTAAAGGTACAGGTTGATACGGTGCGTGTTTTGGTGGAGAAACATGTCGTTGGCGGGTTTGTGGACTCGATTATGCGAGCGTCTAGATAGGCGATCTACTACGGTTATGTATTTAAGATACATGGAGCTCGGTTAGTTGGCGTCGATGTTCAGAACTCTGATGCTTTCTACTCTGAGTGAGTACATGGCCATGGCGAGAGTGAAGGAAGCATTGTGGTTGTGGGGTCTTCTAGGCGATTTGGGGATTGGCGGAAAACGTGAACTTGTGGTGTGACAGTCGAGTGCAATTCACTTGAAAATCGAGTTCATCATGCTGCATACCAAGCATATTGATGTCGGTATCATTTTCTGGGGATGTCATAGAGGAGGTGATATTTCTCCATGAAGGTGCACGAATGAGAATCCCATGGACATGTTAACCAAGGTGGTCCGCAGTTAGTAAGTTTAAGCATTGCTTAGACTTGCTTCATATCATTCTTGTTGATTTAAGAGGGCATGGCCCTTCGGTAGTAATGGGTAAGGTGGAGATGATTTGAGGTGAACTACGGTGAGCTTGATCGGTGGAGGAATGCGTGAAGCGATGCGGTGTAGTGGCACTTTGGATGGCTGGATTGGTGATGGTGATCTCTAGATGTTCTTGGTGTTCTTGGTGTTAGGTCCAAAATTTGAGGTGAATCAAATGATGTGCGAGGTGGAGAATTGTAGAACATGCACAAAACATGCACAAACAGATTTTCAGGTTCATGAGTCGACTACTAGGCATTGTAGTCGACTACTGCTGTATTGACAAGCAAGTTTTGGCCGGGGCCGAGTAGTCGACTAATATGAGTTGTATCGACTACTGCATGCCACGAAAGGTGTATTTCGCGTTGGAGTGCGAGTAGTCGACTAATCGGTATTGTAGTCGACTAATCTGATCATTAGTCGACTAATATGAGTTGTAGTCGACTAATGCAGGCGGTCAGCGGGTCTAATTAGAATTGGTTTTAAACCCAATTCGTTAGAGGCTATTAATAACCCTAACCGATTATTAGGTAAGTTTCAAGCCGCGTTTTGGGCGACCTTTGAGAGAGTTTGGTGCATCTTTGGAGAGGAGATATTTTGAGAGATTGAGAGGTTTGTTTTAGGGTTTCTTTGTGAGAACTTGTAATCCTAATTTGTATTCTCTTTCTATTAGTGAAAATCCCCCTCCTTACCGTGGGCGTAGGCAAATTGCCGAACCACGTAAATCTCGTCTTTACTCTTTTATTGTGTTTTTGCTATCGCGTTTGTGGTGGTTTCTCTCGGCGGTTCCAGCGGTCCAGCGCCCCAATATATATATATATATATATATATATATATATATATATATATATATATATATATATATATATATATATATATATATATATATATATATATATATATATATATATATATATATATATATATATATCGAGAGAGAGAGACACACACAGTTGTTAGAAAGTTCCTTCTATAGCACTTGTAGTAAAAAACTTTTGTATCAAGGATCATATCCCCTTCAATGGTCAATGGATGCTAAGAACTTTCTTCACTTAACAAATGCAATTTATAGAACGTACCCATGAAATGAAACTTACCCGTTCATTAGAGCTGCGGCATTAGACCATAGGAAGACCACAAGCATGGCCATAATTGACACGTGGCACAAAAGTGTAAGCAGATTGTACTCCAATACCTCGAACAAAAACCATGCCAAGGTTCCGCCAATGAGCACTGCCGCTGATGACCGTTTGTCTCTCCACATCGATATCGCAGAATTTGGTAGCTCATTCAGCAAAATCATTTAACTTATATTTCTAATGTATGAATCTTAGTTTAAGGTTGGCTATTTTATATGCGAAATGTTAGCAACATAGCGGAAAACTTAATCTCGACTACAAAGAAATTAAGAATGAACTAAGAGAAAATAACCATTAAAAAAATGTGGAATAACAAGGTTCAACAATTAATGTGGTTACATACCTTCTCATAATCTAACTAGGCCAATGTTCCACTAATAATCAACAAGGATCAAATCCGAATCTCATCTTCCTGTCGTCTCTATTTTTCTCTCTGTTGGATAAAAAGACTATATGTTTCTCTTATTTTGTTGATTTAATTTAGTTTTTCGATACCAGTAATCTTTATTATTTTGAAAGTAGTCCCATAAATCATTAAGATTCTTAGTAGGTCCCCAAAATTTATAAGTTGTTTCAATATTGGTATCTCAAACTCATTAAAGCTGCTATTAGATCCTCGAGTTCTTATAAGTTACTTCAAATTAATCCCTCCAGTTACGTGTAATAGCAGTAAGATATACGAATTAGGAGACCCGTTCAGGGACTAATATGGAAAAGCCTTTTTCATATGAGGTAAGCGTGTGTAATTAGTTCGTGTGTTCATACCATTTGTATTATCATTTATTATCAGATGAAATATTTGTGAACCTTAAGAAGAGAGCTAGAGATACCGGGGTTTAAAGGAAATTTCAGAACAAAAGGAAATGATTAATGAATATCTCATTGAGGGCCGAAAATAAGTCAGTTGCTTTGAAACTACACCAAAAATATTTGCATTGGCATTGATGCTAAAAAAACGCATATATATTTGCATAACTCATTCAATTGAAATAATTAAGCTGAAAACTTTTACATTTTCCTCCTCCTAGTATTTGATAGAGAGGCCTTTGCCGGCCGAAGAGCTTCACCGCAGAATCCGGCCGTTGATCGGATTCCATTGATGAAGACGGCGCCATGGTGATGAGTTATGTTTGATTATGCTTCTTAGAACTTTATTAGGGTGGGCAAAAATATATATAATAGCTTGCTAGCTTTGGTTCTAAGCTTGTTAGATGGGCAACAAAAAGCCTGATATCTGAAGAAAGGGATAGCTTTTGTGTTTTGGCTGGTTTTGTGCTGATACCGACCGATGTGTATAGTTTGAGATATTTGGAGGGTTCATGTGCAAATAGGGTAGATTTCTTAAGGGGTACATAGACAATAAGGAATCTTTATTTTTTGTTTGTGTCAGTGAAAAATATATTTTAGGACCAACTGTAGACAGCGTTATGTAATATTTCAGGCATATCCGAGAATACAAAACCCTCTGATCAAAACCCACTGATCAGCAAAACAAATCAAGACACTGATACAAAAGTGTAATGGAATTACAGTACATGATCCAATCAATCATTTTTGATGGAAACCCCAAAATTGCCAAGCATACTCTTCAAGAAATTCCAATCCAAGGTGTCATATGCTTTCTTAATGTCAACATTAAGCATACATCTAGGAGATATATTCTTTCTACCATAATGCTCCATTAATTCATATCCAAGTAATATGTTACTAGTAATATTCCTACCCTTCACAAATGCAGATTGAGAATCTCCAATAATATAACTCATTATAGCTTGAAGTCTAGATGTAATAATTTTTAAAATTACCTTATAAATGAGGTTGCAACATGATAATTTCACCAAGGATTTTCCATGATAGAGAAAAACTCCATAACTGGCTCAGTGACATCACCACCAATAACACTCCATGCATGCTTGAAAAAAGAAGTAGAGTAGCCCTCCGGTTCAGGTGCCTTACAATCAGGATTAGAAAATAGACCATAGAGGATTTCAACCTGAATAATTGGTAGCATAAGAGTCCTTTGCTGCTCTATAGTCAAACATGGTCCTGATTGTACAATATCATCATTGCATACAAAATAGTAGCTGCTGTTCTCATTAAACCAGTATAGAAATGGATAATTTTAGCAATTATCATCCTTTTGTCTGTAAGTCTATCTCCATCCTGACTATATAACATCAAAAATTTCCATAATGCCTCTGATTTCTCATGGATGAATGAAACAATCGAGAACTTCTATCCCTTCATAAAGCCATCTAATTCTGGATTTGTGATTAATGAAACAAATTTCAGCCCTTGATAACCTATTATATTTTTCTAAAGGCATCCTCTCCTACACAATAAGGATGAGTATTGAGATTTTCTTGAATAGTTTCAAATCTTGAGTCTCAATCTCGAAAACAGGACAATCACCACTTCTATCATTGATTTCCAAGACATCGTTATAATCTCCACATAATATCGAAGGCAAACTAACTTGGTGACTGAAAAGTTTAATATCATCCCGTAGCATTTTCCTCCTATCTAGTTGGTATTATGCATATATGCAAGACATCATACAATGAACTCTATCATCTTTTGATTGAACTTTGCAATGGATACACTGACCGCTTAACTTACAACATACCACATCAAAGTAACTTTTATCCCACATCACCCATATTCTTCCATTATAAGCCTCTTCATAGTTGTCAATAAAAGCCATTTTTCTAGCTACTTTCTTCATAATAACTTGTGCTATATGAGCTTTCACTCTAGTTTCAAGAACAATGAGAAGGGATATATGATACTAAGCTATTAAAGCCCTAACCTCATTCTGTTTATGAGGCCTATTCAGGGCCGCTAATATTCCACACTAGCCAATTCATTTAGATTTGGATCCCCGCCTATCAACCACACGAGTAAGAATCACTTCAGTCCCTGAAGCACTAGCCTCTCCTCCATGTTGCCTTTAGATTTGTGCCATCAAGAGATGAACAAATCTCAAAATGGGCTTCATATGTTTCATGGATCCCAAGGCAATATCAATGGATAGAAAAGTTGGTGTATGACTATTCCTATAAACTTAAGTTTATAGGAGATTTACTATATATATATATATATATATATATATATATATATATATATATATATATATATATAGCGAGGCTCCATGAACTTAAGTTCATAATGAATAGTGGTGCACCAACTTTTATCCATCATCTTTGTCTTGAGATTTGTGATGCAAATCTCAAAGTGGGCTTTATATCTTTCACGATCCCAAAAGCAAAATAAGTGGTTAGAAAAGTTGGTGCATACTATTCATTATGAACTTAAGTTCATAGGAGCCTTGCTCTATATATATATATATATATATATATATATATATATATATATATATATATATATATTGTGTGTGTGTGTGTGTATAAATATAATTATATTATTATATGGTCATTAATATATACCTCTAAGTATATATATAGTTGTATATACTAAGTATACAAGCATATATCTATTTGTGCGTCTACTTGTAAGTATATAATATATTATATCCTTATAATTATACTTATATATACTCTTACCATGGTATAGATATAAGTATGTAAGTATGCATAATGTAGTTATAAGTATACTTATATATGTATATTATAGACTTATTGTTATATAAGTATATTTTATATAAGTACATAAGTATAATTATATTAACTATATTGTATCTAGTATATATATAAGTATATCATATAAGTATATAACTGTACTTATATAAGCATAATATAAGTATATAAAATACAAATATAACTATATGATATGTATTTATAAATCAGTACACTTATATATACTTATAAGTGTAGACCTATATAAGTACACATACACCCCAAATAAGTATAAGGATACATATGCATACTTAATACCTCTCATATAAGTTATAAGTATACACTTATACCTAATATATGTATATATAATATATAGCTATATACTTATATGTAAGTATACACTTATACATACTTATATAAATACAATAAGTATATACCTAAGTGGCCCACACCCGCCCGGACTCGAACCCGTACCTGAACCTGGTGCATCCGGGCCCGGGTAGGGCATTTTGCTCGGCTCGGACCATAAAATCTAGGCCGGGCTGGGTCTGGCTGGGCCGTTTGGACTGCCCTAATTAGGGAGAGGTGCAGGCATGTCCACTTCAACAAGAACACGTGAATATGCTAATATCTATTTTGTTGTCGTGAGATTATCAGCAGCAATTGGGCATCCAACCAAACTGGCCACCTTGCTTATTCCATTCAAATGCCACAAATTGAGCCTTAATCCAAGCAATTGAATCCACATAGGACAGGTTGTAATTTTAACTTCTCAATATCACCCGAGTTCTTCCATGTCCTCAAAATAAATGGCCTAACTCCAAAGAACCAGGGTCCTGCCTCTAGAATAAATCTGTACTATCAAAATTGAACAAGAACATACCATGTTTAATCAAACAAACTTGAGAGGGACACATAGTTCTTCCAAAGTTTATCAACATAAGCTTCCATAGCCTTATACCGGATGTTCAGCCCAATTACATACCCAATAAGAGCAAAATCCTATTGAGAATCACCCTCACCCCCTCCTTTCAATGGATGAAGAAACAAAATTTAAATTCCAACCTTTAACATCACGCCTATTTTAAAGAAAAACTAGACCATTTTCGTTGCATTCCAGATGAATCTTTTGCACCATTTGCCCCATTTTCATGAGAGGCCATATAAGGATTATCCTCCCTTTTCACCATTAGAGTCTGCATTTATAACCCTCATTTCCTCCTCTCTATATATTACTTTTAGCAGATAACTCCACAAATCGTGTTTGTTTGTTTCTTTGTTTTCTTTCTTTTTTTTTAAACTAGAAGTAGAAAGGTAATCAATTGAAGAACAATCTTAAAACATGTTTGGGAACTTATGTATTATAATCCAATTCGATTATAGTCTATTTGTGCATTATCTACATAGATTATAATCGAGAGTCTTTGATAAATTTTATGGATTATAATTTATTTTTAATAGTAAAGTGTTGACAAAATGGCCAAAAGGACATGAAGTTAGTGAGAAGTTATTAAACGGAGCCTACAATTTTGTAAAATATGAGGGACATAATTATTATTATTTATTAAGTCAAATCTCATAGATAATGATCCATCAAAGATAATCGGATTACCCGATTAATTTTTATGTATTATAATCCAAAACGCTTGCCAAATATCCAAATCTATTTTTGTGATTATAATCCAATTTGAACGTTGCCATGCATGCTGTTACTCAAAAATTATGACCATAAAGATAGATTCCATGAGCTTAATCAATTAAATTATTTTTATGGAAAATTAAATTACTCTTTCGTAAAGATAGATTCGGACATGCTCCCATGAGTGCGCCATTGCAAACAGCGAAAGGAAGGATAGATGTGTTTTCTCCTTTTATAGGATGAAGGGTCACTCATAATTGTCAATCAATGTTGGGACAAACCGGGGCCAATAGAGCAGTCATGCCTAAAATAATGGAAGTAATAAAGAACACCGAGTTACGTGGAAAACCCCTAAATGAATTTGGGGTAAAACCGGGCAAGGATAGAAGAATTCACTATGAGGAAAAACTTAGGAGATTACAATCTCTCTTCTTACAAGGAGATACTCTCTCATTATTTTGTCTCTCACTCTTCTATATGCGAGAGAGTTGTTGTTTCGGATGAGTTTCAAGAAGAACTCTAGGCCTATTTATAGCTTTTGGAAAATCACTATTCAAAATATAATAATAATATTTTCCTGTTGCTACATTGATTGCTCTGATGATTTTCTTGTAGCGATCCGCGTCTCTCTTTGTCACGCCGTCCTCGTTTGTTTTGTTTTGGCGGGCCCCACGACAATCTCCCACTTGAAGATTTGATTGAGTATCAATTATATCTTCACATCATTCTTCCTATCTTTCCATCTCTATGTTGCTTACGTTTCGTCGGACCACAAGAGGACACCAAATAAACTTGTCGGTATTGATTGCTTTTGTCAAAAATGCGCTGGGTTGTCTTTGGTGTGATTTTTCAGATATCCACGGTTCCTTCCTCTACTTTCTCACGCGAGCGGTGGTCCGAACTCGAATGTGTTTGGTCTTTGAATGAAAGGTCGATTTCTTGCCAAATGCAAAGCACTCGACCGTCACAAAATAGAAATCTTCTTTTGTTCATGGCGAGTTCCTCCAAACCATCTTCAACCATATCTCCTCTTTACTAGCTTGTGTAGCTGCTACATATTCCTTCTTTTGTTGAAGTAGCCACAAGTACCGCAGCTTTTGAAACCCAACATACATCCGCCCGGTGTAGGCGTTGAAAAATACTTACAAGATCCCCGAAACCAACTTCGTGGCGGAGTCGTGAATGACAACCCATCGAATGATGCGACGCGTCGAATCGTTAAGACGCGAACCACGACGAACCCACAGCGTCCACAAGCAAAAACGGACTTGAATGGACGTCGGATTGAGACCGTTGAACCGGAACGAACCAAGAATTAGTCCGGAATCAAATACGATCGGAATCTAAGTCCGGAGAAAGCCAAGAGTCGAAACAGCCTTGGCGGAAAAAGCGGCGGCGCCCTCGGCCAACAGCGATTACCTCGGCAAGTGGCCGGGGCTCGGCCACCATGGCCGAGCGACCCCAGCCAATGCTATAAATAGGGGGTTCTCTCACTTCAAGGGGCTTGGGAGGTGGAGCTAGATTTGGGTCTGAGGAGAGGATTTTGGGGATTTGGAAGGCTGGGACTTGAAAATTCTTGCGAGATCTGATGTCGGCATACGGTCGAGCAGCGAGCACAAGTCGATCGACGTCGGATCTACAAGCAAAAGTAGCAGAATTGGTCGAACTCTGAGATACCCTCTAGATTAAGCTTAGTCTTAATCTCGGGATACTTATTGTGATTTCTCCTAGTAGATCTCACCCATTTCAGGCGATCCTCTCCCGTGAGTGTGATCCCCTCGGTAACCGTTTCCTTCGTGAAGCGAGCCTTACATCTGTAGTTCGAACCGGGTCTCCACGGATTGGAATTGCTTGGTGGTCCACGGACACAATAAGTCCGACGCGGGCAAAGAACCCGCATGGCGAGGATCCGATATAGAGAGATCCCGTGTTTGTTCACTAAGGATAAAAGTTGTAATCTTTTGATTTTCATTATGCGCCTTAAAATAAAAGGCATTTCTTTTTGAATCGTTTGTAGGCCAAAGGCGTAAGCAAAATTCAAATCAATGACAATCATCCGACTTTTACGCGAACAAGTTGGCGACCACGATGGGAGCCACCGGCCTCAGTCAGAGCGTGGAGTGCATGGCCGCGGATCCCTATCGGTGGAAGAGTCGAGTTGAGTTCGACCGGGAGAAGAGGAGTACCTATCCTCACCCTCCTCGAGATCAGTTCCCCGCCGCTCCAAGAAGGTCTCGGCGCAGGAGAACCCGATGGGCCTCCGATGTAGAGCCCGGGCCGGCGAGTCCAACCCGGCTGCCGCGGTGCGAAATCCCCGGCCGAAGTCGGATGGTGCGAGATGAGCGCCGATGATGCGCCCGGCTCTCAAGCGAGCCGCCAAAGCGGCGACAAAGCATGGCGGCGCAAACTTGCCAGGCCATGCAATCCATGGATGGGGTCGCTTCTGGCGGATCTAAGATCAAACTCGCGAGCTTGACCTCAAGTGATCGACGGTTTATCAGCCGTCCACCGGCGAGTGGGTCCGTGTCAGCGGAACCGCTCCACCGAGGCGCATCCCGAGCGCCCGCGCACTCCTTGCGCAAGCACGAGCTTTGGTGCAGCGAGCCGTGAGTTGAAGAGAGGAAGTGGCAAAGCCACCAACGTCGCCGAGGTTTGGAGGCCCAAGTCTAATGGTGCCCCAACCTCCGATTGCCCACACTCTGTCTGGCACCTAAACCGAAGGATCTGCGTTGCAAATCCAGCGCCAGTCCAAGATTGCGACACCTCAAAGTCAAAGGCGTGCATCACGAATCGATGGTGAAGCCAACTCCGTCACCACCACCAAACGACTATCAAGGATCGTCTGGGTCCTCGAAGAGAATCACGGGTCACTCCTCATGCGGAAGTCGCACCCGTTCAACAAGGACAAGAAGATTCTGCGGCCTCTCCTATCGGATTGAAAATCGAGTCAGAGAGTGCTAGAGACCAGCGCCATCGGCGAAAGTCTAGGCGAGTCACTTTCGGAAGTTTCGATGGATTGACCGTCCTCGGAAGAGCGTTTTCATCGGCGATGAGGGCGTTATACGAAGATCACGCCGACATCGGCGGGTTGCTCCGGTACACACACCGATGGTACGTACTACCGTGCAAGAGAGTGCGAAAATCTCGAAGGGATTCCCCAAATTAGCCGCGATCATGCTTGTGCTCAAGCTCATTAAGGCGATGCTCAGTGCAATTGCCATCAAGCTCGAAGGGTGTGTCAGTCTTCGAGACTCACCACGGAGATGCGAGACCTAGGTCAAAGCGATTCCATAAAGGATGATCTCGAGAGAGTGAGTTGCCGAGGTCACTAATAATATGACCCGCAAAGAACCATCGTCGGGCTATTCCAGCGCATAGCGGCTAACTTCGTTTGCGGTCGGGACTATCCGGCGGTCGAGTCGATAAACTTAAAGGGATACCCGCGGAGGATGATCGTCGGATATTGGCTCCGCAATGCATCGATCATCGTATCTAGCGAAGGAGCCCCAAAGCTTATGATCGATCTGAGATCAAGTGGCCAAAATGCTAGGCAGGCGTTGAATAAACAACGGAAAACTTCAAGTTAGAAATGGAGTTGGCCATGCGGCGATGAGAGAAAATGCGACCAGCAGATCCAAGCCACGACAAAACATCAAGGTGAATGAGTCAGTAGCGTCAGCGTCGATGAAGATGATAGCGATTGGATCGAGGAGGAAGCACAAGAAGATGATAACCTCTGAACCCGCAGGGCAAAACATGGATGTTGTTGCTTGAAGCGAGAAGATCAAAGACTTGGAGAGCAAAATCAATTCATTGATTTCCGCTCAAAGTAAAGAAACGGTATTCCTTGCCCATACCGAGGGAATGGGAATCAATCCGTACCATGAAGTTTAACTTAATAAACTTCACACCATTTGTGAAGAAGGGTTCCCCGACGTAGCACTTGATTTATTTCAAGTCACACCTGGAGTTATTTCGCAACGAACCCCGATGGTTCGCTCATTCGCTGGCACCCTTCGTGGGCCGCCGAATGGTACCGCCGCCTCGCCGGGAGCATTCACACCGGGACGACATGGAGTCTAGCTTCCTTACCAATTTTTTGATGACGATACCGAGGTATCGATCGACATTGCTCGACGAGAAGCGTAAAGACGAGAAACCGTGGATATCTTTGTCAAACGATTCTAACAAGGCAATGAACTGCCGGGATCCAATAACGAGGAGTTCATCCTCCAAACCGCCAAAGAACTTATCGATAGATGTGCTTGAAGCAATGAGTACAAAGACCATCGATAACGCGGAAGGACTCGGGTTCGTGGAGAGCAAGCCGAGAGGTTCCTCAAAAGGAAAAAGGCAGAGAGGTCACCGACAACGGAAGTCGCTTAACTTTATCCCGCTGAAAGGGAAAGAGCAAGCCAAGAGGGCGGTTATAACCAAACGCTCCAACTCCAACCCAAACAGCGAAGAAGAAGAAGAAGAAGAACGGGCGCCGAACAGCACAATCAACGCGGCAACCCGCCACAAAAACAAGGCATTAGAGCCGAGATTCCCAAGTCCTATTCCTTTAGGGACGACGAGATTCTGGTCTCTTCAAATATCTTGTGGAAAATAACAAGATCAAGCTCCTCCGATTCGTAATCAAGAGGAGGCGATGAAGACGAATGACCCAAGATACCGTGGCACTATTATAGGCGCTCATCACCCCACTAAATCCCGCTTCGCACTTTAAGGACAAAATCCGTGCTTTAATTGATGTAGGGTCATTACTATGAAGCCGCCCAAAGAAAAGAAGGTCGGAGCTAACGCGATCCATAAGTTTCGGTCGGTGCCGCTGACATGGTTTGAACCCGAACCGGTCAAAGTTGCGTGAAGACGGTGAATGACGCACCCACACAAGCAACGCCGAAGGACTTGTATCAGATATACCGAATGGCTAAGTCTTGTGGGTCCACCCGCATTACCGGAAGATGAGCAATGGGTAGCCTCTTCTTCAAGAAAAGCCGGGTAAGGGAAAGGCATGCCATGCTACTCCGCAAGTCCGAGGGAGACGATGAACAGTGGTATCATTCCACCGTCCGGGGAACTCAAGCCCACGCCACCGTGAGTGGACACGAGTACAAGTACAAGTACCCGAAGTCCCCGAATTTAATGCCAAGACGCCTCGTGAGTCGGGGTACCAACAAATCCCTCACCGCACGAGAAAGCGCAACAGCAGTGGTCGCAAAGAATCAAAGAAAGCAAACGATGAAGTTCAACTCCCAAAGCAGCTCTCGATTCACGCCTGATTGGAAGAGATAAACCGAACTTCGAACTCTCCATACCGCCGACGTCATGGCCCAATTAGCCAATATCCCCAAGGATCACTCTCTATGAGTTCTTCGCTTATCAAAGAGGCGAGAAGCTCTTCAAGAAGCCCTCGCCGATTGAGTCTTCCTCACCCGTTAGGCCGAGTCGGAAGAGTCGGCCCGGCAATCAACAACGACTAAACACTTCCCACATCACTTTTACAAAGGAGGATATCACGGGGAATTCAAACCGCGATAGGCGCTATACTTCACGGGTATATTGGCTCTAGTGAAGTTAACGGATCCAAGTCGATCCGGGTTCGGTAGTGAGCATCATGCCCTAGCGCCTCATGTATCATCTTGGAATTCACGCTGCAAGCTAGCATCAAGCGGCACAATGATCTACGGTTTAACACGGTGGGTCCGCCCACTTGGTAAAATCGGATTAAGTGCCAAATGGGGACTTAAAGTCGAAGTCACTTGCTATGTGATTGGAGAGACTTCCTATAACTTATTGTTGGGTCGACCTTGGATCCACAATAGCGTTATAGTCCGTCTACTCTTCATCGGTGTCTCAAATATGTAGAACACGAATAATGAGTCAAGGCGGTGGTCGCGGACAAACAACCGTTTAAGGGGATGGAGAATTATTTCTTGATTCTCTCCTCTGGTAATGAGTCGGCGAATCATCGGCCCAGAATGACGGACGGTGAAGAAGGCGTCTAGAAGCCGGGCTTGGTTATAGTGGAGGTTTTGTTTTAAATGACATTGTACCTTGTAATCAATCTTGGCGATGAAGAATGCGTCGGATGAACATTGTAATTGGCAAATTGCCGATGAATCAATAAATGACGATTTAGAGTATCCTCTGCTTTTGAATGATGTGATGACAGTTTATACAACGATCCGTGAGTTGCACCCGCCAACTCGGTCATATTGCTTTACGAAAAGCAGCCCAGACTCCTTGGGACAAGACTGCCATCCCACCTAAGATCAAGTAGTGAGAAAGACTTGGTTTACTAAAAGGAGATGCGCCCAACCGAATCATTTCTTTGAAGAAGATGAAGATGACAATGGGCCTATCCTCCACACATTCGTGTATAGTCCAAACACCGGTATCATGAAGAGATGGGGTATGACTTGACACGGGAAGGTCTATGTTTTGGGCGAGGTCCTCGAAGTCCCTCCCTGAGCGATATGTCCCAAAAGGAAAGCCTGATAATTACTATGCATTTAGAAGGGGATTGGGATACTAATCCTCCTCGAAGATGAATGCTCATGGTCGATTGATAATAATCCACCCTAGGGAGACTCGACATTCCCCGACTCTTCGGCTTGGGATTCCGACACCTTCTGAGAAGCTTTCAAGGCTTTAATGTCAAATATGGCTACGATCGATCCTACTACTACTGAGAGTGATGAAGACATGCCAACATGGGAAGACCCATGGATCCATCAACTCCAAGAGCTTTGGGGATAGTTCAACAAAGAGAACCCCCACTAAGGATGAGGTAGTCCGTGTTAATATGGGTGATGAAGAGCATCCTAAGCTCATAAACATCAGCAATACCCCTGAAGAAAAGGAAGAGTTGATTGCCCTAATCGGGAGTATATCGATGTATTCACCGAGTTACGAGGACATGCCAGACTCGACCCTAATGTGGCAACACATCACCAACATCAAGGCGATGTCAAACCCGCCAAGCAACAAAGAAAGACTTCGCCCACAAATATTGGAGGCAATTGTTGACGAAGTGAAGAAACTCATAGAATCGGATTCATCAAGGAAATTCAACATCCGGATTGGGCTAATATAGTCCCGGCCATGAAGAAAAATGGGTCGATTAGGATCCGTGTCGACTACGAGACCTCAACGCCGCTTGCCCAAAGATGACTTTCCTCTTCCAATCAATGTCATAGTTGACAACACGGTGGATTTGAAAGAATGTCCTTATGGATGGCTTTTCTGGTATAATCAAATCAAGATGCACCCCGATGACGCCAAACACACAACCGCTCGTAACGCCTATCGGCATATATTGCTACACGGTCATGCCGCTCGGCCTCAAAATGCCGCAAGCAACATACCGTGAGCAATGACGGAGATTTTCCAGATCATCTTCGAAAACGGTCAATGCTACGCCGACGATTTGGTCGCGGAAAAGCCGTGACAAAGGAGATCACATCAAAGATCTTAGAACGGTATTCGACTCATGCGAACTCATCGCCTAAAGATGAATCCGCCAAATCCTTCCGATGTCCAAGCTGGCAGTTTTGGCTTCATTGCCACCGACAAAGGAATCCACGCCGATCCCGACAAAGTGAAGGCGATTCAAGAATTGCAACCCCCGAGAAATCGAGAACTCGTTACAAGGGCGATGACATCCGACGGTTCATATCGAACCTATCCGAAGTGCCAACCGCTCTCCAAGTTGAACAAGAAGGGTGTGTCTTATTTGGGACGACACCGCCGTAGCGCTTTGAAGAGATCAAATCAGATTCGCTAAACCTCCTCGCTCTGTTGCACCGCTGTCGGAAAACCGCTTTTGATCTACGCCAAGGCAACGGATCACTCGTTAAGCTTTTACTCAAGACGACGACGCGTCACGCAATGTGCAAGGTATTACCCGGTTTAACATTAGTCGGTGCCGAAGTCTCGATATCCAATGGTCGAAGCAAAGGTTTGCATTAGTGTTCGCGATTCGAAAATGCGCACTATTTAGCCTGATGGACGATTTATGTTATTTCCAACGGAATCCCGTCCGATATTTATGACCCACCGCCTCGATGAGTTGGCGCTGGCGAATGGGCCTTGCTCTTGTCCCAATATGACTTGCACTTCAAACAACGTAGTCACCAAAGGACAAGCGATTTAGATCTCTTGGTCGCCACCACAACGGATGCGCTTGAGCTATATGATGATCTTCCTGATGAAGTTCAAGAAGTCAACACTACATCACACCAACAAATATGGCGATTGTATTTTGACGATTTCTCGAGCTACCAATGTGGCAAGTGCCCCGATCGTTCTAAGATTTCCCCGGAGTCGGGTTGTCTTAGTTTCCTGGGAATCATGTCATGCCTCGTTTTATTCACTCACCTAACCCTCGCTCCAATAACGAATGTAATACAACGCTACTTATCTGGACTTAGCTTCAGCCAAAGAGCTGGGTCGGTAATATCTCGCTGCATGGAGATTCACAATTGATAGTTAAGTGTTCGCGTGACTAAGTCGTGAATCGATCTAATCCCCTATCATCGATAGTCGCTGAAATAGCGTGCACTCATTCAAGAGTTTTTCATCGAATATATCCCGCTACCAAAATGCTTATGCGGATGTGACCGCGGGGCATTTGTCGTTAGCACAACCTTCCGGAGACCGAAAGCAACTAGTTACGGTCAGACTCACCAACTCTTCGCACTATTATAATGATGAGGCACAAGAAGATAAAGGGCTAGTTACCAAAGAAGTGTATACAACCCAAAACCAAGTTGGAGCCCCGAGATTACGCTTTCTATTATCGACACGCCTTACATGGTATTCTACCGTAAGACGAAGGAGAGAGAGTCAACCGGCCAAGAGCTCCAAGATTCTTTTATGACACTCAAACCAGATGTTATACCGCCGAGGGTACGACGGTCTTTTTCTGATGCCTCTCAAACAAAGAGGTGAGAGGTCCTTCGAAGCACACGAAGGTGAATGTGGTGCACACCACCGTCCCAAGCTCTACGATCGAATCAGAGAATGGGCTACTTTGGCCAACGATGATTAATGACGCGTCCAGTACGCCGAATGCCACGCGCGTCAAATTCACGCTAATTATATGCATCGCCTCCCGAAAGCAGCTTGCATCCTTCGCCACATCCTCGCCATTCGAGACATGGGGAATGGACGAGGGTCCCATTTTTCCTCCCTTCCAAAGGCGCATCGGTTTATTCTAGCAATCACCGACTACTTCTCCAAGTGGGTCAGCAATTCCGCTTAAAGAAGTAAAGGCGAAAATTGCCGTCATTTATCAAACACCATGTCATTTAATCGACACGGTGTTCCAAGACGGATCGCATGACAACGGTCCCCAATTTATCGAATTCCTTCATCGTTTTATGAAATTCAAGATACAAGATGTCTCATCAACAATTTTTATAATCCAAAGAAGAAATGGATTAGCCGGCGCTCAACAAGACGATTATCAAAATTCCGGCTTGTGAAGAGTAACAAGCTTAGACCGATGATAAACTCGAGAAGCACTCGGGCATATCGCACAATCCGCACGACGCCAACCGGAGAACCCCGTACTTCGGGTTTACGCGTGTGAAGCATTCTCCGTTGGAAATTCAGATTCGCCACTTCGCAGACGCCTTTCAACAGATGACGACCAAGAACAACATCGTAAACGCCTCAAGAGCTTGAGATGTTAGATGAGAAGCTCGAGGCTCAACAATGCATTGAGTTCTACCAAGCTAGATGTCGGCTTTCAACAAGAAAGTTCGACAGAACCTTTAGAGAAGGAGATTTGGTCCTCGCCGCCGACGATCGATAATCCTCACTTCCAAGAAGAAAGGTAAATTCAACCTAAATGGGAGGGTCCGCTTGTAATAGAAACGGTCTACTCTATGGTGCATACCGCCTAATTACCAAAATGGCGACCGCAATTAATGCCGATAAATGGAAGTTCCCAAGAAATACTACCCTTAGTATCTTCGTGATAACCCATTTCAACGGAAGTTCCTCGGGATGTGTTACCCACTTTCCTTGAGGATAA
Organism: Asparagus setaceus; assembly: GCA_012295165.1. Taxonomy (NCBI): domain Eukaryota; kingdom Viridiplantae; phylum Streptophyta; class Magnoliopsida; order Asparagales; family Asparagaceae; genus Asparagus; species Asparagus setaceus. The sequence goes on from CM022709.1 coordinate 9,531,458, forward strand.
CCCTAAATTTATCCTCCATCATATTTCCCCACCGACAAATTCCTTGACGGTGGCCTACAAATTTTCTCGTACATTACCAAAATCCCTCTTGATTCCGCCTATGAACAAGAGGCCCACTAAAATCCTTTTACGCCGGAGATAGAATATAAAATTCTTCCTCTCCAAGCGAAGATCCCTTTCGTGGTTAACGGAAGGGTTCTCGGCCCATCCTTTTCCGTAGTGCCATCAAGGTAAGCATTGAACTTCATCTTAGGTAGCTACCGATCAAGGTATGCCGATTTTCGCACTGTGTTGTCCGATCAAGGTCACCCGAAGTCTTTTCGTTCTCGGAGTGGAGATCCCACTCTTAGTTCCATCTTCATCTTAGGTAGCGCCGATCAAGGTATGCGCCGATTTTCGCATCAGTTGTCCGATCAAGGTCACCTCGAAGTCTTTTCGTTCTCGGAGTGGAGATCCCACTCTTAGTTCCATCTTCATCTTAGGTAGCGCCGACCAAGGTATGCGCCGATTTTCGCATCAGTTGTCCGATCAAGGTCACCCGAAGTCTTTTCGTTCTCGGAGTGGAGATCCCACTCTTAGTTCCATCTTCATCTTAGGTAGCCGATCGGGTATGCGCCGGATTTTCGCACTGTGTTGTCCGATCAAGGTCGCCTGAGTCTCTTTTCTCGAGTGGAGATCCCACTCTTAGTTCCATCTTCATCTTAGGTAGCCGATCGGGTATGCGCCGATTTTCGCATCAGTTGTCCGATCAAGGTCACCCGAAGTCTTTTCGGTTTCTGAGTGGAGATCCCACTCTAGTTCCATCTTCATCTTAGGTAGCTCGATCAAGGTATGCGCCGGATTTTCGCATCAGTTGTCCGATCAAGGTCACCTCGAAGTCTTTTCGTTCTCGGAGTGGAGATCCCACTCTTAGTTCCATCTTCATCTTAGGTAGCGCCGATCGAAGGTATGCGCCGGATTTTCGCATCAGTTGTCCGATCAAGGTCACCTCGAAGTCTTTTCGTTCTCGGAGTGGAGATCCCACTCTTAGTTCCCTCTTATCTTAGGTAGCGCCGATCAAGGTATGCGCCGAGATTTTCGATTAGGTAGTCCGACCGAGGGTCACCTGAGTCTTTTCACCCTACCGTAAGGAATCTTCTCATAAGTCCTCATCCCGAAATAGAACACATTCTTCCTTTCCCACCTCAATCAATCTTAACCGTTCAGCCATTCTCCTTGTCAAAGAAGACACCAAGATTCATCTTGGGGCATTTTATCCCAAGCCTAAGAAGGATAAAGCCAACGCCACACGCTGTCGGGCTTAGTCTTTCTCCGATTGAAGAAGACACCGTGAGTTCGACTCGGGGCATTTTATCCCTAAGCCTAAGAAGGATAAAGCCAACGCTTCACACGCTGTCCGGTTTAGTCTTTCTCCGATTGAAGAAGACACCAAGATTCATCTTGGGGCATTTTATCCCGGCCTAAGAAGGATAAAGCCAACGCCTTACACGCCGCTGTCGCTAGTCTTCCTGAAAAGACGGCTTCACGATTCAACATCGTGAGCATTAAGTCTAAGAGAGTCTCATTCTTTTAGCACAACGCCATGTGCGGAACGGATCCGTGATAATCCGCGACGCTAGCCCAACTCAAACGGTAGTTGGTAAAGGCTCATCAAACCCGCTGAGGGTCGGGGTTGGCTAATAACCCTAAAGTCAACGCCACACGCTGCTGTCGTTTAGTCTTTTTCCGATTGAAGAAGACACCGAGTTCGATTCGGGCATTTTATCCCGGCCTAAGAAGGATAAAGCCAACGCCACACGCTGTCGGGTGGTCTCTTGCCCGTAAAGAGTATAAAGCCTATGTATTCAATATCATAGCAACAAGTCTAGAAGAGTTTCATTCTTTTAGCACAACGCCACGCGCGAACGGATCCGTGATAATCCGCGACGCTAGCCCAACTCAAACTGGTTGGTAAAGGCTAATCAAACCCGCTGATGGTCGAGGGTTTGCCAAAATCCTATAAGTATTATGGTTAATTATTTCGACGGTAAAAGAATCATAATAAATAATGAAAGGAATAAATCTTATTCATTTAAATATAAAAGGAGCTACAACCGCTTAAACATCAAGTCTATGACAAAGGATTTGTTGTTCGAGCCGAGACACTTCACCATTGTAAGCCCGGTGGAGTTCTTCCCGCAACTCGGCTCAAGGACTCCTCATCGGTGTTCGTCTTCATGGTTGCCTCGAAGCTCACCGGCTCGACAGATCGAGCTCCCTAGACGCAACGGTGAGGGCTTCTTCCTTGTTGGCCTTGGCTACCCAAACCGCCATCCTATCTTCCTCAAGATGGAGCTCTCCCCGAAAGCAAGATATTCTCTCCGCGACTCGCCACGATATCACCGATGTGGCTTAGGGAAGAATATGTTTCGAATAACAGCCCGAGCTGATCGGCGCGTCTTCGCAGATCTGACTTCGAGCCCAAGAAAACACGAGCATCGTGCCATGCCTCTAAACGCGAGCCCGCATGAGCAGCTACATATGAGGAAACCCCAGCTACCCGCAGCTCTTGCAGTCTCTGAAGCTTTCCCTCCAGATGGGCGAGGTCATCAACAATGGCCTGAGCCAGCTCGGGATAACCCATATCTTGTATCAAAGCTATCCGGGGATCAAGCAGTGGCCTGAACTGATGAAGAGAAAGCCCGCCATGAAGGACCTTTTCGATCACCATGTTCACCAAAGAAAAGAATGAGCGTACTTCCAAACAGATAATAAGATGGGATGGATCTTCATCCAACATCAACGCTCTTGCCAGGTCATGGAGTCGAGATGTAGGCTCTGCACGGAAGAAAAGAGGACTTTAGAATCTTCAAAGAAAAAATGGGCTTAAAATTTATTAGGCTAAAAGATCCTTACCCGCCTCCTTCTGGTGTAGTCTCGAGGCTAGCGAAGTCTACTGAGAGGTCTATCACCGACGCTCGTTAACCGGGCCGAGCCCTCGGTGCTCATCTATCTCAACGGTCGCCGGTAGCCGATTCTCGAGAGCGGCGAAAGAGGAGTACCTACCGCTATACAAAGGGAATGCCTCACCTCTTTTAATTATAGTGGTATTGGCCAAACGGCCGGTCCTATAATTAATCAAGAGAAAGTTCATACCTTCTTCGTGGACGAGCTGGCAAATCTTCACCAAGGGTATCTCCATCCCGTGACTGCTGCCAGAAGGTGTCATCCATGGAAGTGTTGCCATATAAACCGATCCCACCTAAATCTTCCATGGAGAGGTCTAAAAAGAAGGCATTAGGAAGGCAAATGCAATTAAGTCAAACAATAGGTAAAGCTACGCACTCCTACAATGGGGTTAGCTTGCTTAGTCTCGATTTGGCATTTGTCTCCTCGCATCCTCTAAAAGAACAAAAAGCAAAGAGGCAATTAGTGGGGTACAAACCCGAAGTCATTCCATTCTCGCGATTCGCCACCCGTAAGAGGAATTATCGATGTACTGGTCCGCCGGATCGTCCTACATCGGCCTCTTCCGCCATAGCTCTATACATTTGTTGAGTAAAACTGGCTCAAGATGAGCGTAACCGGGCTCAAAGAAAATTGTGGTGAGCAAAATCAAAGCCGTGATCATAATCCCTAGAACCCCCGATGCTAATCCGAGAAATGTCGCCTTCAAAAGTCGAATTTCAGATTTCATCACGGTGAATTATTACCTCCGCCACCGACCGAACATTACCGTCAAGTCTATATCAAAGGACCGAGGATTCACGTAATTTTATGGGCTAACCTCTTTCGCTTAACCCTTGAGAGGGTCGAAATTCTTCCTCTTCACAGATTTTCCGAAAATTCAATTGGATGAGAAATCTAATGGAAAGGATGAGAAAACGAAGGGAAAAGGAGAAGGTACCGAGGTCCTTCTCATGAGCCGCAGCCCGCTGGTCCTCTCCTAAAGTAGCAGCGCCGAGTTGTGGAATTCCTCCTCACCTCACTCTGGCCGATAAGATTGGCGGTGCTTCCTCCGAAGCTTGAGCAAGATTCAGCCGCTTGAGTATCGCTCGCAACGATGCTTCGCTACCAGATTCGAGATGGCCCTCACAGATCGGGTTCGCTGGCTACTAATAGCCAACTACAATGAAGGAATGTCGACCTACCGACGGCCCGAGCTCGAGATCGAACCTAGCACCGTGACACCCCATGACGCCCACAACCATGCTCGGCCATCCACAAGTCCACCTCGAAGTCCGAGCCGCCGGTTCGGGTTCCCAACATAAAGTTGGTCGTAACCGAATCGGGCAGCAAAACGACAGGGAAAATAAGGCTCAATGAAGCATTCCTCACTTACCGGAAGGTGAGATACCTCGCCCGATATTCACTAGCCGCTTGAAATAGCCAATGTTAAGTGAAGTCCGCCGTGTCTTCGCACCTCCTCGCCGACCAAGGACTCACCATATTGACCAGAGAATCGAGGAAAACATCCGAAAAGATCCACCCTTTGTGAATCGCAGACTGCTTCTTGATCTCGCAAAACCACGCCTTCCATCCGCAATCCTCTACCAACCGTAAGAAAGGAGTAGACGAATCAGGAACCCGTGCCGACATCATGTCGGACGATGAAGGACCAACCGTGTCATCAAATAGGTATATGGGAGCTCTACCGGATGGAAGGGATAATGATGATGGCTCGCCCTTTCTCGGGTAAACGCCGAACTATATGCCGCAATCCACGGTGAATACCGCCACCATCACCGAAGGAGAGAGAGTTCCTTCTTGTGGGCGAAGTTGAATCGCAGGATAAAGGACCTCCAAAGGTAAAGCATCATCGATTGATATGGAACCACACACTTCTTGAGCCGATTGCAAGATAGCCCGCTAGAAGAGTTGTCGGCCGGATAGGCTTCACCGCATGCCACGTAAAAGTCGCAAACTTGGTCCCCTCAAAAAGCCTCTTTGGGAGCCGAGTGTATAAGAGTTAGCCTCGACTTTGATCAGTTCATTAACCTTCAAGGAGTGAGCGTGATAGTTCACATATTTCCTCGCCGATTTGTCCTCCAAATGCCGGAACAAGTAATTGGCGAACCGCTCGCACTCACCTCATGATTTCTTAGCAAGGTTCGATTGGGCCGAGCTATATGGTAATGACAAGTGAGATCCCATAAAGTCTTATAACGACGGGCGTGCCTTTCACCGCCAGCCTCGATTGAGGGAAAGTACTCGATATAGCATCTTCCCCATGGGTAGACCTGAAATACGTACATCTCATGCAAAGCCAACCCCAACTCGCCATGTTTGGTGAAAACGATTCAACTGGATTATAAAGCTCAATAAGGTAAAGAAATGGTTGGCACTGATTGGAAGGCCATACATAGTGGCACTAATCGCCAAATGCACCGCAAGCACGGTTCTCCATCCCATCTACCGAGGACGAAGCGTCGCTAACCCCACCAAGCTTACTTGACGAAAGTGTACCCACCAAGAATCTATGATCGACGACGCATCTCTCGCCCCAATTTAGCAAGGCGATTCTTCAAAGTCGAGGCAGAACAAAAGCTCATCACGGGCGGTGTATCCACTCTACAACCCTGTGGTGAAGGCCGATGACGCGATTCCTCTGGAACCCGAATCGGCAGCCGGGTAATAAACCCACAATGAATATGATCATGCTCCTGGTCGACGCCATGACATACGGTGTCACAAAGATGGTGTCTAAGGTCGCCACAATGAGAGTTGACGAGGTATCCGGAATATACAAGGCCTCCGCCTTTGTTCAACCACCTCTCACTCTCGATAAGAGTCAGATCCGATCCTTAACCGAAGTCGCCAATAGATAACTGCCTTTTCGCAGCAAAGGTTCGTGAGCTGGTGTCCCTTACGAGCTGCATCGGTGACCAATCGTCGGAGAACGCTGAACTCCCTCAAATACCGATCGCTCGCTGATGTGCCGCAAATCGAGGCGCAGATAAAAATCGCGATCATCACACATGGAATAATAGTCACTATGACGCCCATCGATCGCCAGAGGAAAAGCTCCCGAGGAATAATCAACTCAAATCGAAAAATACCGCTAGTAAATGGCGCTGAATTCATCTTACATAGATTGAGTCACGACCTTATAATCGGTATGACGATTTCATCCAGATAATACCCGAGAACGATAAATATAGCCGCGTAATCCAAACGGCAATATATTCCGCTCTACGTATGCAGAGTACGGTGTGAAATCGCCCCGCTAAAAACATCGAGACGGTGATCTTTGAAGCCTCAATCCTCACGAAGGAGAATCTCGCTCTTCCCAATCGCCACAAAGGAGAACGGCGGGTCATAACGAACGGTAACAACCGAAGCCTCAACCTCACGGCGAGAATCTCGCTCTTCCCAATCGCTTCACAAAGGAGAACGGCGGGATACAACGATATATGTACGAGAATATGATGACGCCGCGCACCACCGAAAGAAGGAGGCGCATTCACGCCGCGGCGAAGTTGATCGACTAAATGCGGATCTCCCCGACGACATCGGAAGCCGCAAAACAAGACGAAAAAGTTAGATATGCACAAAAATCAATCTCAAAGAAGTAGTCTGCTTGGTCCGTCGGCTCAGCGATCACCACCGAGGCACCAACGGTGCCCCGGCCAACCAGACGACGGCTGGCGGCGGCGCTCGCTGGGCTGACGGCTGGTAGCTGCCACGGCGCCGCATCTCCCGGCCGTAGCTGGTGCGGGGCGCCTAGCCAGCGGACACCGGCGCTCGGCTGCAGTTACATGGACATCGGCGCTTAAGATTGCAGCCATATGGCGCTGGCGCTAGCCGCTTCTGGCCATCGCTAAGGGCTGGCGCTGGCGCCATATACGCAAATTAAGGTAGCATTTCGCAGCCGCTGCCGCATCAAGGGCCTCGCCTTTTCTCGGGTCTGGCAGCCGACGCACAAGAAGAAGAAAAAGAAAAGAAAAAAAAAGAATTTACAAAACCCTCGTACACATACCTCGTTGATCGAAGGAGATAAGACGGCGAGAAGCGAGATGAAAACAAGAGAGAGAGAGCACGGGGGGGCCGGCCTAGGTCAGAAGAAAAGGAGGGATTATGGGTATTTATAACAACCCCATATGGACCCAATCCTCTTTGAACAAGGACTCCTATTTGGCAAGAAGTAGGAATTCTAATCGGGGCCCAAATCAATTCTAATTAGGACTCTAATCAGCCCCTAATTAGGAGTCCTAATTGGAACCTTATCCGGATATCAAAACAGTGCCAAATCAGTCCGTTGATTGGCTCCTAATTCCTCCGCTATATTTGGGAAGATTCTAAGGTTCGGTGATACACTCCTAATTCTCGACATCAACGCTGCCTAATCCTACCCAACTAGGATTACAGTATAAACCGCTTCCTAATTTATCGAGAAGTTCCTAAGAATATTTTCACAAAAATATTCTTAGGGATAACTCGATCGCGGCGGATTGCATCGACGCCGATCAACGCGTCGCCTAATCCTACTCCAACTAGGATTACGAGTATAAACCGCTTCCTAATTTATCGAAGTTCCTAAGAATATTTTCACAAAAATATTCTTAGGATAACTCGATCGTATGGATTGCATCGACATCAACGCCGCCTAATCCTACCCAACTAGGATTACGAGTATAAACTGCTTCCTAATTTATCGAGAAGTTCCCGAAGAATATTTTCACAAAAATATTCTTAGGATAACTCGATCGCGGCGGATTGCATCGACGCCAATCAACGCCGCCTAATCCTACTCCAACTAGGATTACGAGTATAAACCGCTTCCTAATTTATCGAAGTTCTAAGAATATTTTCACAAAAATATTCTTAGGATAACTCGATCGCGGCGGATTGCATCGACGATCAACGCCTAATCCTACTCCAACTAGGATTACGAGTATAAACCGCTTCCTAATTTGTCGAGAAGTTCCTAAGAATATTTTCACAAAAATATTCTTAGGATAACTCGATCGCGGCGGATTGCATCGACGCCAATCAACGCTGCCTAATCCTACTCCAACTAGGAATACGAGTATAAACCGCTTCCTAATTTGTCGAAGTTCCTAAGAATATTCTCACAAGAAATATTCTTAGGATAACTCGATCGTATGATTGCATCGACGCCGATCAACGCGTCGCCTAATCCTACCCAACTAGGATTACGAGTATAAACTGTTTCCTAATTTATCGAAGTTCCCGAAGAATATTTTCACAAAAATATTCTTAGGATAACTCGATCGTATGATTGCACCGACGCAAATCAACGCCGCCTAATCCTACCCAACTAGGAATACGAGTATAAACCGTTTCCTAATTTGTCGAGAAGTTCTAAGAATATTCTCACAAGAAATATTCTTAGGATAACTCGATCGTATGGATTGCATCGACGCATCAACGCTGCCTAATCCTACTCCAACTAGGATTACGAGTATAAACCGCTTCCTAATTTATCGAGAAGTTCCTAAGAATATTTTCACAAAAATATTCTTAGGATAACTCGATCGCGGCGGATTGCATCGACGCATCAACGCCGCCTAATCCTACCCAACTAGGATTACAGTATAAACCGCTTCCTAATTTGTCGAGAAGTTCCTAAGAATATTCTCACAAGAAATATTCTTAGGATAACTCGATCGCAAGGATTGCACCGACGCAAATCAACGCCGCCTAATCCTACTCCAACTAGGAATACGAGTATAAACCGCTTCCTAATTTGTCGAAGTTCTAAGAATATTCTCACAAGAAATATTCTTAGGATAACTCGATCGCGGGATTGCATCGACGCATCAACGCTGCCGCCTAATCCTACTCCAACTAGGATTACGAGTATAAACCGCTTCCTAATTTGTCGAGAAGTTCCCAAGAATATTTTCACAAAAATATTCTTAGGATAACTCGATCGTATGGATTGCACCGACATCAACGCCGCCTAATCCTACTCCAACTAGGATTACAGTATAAACCGCTTCCTAATTTGTCGAGAAGTTCCTAAGAATATTCTCACAAGAAATATTCTTAGGATAACTCGATCGTATGGATTGCATCGACGCATCAACGCTGCCGCCTAATCCTACTCCAACTAGGATTACGAGTATAAACCGCTTCCTAATTTGTCGAGAAGTTCCTAAGAATATTCTCACAAGAAATATTCTTAGGATAACTCGATCGTATGGATTGCACCGACGAAATCAACGCCTAATCCTACTCCAACTAGGATTACGAGTATAAACTGTTTCCTAATTTGTCGAAGTTCCTAAGAATATTCTCACAAGAAATATTCTTAGGATAACTCGATCGTATGATTGCATCGACGCATCAACGCTGCCGCCTAATCCTACCCAACTAGGATTACAGTATAAACCGCTTCCTAATTTGTCGAGAAGTTCCGGAAGAATATTCTCACAAGAAATATTCTTAGGGATAACTCGATCGTATGGATTGCATCGACGCATCAACGCTGCCGCCTAATCCTACTCAACTAGGATTACAGTATAAACTATTTCCTAATTTGTCGAAGTTCGGAAGAATATTTTCACAAAAATATTCTTAGGGATAACTCGATCGTATGGATTGCATCGACGCCGATCAACGCGTCGCCTAATCCTACTCCAACTAGGATTACAGTATAAACTATTTCCTAATTTGTCGAAGTTCGGAAGAATATTTTCACAAAAATATTCTTGGGATAACTCGATCGTATGGATTGCATCGACGCCGATCAACGCGTCGCCTAATCCTACTCAACTAGGATTACGAGTATAAACTATTTCCAAAATTTCAACGAGGAGTTCCCGGAGAATAAATCCATATTCTTAAGGATAACTCGGTAACCTTAATTTCCTCCCACCATAATCTCCAAGAGAGGGATAACTGGAGGAGGAAAGTCATGTTGACATCGGATAATCATATCCTCCGCTGTAGTTAAACCAACAACACACGGATGATGAAGGAATTAGCCGAGTAAGGGTTATGAAATTCCATGTACTCGACATTACCAATGTGTCGCCAACAAAGGAGTTCACGACATATGGAGAAGTCCAAAGTCGATGGTTAGTCAAACAACGCACCAACCGACACGAAGTTACAAACAAAACTCACCCACCACTTCAATCAAGATAACAAGCGGTCGACAATAAATGCAAAGACCGTGATCTTATCAGAATCCTACAAAGAACCGATGATCCGAAAGAATTGAAGACTTGAAGCTATCTTTGGGACCCTCACCGATCGAAGGTCGGAACTATCATGTCCAAAGCATCCCGCACTCATTAAGAATTGAGACCGACGCTTTGGAGGGGTATCTCAGAGGCGCTGAAAATACTTACAAGATCCCCGAAACCAACTCGCGGACGGGAGTCGGCGAATGACAACCCATCGAATGATGCGCACGCCGAATCGTTAAGACGCGAACTCGACGGCGAACCCACGCCGTCACAAGCACGGTTTAAACCGGACTTGAATGGACGATCGATTTCGAGACCGTTGAACCGAACGAACCAAGAATTAGTCTCGAATCAAATACGCACGAAATCTAAGTCCCGAGAAAGCCAAGAGTCGAAAACGACGAACGGCGAAAAGAAGCGGGCGGCGGCCTACCAACTTGGCCGAAGTTACTCTAGTGGCAGTCGAAGTGGTCGGCATTAATGTCGAGCCACTCTACCAACTTGGCCAGGTGCTCGCCAAGTGGTCGAAGCCGTCACGCGACCCCTATGCTATAAATAGGGGTTCTCCTCACTTCAAGGGGCTTACCGGAGTGGAGCCGATTTGGGCTGATCTCGAGAGGATTTTTGGGATTTGGAAGAGCTCGACTTCAAGAATTTTCATGTAGATCTACGAGTAATCGGGCGACGGTCCCGAAAGCAACAACAGCACAAGTCCAAATGACACGGATCTACAAGCAAAGGTAACCAATTGGTCGAACTACAGATACCCTCTAGATTAAGCTTCGCCTTAATCTCGTGGATAGCGCTGCGGATTTCTCCTAGTAGATCTCACCCGCCAGCGATCCTCTCCTTCGTGAGTGTGATCCTCAGCGCCGCTTCCTTCGCGGAAACGAGCCCCTTTACATCTGTAGTTCCGCAACCCGGTCTCCACTGGATTGAATTGCGCTGTGGTCCACGGACACAATAAGTCCCCAAGACAGCAAAGAACCCACGCAAGTTTGGTGATCCGATATAATGAGATCCTCGTGTTTGTTCACTAAGGATAAAAGTTATAATCTTTTTGATTTTCATTGTACTTTAAAATAAAGGCATTTCTTTTGAATTTCGCTAGGCCAAAGAAGTCGTAAGCAAAATTCAAATCAATGACAATCATCCCGACTTTTACCGCAACACCGAAGTGCAAACACATAGCCGTGGTGGATTTGCTATTATCACCATCACCGTGATAATCGAATCAACATATCCATCGACAATAAAATCGATCCCCATAACATAATGCAACATCCGAGGTGCCCTTAATGTATCTTAGGACCCTCTTTACAAAGATTCCAATGTTTCTACCAGATTCGCCATGTAGCGACTAACCACTCCAATCGCTATGCAATGTCCGGTCTTGTACAAATCATCGCTAACATCAAACTTCCCGTCGATGCATACTGCACCGACATCTCCATCCTCTCTTCTTCACGCTAGGACACATATTGGAGGATAAATTAAAATTAAGGAAGTGGGGTAGAATTGGCTTACAATCTTGCATGTTGAAGCCGCAAGATTTTCTTTAAATAATTCTTTTGAGAAAGCCATATCTTCCTATTATTTCTGCCTCTGTAAATTTGCATCCCTAGAATCTTGTTTATGGATCCTAAATCCTTCATATCAAATTTCCTAGCCAATTGAGCCTTCAATTCTTTGATACGATCTTTGTTGGGGCCTCAGAACCAACATGTCGTCAACATACAACAACAAAATAACAAAGTTATTTTCGCCAAACCTCTTGAAATATGCACAAGGGTCCAATTGAGTCATGTATCCAAGGCTCATGATGAATGAATCAAATCTCTTGTACCAACACTTTACTTTAGACCGCATGCAGATTTGTTTAGCCTGCAAACCAAGTTCTCATTTTCTTTTTCTTCAAAACCTTCTGGTTGGAGCATATAAATTTCTTCTTCAAGATCTCCATGAAGAAATGCTGTTTTTACATCTAACTGTTCTAGATGTAAGTCAAATACAGCGCTCATCGCCAGGACTATTCGAACTGTTGTAAGTCGAACTACAGGAGAAAATATTTCATTAAAGTCAATACCTTCTTTCTGAGCATATCCTTTGACCACCAATCTAGCACGATATCGCTCCACTTGATCATCGCCATTTCGCTTGATCTTATAGACCCATTTGTTTTCAATGGTCCTCCTTCCTTGTGGTAGTGACACAAGTTCCCAAGTCTTGTTCTTCTGGAGAGCTTCGATCTCTTCCGCATTGCCGCATCCACAAAGATACGCTCAGCGCATGCCTTCATGGAAAGTTGATGGCTCTCCATCCTCCGTTAGAAGACAAGATGCAACGCTACTCTCCGTAATATACCCGAAAGTGCTGCCGGTGGTCTCTCACGAAGTTGACCTTCAAACTTCGGATCCTCGGCTTCGACCGGTTCTTGTACATCATGCTCTGTCGCTTAAAAATCTTGATCATTTTCCACCAATATCTACAGCCTCGAAGTCCTTCCCCGAGTGCTTCTCTTTCTTTGCGGTTGATTTTCTACAAAGATAACATCTCGTTGATGATAACCTTGTGGGTAGTGGGATCCCACAGCGATACCCTTTACTCCATCGATACCCTAAGAATATACATTTTCGGATTTTGAATCCAACTTTGTAATTTCTTAGGCGTTGTACATTACGCATTAATCGGACTTCCAAATATATGGAGGTTGGAATAATCACCGCTTGCCACCCACATCTCCATCGGCGCTTCAATCAGATTGCGGTTGATGGAGATCGATTCACTACATAACAGCGGTTTTATCGCCTCACCAAAAGACTTTATCCAGATTTGCGTTGCCAACATTGCTCGTTCTTTCCAACAGAGTTCGTTCATCCGCTCGCTACTCTATTTTGTTGTGGAGTATACCGCATCAATTGTCTTTGATGCCTTATTGCTTGCACGCGAAATTCTCCGTCAGATATTCTCCTCCATTATCGACCTCAAGCACTTGATCTTCTTGTCAGATTCAAGCTCGACTCGTGCTTTGTAGGCTTTAAAGACTGAGAACACATCCGCCTTCTTCTTGATCGGATACACCCAACATCTCTCGAGTAATCATCAATAAAGGACACGAAATACTTCGGCCTCCCATGGATGTAACCGGTGCTTGCCATACATCGAATGAACCAGCCTTAATAGCATTGCTTCTAGAACTCGATGTGTTGAACTTCACCATGTCGCTTGCTTGTAACACAATGCTCACAAACGGAAGAGCTACCGATTTGAGCCTGTGAAGCGTGTTCGACGGAGAGAATCTTCAAACCTCGCTCGACATGTGGCCTAGTTTACGGTGCCACATCATGATTTCTTCTTCTCCACGGCTGGTTGATGCCACACATGAATTAGCTTCCTGCAGAGTCTCTCCCTTGAGCATGTACAGATTTGCAGCTATCTTTTCTCCTTTGATCACCACAAGCGCCCCTCTAACAATCTTCATGATCCCATTTTCTATATGGGTCTTGCATCCCAGTTCATCTAATTGTCCCAAAGACAATAGATTCTTCTTCAGGCCCTTCACATGTCGTACATCTTGAATGGTGCGGATTGTACCATCAAACATTTTGATTTTGACAGTACCAATACCAGAAATCTCCAAGGCATGATCATTGCCCATGAATACAGAACCCCCTGAAATAGGTTCATATTTGTGGAACCATTCCCTCCGGGAGGTCATGTGCCAAGAAGTTGCTGAATCTAAAAGCCAGACATCAGCAAACCTCTTCCTGCCTTCATCAATAGTGTCTGCTCCACTGTATAAGATTTCACCATCGTCTGATGTGCTGACAACGCATCCACCTTTCAGAGAGTAAATGATATCTAGCTTATTTTCTGATGTGAAGGATCCACCTTTGGTGGCAGCCACAGAGCATACGATAAGCAGATATAAATACCCTAAGTCAGGCTCTGATACTACTTGTTGGGACAAACCCAGGGCCCAATAGAACAGAGTCGCAGCTAAAATAGTGCAGAAGTAATAAAGAACACACAGATTTACGTGGAAAATCCCTAAATGAATTTGGGGTAAAACCACTGCAAGGATAGAAGAATTCACTATGAGGAAAAACTTAGGAGATTACAATCTCTTCTTACAAGGAGATACTCTCTCTATTATTTTGTCTCTCACTCTTCTATATGCAGAGGAGTTGTTGTTTCTGGGATGAGTTTCTGAAGAAGAACTCTAGGCCTATTTATAGCTTTTGAAAAATCACTATTCAAAATATAATAATAATATTTTCCATTTGCTACGATGATTCTTCTGATGATTTTACTATAGCGATCCGTCTGCGCTTTCGGTCGCGGCCCTCGTTTGTTTTATTTTGACAGCCCCACGACAGCCCCACTCTTTGACAATCAAGGCTACCCCTAAAATCATTAATCATCTCAAAGTGTCCTTTCTTTAATACAATTTGTTTGTTCTTCAGATATTAAAATGGGTTGTTTCGATATTAGTCCCTTAAATAATTGGTATTTTGATATTAGTTTCTTAAATATCCATATTTTTTATATGAGTCTCCCAAATAACCTTAATCACCTTAATATGTTGACAAGTATTTTGCCCATGCTCACACAGGTAAGTTTTACAAATAAAATATCGTAGTTAAATGAGATATAAGGCCTTCACATATTGATTTAATCTAAAATAATATCCGGCTTAAACCTCAATCTTGTAATGCTTACATTAGAATTTCAACTTAATTAGAAAAGTATATGTGGTTTTAAAATATCCATAGAACATCTTAAGAATCCAAATATTTATTCGAGAATAATCTTAAGAACCCATTAGAATTTCAATATGATTATTTAAAAATATCAAATAAAGAAGAGAGAATTTGAGATAATATTTTATGTAATTTTAATAAATAGTGTGTTCACTTTTTGGATCGCGAGGGAATATTTTTGTTATAGAAATTTTTGGAATTTTATAAATCATTACATGTCATATATTTTTATGCCGTCTTGTGTTCAATTAATATTTTAAAAGAAACACGGTGAACTAAATACTCCTCCTTATAAAAATCAAGAAAGACATAATATCAAATAAATAAATAATAAAATTGATAAATTCATCAAAATATCTTATGAGGAAGACTAATTCATCAAATTTAAATATAATTTAACACAAGTATAATTTGCACACATCATTTTAGGGCTAACTTTAGAAGAACGCCCTCAACTTTAATGGATGTCTTCGAAAACTCATCTCAACTATTTTAATTTGAGAATATCATCCTAAAGTTTGGGTATATTAACCCCACTCAACTTTTAAAATCAGAGAAAACTCTCTCAACTATGGGGGCGCCTCACAAAACCCTCCTAATCTTTCACACTTTTCTCACCAAACCCACTTGCCTTCACTTTAAAAAGTAAAAGAACTGAAATACCCTTTTGAAAATTAACCCATTCAAGTATAAAGGAACCCCACTGGTAAAAAAGAATTATTTTGAATTTACAATGTTTTTTGCCCACTTTCTTCTCTCTTTCTCTTATCATAAAAAAATTAGAGCAATTTTTATGATTGAGGGGTATTTTAGTCTTTTTTCAGTCACCTAGTTGTCATGTGACATGCTAGACGTAATAATATTAGGTCTCAGGGTGTAAATTGAGAAGAGTTCATGAGGATTTCTCAAATTTTCAAACTTGAGGAGGGTAATATCTACAATAAGCTCTAACTTGTGGGGTTTATCAAATTAAAATAGTTGAGAGGATTTTATGAGACACTCCCCATATTTTAGGGAGGTTAAGTGAGGAAAGTTCAAGGGTTATCTCAAATTTTCATAGTTGAGGGGGGTTATCTACAATATGCTCAAACTTGAGGAGGTTTCTCAAATTAAAATAGTTGATGGGTTGATGGGGGTTTTCTAAAATTAGTCCATGATTTTATGTAGAGATACTCTTTATATGAGTTCCCCTTTAATTTCTATATTTAAATATATAATTATGAGATTTTTTAATTATGAATAGCTATAATATGATAAGGATTATAAAATATTTAATTATTAAAAATTTTCAATTATGGATAGTTTTAATTTGATGAGAATTTTTAGTTTAATATAAGATTAGATGTCCACGTGTCAATAGGATAAAGTGACATGTGAATTTCAACTAAGCCCCTCAACTATTTTAATTTGTTAAAACTAGCCTAAAATTTGGGCATATTATAGATAACCCACTCAACTTTAAAAATCGAGAAAACCCTCAACTACGGGTATCTCACAAACCCCCTAATCTTTCACACTTTTCTCACCAAACCCCGATATCATTTTAAAATATAAAATAACTGAAATATCATTTTAAAAATCAATCCATACAAATAAACCTCCAACCGGTAAAAAGAATTATCTTGAATTTATAATGATTTTTGCCCTCTTTCTCCTATCTTTCTCTTATCCTAAAAAATCAGAATAATATTTTATGATTGAGGGGTATTTTGGTCTTTTCTCAGTCATCTACTTATCATGTGGTATTTTAGACTTAACAATGTTAGCTCACAAGGCATAAAGTGAAAAGAGTTCATAAAATTTCTTAAATATTCAAACTTGAGTGGAGTTATGTACAATATGATCAAACTTGTGAGGGTTTCTCAAATTAAAATAGTTGAGAGGATTTTATGAGACAGACCCCATATTTGAAGGGGATTAAGTGAGGAAAGATCTAGGGTTATCTCAAATTTTCTTAGTTGAGGGGGTTATCTACAATATGCTCAAACTTGAGGGGAGTTTTCGCAAATTACAATAGGTGAGGGGGTTTTCTAAAATTAATTCATGATTTTATGTAGAGAGCATCTTTACATGAGTTTTTTCTTTAATTTCAATATTTAAATATATAATTATGAGATTTTTAAATTATGGATAGTTATAATCGATAAGGATTGAAAAATATCTAATCATTAGAATTTTCTAATTATGGAAAATTTTTATTTGATGAGAATTCTTAGGTGAATATAAGATTATGCATCCACATGTCATCTTCTGATAGGATAAAGAGACATGTGGATACTTATAATGTGACACACGTCAACTTTGTGTGTGTTTATAATATGACATATGTCACTTTTTTGTTCCTTTAGGAATTTAGGGGTGGAATCAAATGAATTTGATCAAATACCTTTAAATTCAATTCAATTTCGGTTTACTCCAAATAATTCAAATTCAATTCGAATTCATGTCAAATGGGTAGAAGGTGTTCAAATTCTATTTCATATATTAACTAGATATTCGGTAAATATTCATGAATATTTGTTAGTACACTTGGTTAAGGCATTCAATTTTTAAACCCGAGGTTGGGTGTTTGAATCCTATATGTTGGTATATTATTTATTTTATTTTCTTTTACATGTTGCATAATTACTTAATGATTATTATGATATGTTACTACTAAAATTATTAAATTCATATATTTATAAATTATTAATTTATATATATTTATCAATAGTAATATTAACATAAAAATTAGTATAATGTAATAATGTAGAAGCGTAAATACATCTCATTATAGATTTTAGATCTACATGAATTCATTTTCTATCAAACGTTTTAGCAACTTAAGAATGTATTCTAAACTAAAATTTGCATAAGAATTTATTTCTAATAGATATTTTATTCGATATATGTCGACATGATAAATATCTCAAGTGTAACTTTAAAAGATAAATATTCTATGATAAATTAAACTTAGAGGCATAAAATGTAAAACATAAACAAATATTTAATAATCAACCGAATTGAATATACCTTTGGTTAAATTCTATTCATTTATGAGTGAATATTAAAAATTATTCATTTACAATTGAATGAACTATCAAGTCAAATATGTCCTAATATCCGACTAATAATAGCGAACAATTTATTAATTATTTGGTTCATTTCCACCCCTATAGGAATTCCACCAATTTCTCTATATATATAAAAGAGGGATATTAGTCCTTGTTGATATCAGTTATCAAACAGGGGATGTGATTGGATTATATAGGGTATTAGGGTTGCTCAATCTTCTTTAGACGGCTGGTCTTTGAGCAGAGAGTCTAATCCTGCACATAAACAACACGTGAGAGGGTCGGAGTTGCGATCTCTGGTGGTTCCTCCGACGATCAAGTCAGTGATTAGCTTAAGTGGAGAAGAAGAGAGACTGTATGGTGGTTTTTAGGAAGAGTTTGCTTACCCTATGCAGTAGACATCATCTTTCCTTTATAGCGATTAGAGGCGAATCACGTAATTTCGCCGGTCCAAGCAAACGGCTCAGCCGGTAGCTACTTTACAGGTGTCGACTGCAGAGATGGATGAATCACCTAGGCGTTTAATGTGATGGTGACGAGGTCTGCGTGGTACTGACGAGGTCCGATGATTCATAAAAACTTTCAGGGCTGGAGCAATGATGACTCTGATCATGCATTTAATGTGATGGTGATCGATATCGGCGGGAGGTTCAAGGATAAATCCGCCTTTTGACTCGTCTCTACAAGAAGGTCGACAAATGACGCCTCTCGTCTCGATCTTGCGAGGGGGCCGGCAAATAACACTTTTTTACTCGGCTTCGAAAGTTCTCAACCTAGCCTTGTGAAATGATAAGGCGTGGGGTTGCTAACAGCGAGGTCTGAGCAAAGATGCCTTTCGACTCGGGCTTTCTCGGGGAGGGTCCAATGTCGAAGCCGCTCGAGTCGTCCAGCTCAGGAGGCTGATTTGGTGTTTAGTTAACATGGAACACGTGTCGGCTCTTGGTGAAGGATTAACACTTAGCCATTCATATGATATAACACTGCGTCTACGAGGTCTTATAAGTACTACAAAAGCATAGCACAATAAGAGTCCCTCTAGTTAGTTGGTGTTAAATTGAGTGGGAAATATTCCATTTTCTTTAACTCTTTTTTTTCCCCCCTGAATGGACAGTTAAACCTCTCTATCCACATACCCAAAACCCACAACCCCTTACTTGTACCCGTTACGAGCCTCAAACCCAAACTCATTTAATTAAGAATCAAACCCATTTCACTCACCTTCTTCCCTAACATATTTAAACTTGTTAATCTTCACCTACCTAAACCCACAAACACACTCAAGCAAATGATCTCTTTTTCTCAATTGCAATATACCTCCCAGGTAGAATTAATTAGTAAACAAATATCACTTTATATAGTTTTGGATATTCAACTATTAATCTATTTAGCTGGACAAAAATATCATTCACTGATCTGCCACATGCTGAATTTAAATGTGTTATCATCGGTAACTAGGTGAACTAGATATGTCAAACTCAATGAGAGAGAGAGAGAGGAGAGAGAGGGGGAGGAGATGGTTAACAAGGTAAATTACCTATCCATGGTTAGTATAAATCCTACCATGGCTAAGGGTATTAAACTGTTAAGCTGACAGAAGGACTTATAATATCAACATGTTAAAGCGACATGGGAGACTAGTATCAAAATATGAAGATTTAGAGGACTAATATCAAAATACTAAAGATTTAAGAGACTAATATGGAAAAAAACCCCTAATAAAATAAGTTCATTTAGCTTTACTGAAATCGTTCACAAGAAAATAAATTACAAAATGTTTTATCATGCTCAATGGAAGACGTATTTTAATTATATTTTTATACCGTTTCATTACATTTTTAATATACAATGATTTTATTTGATTTTATAAAGTATTGGTTATATAAGGTTCCATCTTAAAATATTTTTTTTTTGCAGCTAAATTACCAGATTGGTATTAAACATGGGATGCCATTATCTAATTGGTATTTTTTTAAAACTCGGGCAACAATAAGGTATTAAAAATAGCACGATTGGACAAATAGACCCAAAACCTCAACTCCGGCAAAATTTCTCTGGCAGAGCCTCACGTGACCAAACACGTGCGCTCAGGTGGCATAATTATAAGAAGCTGGCATCAGTAGTTAGGCTTTAGAAATAGAAGGTGATTTTCAAATTTGGATTTGTAAAAGAGCGGTTTTTAATTTCTGGATTTTCCTCCTTCTTCTTTCAAATTGGACATTCTCCGTTGTTAGAGAACATGCCTTCTTCAAGCTCTAGTACACACTCTTGGTTAGCATCAAGCTTCAACAAGGGAAAAAGTAGACATTGACTCATTGGGCTCAATTGTATACAAAGATGGAATCAAGAGAGTTTCGGGCGCGGGGTTAGTTTTGGGGTAGTTATTACGACCCCCTAATTTCAGTCATGTCTACATTAAGAGAAATAATTAGCATTTAAGTATGCTACATCATCGGTCATTGCACGTGTTTGGTAATGTGAGTGCTGGATAAATTTTGTCGGAGTTGAGTTTTTGGACCTCTTTGTCTAGTCATGCTATTTTTAATATCTTATTGTCGTTGGAATTTAAAAAAAAACCAATATGATAATTACATTCTATTTTTAATACCAATCCGGTAAAACAGCCATATTATTGCTGAAATAATGAGCAGATCCATACTGGTAGGACTAGTTGCATAGGAAGGTGCGAGCGTGACTTTAATACTTTTTTTTTTTTTGGGATAACGTGACTTCACTACTTCTATTACTATTCTTTTTTTATTTTTGCTAAATGAGGTGGTAGTTTATATGCAATATCCTCACTTTTATAATTTGCAATTTTCTCTAATTTTATTGCCTATAATTGAGAAGGGAAGAAAAAAAAAAAAGAGGGAGCGAGGGTCCTGAGGGATGAACAACATGGAAAGTGTGGGAGGCGAGGAAATGAAAGTGATCGCATCCCCCCCCCCCCAAGAAAGTATTTTTAATATAAAAGCCCCAGGTTAGCATAGATTTGAGAATCTTTTTCTTTATTTTATGACAGAATACGATCACAACCTTGAATAAAAAAGTGGGTAAATTTCACTATGAATCGGTGAAAAATTTTGGCGTTTTTGCACTTAACCACAAAAGCTTTAAAGCTCTCTCTAAACTCTCTATAATTTTCCGGATTTTAGAGAACACTTGAAACATTTTGATTTTTTATTTGACCCCAGTACTATTAATTTATGATGTTTATGCGTCATTCTCAATTTGGGAACTCAAAAATGGGTTGACATTTTTTGGGAGTTAAGTGAAAAAAAGTTTTGAGTTTACTGAAATTTCCAAAGTTATTTGGAGTTTAGTAAGAGTTTTAAAACTTTTCGGAGTTAAGTGCAAAACTTCCAAACTTATTAGGTTTGGGTTTAGTGAAATTTATCCATAAAAATTATACGAGCCTCGTGAGCTTTGGAGTAGGAAAACAAAGTGATTAGCCTCTAATCCACAATCCAACATTAATAATGAACAAAAGACAAAAGAAAAAGGAAAGAAGAGAAACGACGTATTTAGATTGATGCTATTTTGGTGATCATTCGATATGATTTGCTTGCATTTGACCTTTCAAAAGCTTAAAAGCCAAAAGAATCAAATTAGTATCACATAATACCCAATCAAGCACCTCATTAGTATCAAAACCACCATGATTTTAACCATTCATTAATAAAACACAACTTGCACAGCCAACAATCAATCAATAACTTCAAATTATATAGCCCACTAGTAGTCTCATTATATAGAGAAACTATTAAGTGGTCCCCATCCTTCAATTTGTCTGACTCTGATACTCTTCTAATGAACTGTAGTCTTATGGATCTAATGCTGTTAGTGAAAATTGAGCCATGATTAAACTTGATTTTATTAGTTTAAATATTGGCACCTAACTAGGTTAGGATTATTCTCTCTCTTAGGAGAACTATTCTGATTAAGGCCTTAATTGCTTTAGTTGCGAGTTGCCAAAATCTGAGATCTCTATAGTTAAGTGGACATAACCAACATTTTTCTTCCTGTAGACTTAAGTGGACGTTTCATGTGAACTTAAGTTGCCTGAGATACCCACTAGTCATTCTCTTTCTTGAATTTGCTTTGAGATGTGTAGTAACATGCGATGTACATCAATGCTATCTTTGAAACACAACTCAAAGCAAATCTGAGAGATGAAAATTTGACGGGCAAAATCTCACTTCACTTTGCCTAAGTTTTTTTTTGCCTTATGGAGGATACCATAGAGGTTTTTTGCGCATGTCTAACTATTACGATTGTAAAAAGATCAGATACGACTTGAATATGATACTTACTGTATCTGTATTTGTTCACCAATCGCCGACACAAATACGAATACATATATAAATCGGTAAGAAAAACTCATATCCAATAGCCGCTAAAATCAGATATGAATACAGATATATGCAATGCGATATATATGTAGACATAAATCGATATAAAAAATTAAGATAATATTGAAAAAGTATAGTTCATATGATACAAGAGAGTTAAATTAATATGTTCATTCTATTTGAAAATCTAAGATTAGATTTCTTAATCATAAAAATTTAGTCTCAAATCAATCAAAACAATTGTAATTGTATGATCAACATATATTAAGACAATTCGGATGTTGATCCAAATATTTTACTAGTCATATCCTATCAAATATATGTATTTAGTAACTACGTTTGTATCAATACCTATATGGATATATATCAAAGGACATGATTTTTTTTTTTGAGTTTTCCACGAGGTATCCCCACACCTTATTATGGATGAGACTAATCTTCACTCGCGTCGTGACTGGCACTGACCCTAGGCGTATTTTACCCGCTGGGGAATTCGAACTCAGTACATCGATATTTTTTCACTCCTACCAATAAAAAACATTGTTTAAAAGCTAGATGAAAATTTTCCTCTTTTTCCAGATTTGCCCTCCATTTTTTAATTTATCTTCAGTTTTAACATCTGAAATTTGTTTTGGACCCAAGGATATTTTAGGGAGTCCAGGCCAAATTTCATCAAATACTGTTCATATTCTCATTTCCTCTTTTGCCCCTTTGGTTTTTTTCTCTCTTCTTGAACTTGAGGGTAGTTTAGAGAGAACTCACCCATATTTTCTTCTCCCCTCATGCTCCCTTCTTCGATCCTTTTTTTTCTCCCTGAATTTCCTCCGCTCATCGCGGTTGGGGATTTCCATCAGGATGCGACTGGGGGCAAGAGAGGAGTGGGCTTCAGTGCTCTACGGGTTAGGGTTGCAAAGAGGCTGTGGAGGAGTTGGATTTTCTTTGATTTGATCTTATCAATGATGATAACAAGACAAGAGAGTTGGTGGATGCCTGAGATCAAATGG
The DNA here is from genome assembly GCA_012295165.1 of Asparagus setaceus. Taxonomy (NCBI): domain Eukaryota; kingdom Viridiplantae; phylum Streptophyta; class Magnoliopsida; order Asparagales; family Asparagaceae; genus Asparagus; species Asparagus setaceus. The sequence continues at coordinate 9,554,766 of CM022709.1, forward strand.
GTTCGGCAAATTGGAGATCTGAGAAGAGGTATGACAATTTTATTGTTATTTTATTTTATATTTTATTTTTTACCCTAAAAAAATCAACCAAACTCATTTCTTTTTCCTTCCTAGGTCAATACCACTCCTCTACTCTCACCAAAATCCGTTCCATCAACCATGCCTATGCCTCTTCCCTCAATAGGGGAAGATGAAACGGGAACAGTGATTGATTGGTAATGGAAGGTGTCAGAGTAGGTGAGGGACGGGAAAGGAGGGTATGAGATTGAGATCCATTTGAGAGAGGATGGAGGCTATAAAAGGGGAAGAGAGCAAGTCATTGAGCACAGGTTCCTCCTCTTGAGCAGCAACAAGACCAAGAACCATCAGGGGATTATTTGCTGTTATAGAGAAGGTTTAACATATTTTACAGTTTTTTTTTAAAATTGGATTATGGTTCCTATGTTAACTTGCAAAAGCTATGACCACATTTTAAATTTCTCGGCGCATTACAATTTGACTCCGAGCGAAATCAGATAAAGATTGCTGCTTGCTTTCTTTAAGCATTGATTTTTGTTTTCGAGCAAATATTATTGAATCCATACTTGAATAGATATTTGTTTATGAGCATGAATCTGAATTAGTTTGAGTGGATCATGGTTAGTGTGTGTGCTCAACGTGTCAACATAGTGGTTTGTAAAGAGATTTTTTTTTCCAGTGCTTGTTTTTAATTCTCCAGAGCAAAATGTCCTGAAAATTTATTAACTAGAGAAAAGTTTCCAACTGAATTTTTTTTTTTTTGCATTCAGTCTACTCTAAAATTGAATATATGCTATTATAAACTAACCACGAAAAAGAAAACAGAAGAGACACATCCATTTACAATTTTAGTTCAAATGCCAACTACATCCATGTAAAAAGCTAGACAGGGGGATTACTAGAGTAACATGAGGTAAAAAAGAGAAATTACAAGGTGTATCCTCTTTTTTCAATGCTTGTTTTAGCTCTTCTAATGGAAGAGAGTTGAAAAAGTGCATTGTTTGGTATGATTCAGAGGCACAATAGTGAAGATTCTCCTGCAGATTTGGCTGAAATGTTTCATTGTTATTGAAATTTTATTGATTGTGCAAGTCCCAAAAGTTATTATTTAATTTGGTTGAATACTCTGACATACCAACGTTTTTTTACTAAAATAACAACAGAAGATCTTTGCAAGCTATGTAACTGCATTTCAGCATGATTCATTTATTAATTATTAATAAGCTCTGTTCATTCCTTTCGTATTAGTACGCTTGCAGTTTTTTTTGTTTGCACTATCAATAAGAGATTCTTTTCTATATTTTAGATTGCATAAAATCTTTTAGGCTAGAAAAATTATTTAATGAAGAAAACAAATAGGAGCCTAGCATTAAGACAAGCTAGAGCATGAGGAAAAAAGCCTAAGCTATTAATTAACACTTAAAAACAAACAAGTATATGAACCTAAAATTACCATAGCATAATCGGCAACTATATTTTCAAATTAGGGGACTATCTTATGTACAGGCATACATAAAAGAGGACCACGAATGTGAATAGATGTGACATGTTAAAAGTGATGCCCCAACTAAATTTTGCACATATGTTCTATAGGTGAATTGCAATTGTAATCAGTTATTTTAATGTTATACTAGAGAAAAAAAGATCTTATACTATACCTTAGCAATGACAGGTTACAGTGACTCGCATAAAAATTTGAGTTCAGACTATTTATATATTCTAAAAGGTTTGCATGAAATTGAAGAGATTTAGTATGAATTTTCAAGTTTTTCAGGGATCTATCATAAAATTTTCGTAGTAATTTTATGTTGTTATCATACCTTTTGCACTATAGTGACATTCATTACCTTATTTTTATATTGTTATCGCTTCTTGTACTCTATTAGGTAATGTCTGAAAGACATTTTGTTTTATGTTACAGGTTCTCTTGTTTGTGTGCTTATGGTTTATGATTTTCCTATATTCTTATGCAGGGATGCTCCTAATCCATTTCGGGGTGACTTAATTTATCATTATCTCTGGTTCAAATTTTCATTTGCAGGAAATATATGGTTGGTTAATTGCACTTGCAAAAGATGAGTGGATGAGTTTTTACAGGATATCTATAGGATTTTGAGTACATCACAATTGAGGTCCAATGTTACATAATGAGAGCTAATTCTGAAAATTATATTAGTCAAACCAAGAAGAAAGAGAAGGGGTACATGGTTTTTGTCATGAAGGGATTATCTGATATCTCGTCCTCCGATTCTCGTGTCATTGTATTTATAGGATTTTAAGTTAGAATACTTAGGTTCATAATCTTTTGCTTCGTAAGCATGAGAGTGAAAAGATTAGGTGTGTATGGCTTTCATACGTTGTTTTGTAATATGACATCTATGAATTAGGTAAGACACCACCTATCTCAACTGATATATCTGAGTTTTGGCTCAAATGTTAAATATGTTGTAGAATGCATGAACAATGTACAATATCTTTTATCAAGATTGTTGAATGAAGTTATATTCTTGCATAATGTTGAATTTCCTTTCAATGTCTATATAGACAAATCTATTTCTCAATTGGTTAAATAGGTTTAGATTATTCTATTTCCCCCGCGTCACGCGGGGGGTATTTGCTAGTCTATTCTAAAGCAACAACACGTCCCACATCATTTAAGATTTCTCATTTGAGCCCCACCTCTTCCTTGATATAAATTCCAAACAAAAAACAAAAACAAAAACAAAAACAAAAACAGGTAACCTCAAATTGAGCAGCATAGGAAAGAACCCCCCACCCACCCAACAACTCTCCTTGATTAGTGCCCAGATCCCACCTGCCCCCTTCCTCCCACTTTTATATTACAAAACAGTCTAAACTTTTCCCAAATAATTAACACATCTCTTTTGATCATTCTTTTCCTCCCTTTTTATTTAATATATAATGAACGAATCCCCTGTCACTTCTTCCACTCTCACCCAATGGCGGCATCCTCAACTTCCACCCTCTACTTCTCCGTCCGTTCACTCTCGCCCAAAAATTTAGTCCCACATCGGAAATCACTCATAATAATGAACTCTTCTTCAACTTCAACATCAGTCGCGTTGAACCTCAGCTTCGACACCCTGAAGCAAACGTTTCCCGTCGACGTTTGTCAAGCAGAGGGCCGTCCTCTTGACGTCCCGTTAATTGCTCCGTTTACTATTGCTTCTTCGAGGCTTGACGCCGTTAATAACGTCGCCGTTAGGATCGAGTTAAGGAATGGGTCGGTTGGTTGGGGCGAGGCGCCGGTTCTGCCGTCGGTCACCGCCGAGGACCAGCCGCTTGCCCTTCAGAAGACGGCAGACACGTGTCGGTTTCTTGTTGGGAGTGGGCCCATGACGCTTGGGTTGGTTTTGGAGGAGACCGGGCGTGTTTTGCCCGGACATGGATTCGCTTCTGTGAGTTCTTTTGTTTAATTTATTATTTATTTATTTATTTTTGATTTGCACCTTGCTTTTTTTAAAAAAATATTTTTATTTCTTTAGCCCTCTTTCTTTGTGATATTGCAACCTATGCATATAATTAGACATGCATTTGTCATCTTTTAATATATACTAGTATACCACACGCGGGCGACTTGGTTTAAGAAATTATATTTTATATTATTGATTCTTAAATATGTACTTTTGATATAATACTTACTTATGGTACAGTTATTCTCAATATATCATGCACGAAAGTTACAAATACCACTAAAATAAAAATTAATATTAAATGTCTAGTATCTTGTTGGAATATCAAAATTGTTATTAGATGCAAATTACAAAAGCTATAATAGCAAAATGGAATCACAATTGATATAAAGATATTGTTTAAATAACTTAGTTCATGGGAATTGTATAAGTCAATTTTTAATCCAAATTAAAGAATCTCAATCAAGCGACAAATTAACTGGATTTCATATAAGAAATCAAAATTTTTATGCAATTAATCAAATATTGTTAGAAACGAGCAAATCAAGAGAAAAATGATATTTGTATTCATTGGTATGGTAGTCTATATATACAATATGAGTAGCATCATTCTTCTATTCTACCCGATGTGGGACTAAACAAAAGAGCTATCTATTCTATATTTAACACCCCCCTCAAACTGCAATTGGGTTAACCAATGGTAGTTTGTCAAGAAGAAATAAATATCGTTTTATAGTATGGGCTTTAGTGAATAGATCTGCTAGCTGAAGATCAGTATTGACATAGGGGAGTGAGATTGTGCCTGCCAGTAGATGATGTCGAGTGAAGTGACAGTCAATCTCTATGTGCTTCGTGCGTTTATGAAATACGGGATTGCTGGCTATTTTGATGGGGCTCATGTTGTCACAATGGAGAGGAGTGGCTATCTATTCTATATTTGACAAATATATCATATATATGTTTGTGTATTTTGATTTACTCAATGAATAGAAGATAGATAGTCAATATATTTTATTAGTTAATCTTTGTAGCCTAAAGTTGATAGGAACGAAAAACTTATTTGTGATTAATCAAAAGAAGACAAATAAAGTTTTATTATTCAACGTAATTATTAACAAAAGAACATAAAAGATGCTTAATAGAGGTAAGAAAATCAAAAGGACAAGAAACATTAAAAGCTTGGAGAAGCACCTCACGAACTTAAAGTGCATATGAACCTAGTAATTAGTTAAGAATTAAACCATGAATATATCTAATGAACAAGAAAGCGTAACTTATGACCTATGTTCAAAAGAAAAAGCACAATTTATGATAAATAACACAAAATGCTCTTTACAACATTGTGTGAGGGGAAAAAATCTTTAAATAGCTTTTCATAAACTCCAAAATAAGATCATACATTCTTTCAAGTATTAAAATATCAATAAGAATCATACCCAATCCACGTAAAAAGGTACATACTGAAAACGACCTTTGGTTCCCAAATCAAATTTATACACTCTTAAATTTCAAGACTTTCAAATAATAATCTTCCTATAATTTATTATCCTTCTCTTTTCAAGGATTCAAGAGACAAAACACAAATTAAAAGCTATAAATTGAATATGGGACATAGTTTTCAACTCCATAAAAAATAAATCTTTAAGTCTACAAACCATTTGACAAATATTATCTAATGTATGCACATGCACTACATACACAAGCTACGCATTACTATAAGCCATTTGACAAACTTTTCATATAACATATTTTAGAAACCATTATGTTGGTGTAGGAATTTGGCTTAGTAGGTAATGTGGTGGGTTGAAGAGAATGGATGACCTATAGATGAAAAAGAGGTTATGTAAAGGGAAAATGAAAGAGTGGTTAGTTAATTGGATCCATAACATATGCATTTAATTAAATAAGCTATGAAATCTTTAAGAGCCTAAGAAACTAATTAAATATGGAATCTTTAAGAACCTAAGAAACTAATTAAATCTTATTAGTATGATGATTTTTAATTAATTTAACTCAATTTAATTTAAGACTCATTGAATGAGACTTTGAGATAATTTAATTAAATAAATAAAATAATTAAAATAGAGGGTAAAAGGGCAATCAAAAGTTTTAGCACCCCAATCCTCTTTATATGTAGTATAGATATAGATATAGATATATATAAATAGATTAGGATTTTATGTCTATTAATCCAAAATCCTACCATCAGTTATTTTTGGACCCATGTACTTCCGACACGCCTCTTAAACCTAAAATTAATGCCAAAAGCTATTATATTAGGATGGTTGGTATGCAATACTGCTCCCCTAGTTGCCATGTGGACTAAGGTTTAGTTATTCCACAGGTGATCACGGATCCTACTTATGGGTTTACGATTGTAGAACAAAAAAGACAGGTTAACCCCCAAATGTTAGATGATGCACGAAATTGGATATTAGTCTCGTGAATAATTGAGCTATACTCACAAATTATTAGAGGCGCATTCTTCCCTCAATCCGGTCGCAACGAGGTGATTCAACGTGCCTCTGGATAACTACTAAGAAACAAAACTCTAGTTCATTCAAGTGAAAAGTACATAAAATTAAGTCCTATAATTCTCTCAGCAATCACTTAACTGCACAGATGTTGATATATACATCGACCATTGATAGCTTTGTCGTTCTCACACTTAAATATATTGATGCGTATACTGACAAGTGACGACAGGTAGTTGTCTGATACTCTAAAACTATGGAATCTAAAACCCTCTAAGAGTATGGAATCTCTCAATACTTCAGAGAGTTTCAGATCTATACGTGATCCAATTATTGATGTTTGTATTTCTACACTCAACCCTGACAGCAATTGATACCAATAACACTGACCAGACTAATCTTTTCCAAACTACTCTCATGCGCAAAAGAAAGAACAGACTCCACACTTTTGTCTCTTAAAAGTCTGTGACTAGTTTGAGAAAAGTAGCCGGGCATCCTTTACCCGTGTCATATTGGCTCCATCAGAGAACCCCAAACAAAACCAAAATATATAAAACAAAAGCATACGTAGAGCGGCGTAGAAAGAACAGCACCTGAACATTTCACTCTCACCCAATGCCATCATCACCAGCTTCCTCCACTCTCCATCTCTCCGCTCCTCTACTCTTCTCCAAAAAAATAGTCCCACATCGGAACCTCACAATAACAAACTCCTCTTCAGCTTCGGCATCTGTGGGCTTCCATAGCCTGAAGCAAACGTTTTCCGTCGACGTCAGTCGTGCGGAGGGCCGCCCTCTCAACGTCCCGCTTATTGCCCCCTTCACTATCGCCTCTTCGAGGCTTGACACCGTCAATAACGTTACTGTTCGGATCGAGTTGAGGGATGGGTCAGTTGGTTGGGGCGAGGCGCCGGTGCTACCGTCAGTCACCGCCGAGGACCAGCCGGTTGCCCTTGAGAAGGCCTCTGACACGTGTCGGTTTCTTGTTGGGAGTGAGACTGTGAGGTTGGGGTTGGCGTTGCAGGAGATCGGGCGTGTTTTGCCTGGACATGGATTGGCCTCTGTGAGTTCTTTCATCTGGGCTACTTCCATATTAGGCCCTCAAATCTTTCATATTTTGATAGTAGTGTCTCTTAATTAGTGATTGAAATTGCTATAGTTTTTTTCCCCCCAAATCATATAAATGTTTGAATCTAGTTCCTCAGTTACAAAATTTCATACAATCTGTAAATCATGTTTTTTTTTTGTGTGTGTGTGAGAGAAACCTTGGCTTAGTACCAGCTAAGAGCATCTCCAATGGTACGCCATTCCTCTAAAATGGCGTCTGGTGGCTCCGTCAGGAGCTGTAGCACCTCTAAATTAAGAGGGTGCTACAAGACCCTCTATATATGAAGGGTTTGGGTTGATATAGGGTTCCTCTATATTACTATTCATATAATTTAATTCTAATTTTGCCTCCCATCTCATTTACAACTTTTCATAAATACCTATTGTATCCTTGATTATAATTAAACTAATTATTTAACATAATATAATTTTAATTTACTCATCCATTTTAAATAAAAATTATATCATTGAAATTGTCTTGCCGAAACCTTCAAAATGAGACTAATATTTAATACTTTTAATATTAATGTCAAATTTATCATTATGAAATGTTGAAGTACAGAGAATTTAAAATACATCAAGCTTAAAAAAATTACATCATTCCATTACCATGTATCTGCCATAAATGTTCAATGAGTGCATTTCGAAGTTCAAAGTGAGCCTCTCGATCTTGAATTTTCCTATGTCGGCGAGGAATCGTCTTAATCTTTCATCGTCATCGCCATCCATCTCACGATATTTGAAGGTTGAGTTGAATCAACATTATCTAGTTCTTCTTCACGTTCATCCTCCACATTATATAGATCCCCATGTATTTATTGTATTAATGAATATTTTTATTTTATTATATTAAAATAAACTAATTTAAAATGACTCTAAAAATATTCAATATTAATCCCATTTAAAAGGTTTGTGAGGCGATTCTAGCGGTATAATTTTTGTATAAAAATGTTAAGTTTAAATTATTTTATTTACACCATTAATTTACTAATGATAGGTTAATTAATATAAATATGCAAGATACCATCGAGCATAACTTTACAAACCCTCTATATTTAAAGAATCTTGAAGAATATTCTCTTCAAACCTCTAAATATGCGGTGTAATGGGTTGGAATTAATAAGTACCGTCCGGATCCTCCCTTCGGGTCCACTCAAGTGAATAGCATAGTTGTTGCAATGCGTAATGATTAGAAATTAAGGATAGATATGCCATAGGCACAGATCGACCCTTGACCTTTTGAGCCAAGACCCCAAGTCCCAATCAAGGTATCTGTCAACCATGGTTGGGTTCCTACGTAATTTAAGGATGTGCAATTACCAAACTATCCTCGCTAGATAACTCCATTGTCCCAACGTCAGTTTCCCGATCTCTCTAGTTCCCACTTTTATCTTTTGAGAGAGGTGAATCGTCTAGAAAATCAACACCAAAATCTTTCTCTATCTCTTCTCAAATCAGATTTGGATTTGTATAAAAGGTAGGCAACACAAGGAAAGAACAAAAAGACAAAAACAAGAAGGAAGAAAATTAAAAGAAAGGGGAACAGCAACAAGGTTCGTCTTTTTCTTGTTGATGATGTCATATTGATTTGTCTTATTTTGGCAGTCATTGTCTTGATTAGTTTGCCTTCCCACTTTCATTAACTTAAACGCCAAAATGAATCAAATTAGTACACATAAATGATTCATTATCAATTATGTAATAGGTCTAAAATAATCATTATACCAACTCATAAGAAACAGAACACTAACCATACAATATACGCAGACTTTTAAAACGAGCAATCAATCAATCAGTTCAACTTATGCAGCCATCAATAGTCCCTTGTCCAAAAAGCTCTGAAGTGGATCCCATCCATAATAGTTGTCTCATAAAGGAAGAAAACAATCAATTATTGGAGTCTATAAAGAGAGAAAGTAGTCAATTGACCTGGTTTATATCAATCCTTAATCAAAATGCGCAAATAAGGAATTTAAATTTTCTTCCAAAGGACCCTGCGAGTAAGTGGCAAATAACTAAAATGTCCTTGAGAGCAATTTATGGTTTTTCTCCGACAGACATTTTAGTTATTTTCCAATTATTGGTAGGTGTGTAAGCGTTAAAATTGCTTATCAATACCCAAACAAGACTTCGTAAGCGGTGGGTTGACACCAAACCGATCCATCCGGCGTAGCGACCGAAGCAGCCGTCGGCGTTATTCGCCGCCAAAGCGCATAAGCGAGTCGGCGAACCCATGAAGTGAGTCGGCGACGTCTGGCCAATGAAAGCAGCGTCGTGGAGAAAACCGACAGCGAAGCTCAACGAGGCGAAGTTGGCTAAACTCAAACGTCGGCGAGGCGGAATCAGCCGTGCCGAATCCGTCGATGCAAACGAGCCGCTTGAGCTCGGAAGTTGATCTGACCACGCACTCAAACACAACGACGACATCATCGGAGCAAAACTAAGCGGGAAGACAGAAAGAATCGGCGAAGAATCGAGGAGAGTCGGCCGGAAAAACGCAAAAGGCAATGAAATAAAATTAGCCAAGGTGGCTCAACCCGCTAGCCAAACAACCTCGCCTTCAGGCAGGTGCCTCGACAATGGTAGAGGTGCCTCGACCACCATGCCAAACCACCTCGGCTTGACGGCTGAGGTGGCAAATACCAATGGCACCACCCATACTGGCCCCCTTTTTGTATAAATAGGGGGTCTTGCTCATTCGGAAGGGTCGGATTTTGGGGATTTTGGAGATCCGGATTTGAGGATTTGGCTTTGGACTTTGAGGCGGATTTTCGAGGAGTTTCAAGAATTCTCACGAGATCCACAGTCGTCAGCGCCGTTAGAGCAGTCTGAGTCGATCGGCGTCGGATCCACAAATCGCGGTAAGAAAACTTCGGGTCGAACTCTGAGATACCCTCTAGGTTAAGCTTCGTCTTAACCTCGGGGATATTGTGATTTCTCCTTGTAGATCTCACCCGCTCGTGATCCTCTCGCCGTGAGTGTGATCCCCGCAGTGATCCTCTCCTTCGTGAGTGTGATCCCCTTAGAAACCGTTTCCTTAGTGAAGCGAGCCCCTCGTCTGTAGTTCGAACCGGGTCTCCACGGATTGGAATTGCGCGGTGGTCCACGGACACAATAAGTCCCTAAGACAGTAAAGAACCCACGCAAGCGAGGATCCGATATAACAGATCCGCTGTTTGTTCACTAAGGATAAAAGTTGTAATCTTTTTGATTTTCATTTATGCGCTTAAAATAAAAGGCATTTCTTTTTGAATTTCGTTGTAGGCCAAAGAAGTCGAAGCAAAATTCAAATCAATGACAATCATCCGGCTTTTACATGAACAAGCTGGCGACCCAGATGGGAGAGTCTTTTGAGGTAAGCGTTGTCGTCAATATAAGCCTCGTCGAGTTAGTCAATTTATCCCTCTTTAAGGTTCCACAATAGGAGAAAGTTGAGGGTTATTGAGTCACTTCGGAAGTTTCGATGGATTGACCGGTCCCGGAAGGAGGCGTTTTCATCGGCGATGAGGGCGTTATACGCGAAGATCCACCGACATACGGCGGAGTTGCTCCGGTACACACACGATGAGCGTACTCTGCGTACAAGAGATGCGAGAAAATCTCGAAGGATTCCCCAAATTAGCTGATCATGCTTGTGCTCCAAGCTCATCAAGACGATGCTCGAGTGCAATTGTCATCAAGAAGCTCGAAGGGTGTCGGTCTTCGAGACTCACCACGGAGATGCCGAGACCTAGGTCAAGGCGATTCATAAGGATGACCTCAGGAGGGTGAGTTGCTAGAGGTCACTAATAATATGACCAGCAAAGAACCATCGTCACGGGCTATTCAGCGCCTATAGCGGCTAACTTCGTTTTGGTCCGGGACTATCAAACGGTCGAATCGATAAACTTCTAAAGGGGATACCCGAGAGGATGATCGTCGGATATTGGCTCATGTCGCATCGATCATCTTGTATCTAGCGAAGGAGCCCCGAAACACTCATGATCGCATGCATCAAGTGGCCAAAATGCTAGACTAAGCGCTGAATAAACAACGGAAAACTTCAAGTTAGAAATGGAGTTGGCCATGCAGACGATGAGAGAAATGCACGACCAATGATCCAAGCCCGACAAAACATCAAGGTGAATCGAGTCGGTAGCGTCAATGTCGATGAAGATGATAGCGATTGGATCGGAGGAAGCACAAGAAGATGATAACCCTCCGAACCCGCCTTGAACAAAACATAGGTGTTGTTGCTCAGAAAGCGAAGATCAAAGACTTGGAGAGCAAAATCAATTCATTGATTTCCGCCAAGAAGTAAAGAAGACAGTATTCCTTGCCCATACCCAGGGAATGGGAATCAATCCGTGCACCGTCGAAGTTTAACTTAATAAACTTCACACCATTTGACGGAAGGGTTCCCGGCAGCGACACTTGATTTATTTCAAGTCACACCTCGGAGTTATTTACGCATGAACCCACGATGGTTCGGTCATTCGTTAACACCCGTGGGGGTTGCCTTGAATGGTACCGCCGTCTCAAGGGAGTATTCAATTTGGGATGACATGGAGTCTAGCTTCCTTACCAATTTCTTTGATGGCGATACAGAGGTATCGATCGGACATTGCTCGGCGAAGCGAAGAAGCGGAGAAACCGTGGACATCTTTGTCAAACGATTCGGAACAAGGCAATGGCTGTCGGGATCAATAGCGGAGGAGTTCATCCTCCAAACCTCGCACAAAGAACTTATCGATAGATGTGCTTGAAGCAATGGGTACAACACCATCGATAGCGTGGAAGGACACGAAGGTTCGTGGAGAGCAAGCCGAGAGGTTCCTCAAAAGGAAAAGGCGAGAGAGGTCACCGACAACGGAAGTCGCCGTTAACTTTGTCCCGCTGCAAAGGGAAGAGCAAGCCAAGACGGCGGTTATGTAACCAAACGCTCCAACTCCAACCCAAAGAAGAAGAAGAAGAAGCAGCAAAGAACGGCGCCGCATCAGCACAATCAACGTGGCAACTGGGCCACAAAAGCGAAGGCAGAGCGAGATTCCGAAGTCCTATTCCTTTAGGGACGGCGAGATTCCGGTCTCTTCAAATATCTTGTGGAAAATAACAAGATCAAGCTCCCTCCGACGTAATCAAGAGGAGGCGATGAAAACGAATGACCCAAGATACCGTGGCGCATCATAGGGCGTTCATCACCCCACTAAATCTGTTTGACCTTAAGGACAAAATCCGGGCTTTAATTGATGTAGGGTCATTACTATGAAGCCGTCAAAGAAAAGAAGGTCGGGCGAATCACGGTATCCATAAGTTTCGGTCGGTGCCGTTGACATGGTTTGAACTGAACCGGTGGTCAAAGTTACGATGAAGGCGGTAAATGGCGACCCACACAAACAACGCCGAAAGGACTTGTATCGTATCTGACCCGAATGGCGAAGTCTTGTGGGTCCACCGAACTTCTTGGAAGATGAGCAATGGGTAGCCTCTTCTTGAAGAATAAGCCGCGAAGGGAAAGGCATGCCATGCTACTTCGAATTACGGAGAGCGATGAGCAGTGGTAACATTCCGGTGTCCAGAAGGGAACACGAAGCCACGCCACCGAGAGTGGACCGAGTACAAAACAAGTACCACGAAATCTCGACCCAAATGCCAAGGCGCTATCGAGTGGGGGTACCAACAACACCCTCACTCGACCGAAAAGGCGAAGATAAACAGCCCACAGAAGTTCAACTCCGGCAGCCTCGATTCCCGCCTCGATTGAAGAGATAAACCGAACTTCAACTCCCCATATCGCTCGATGGATGGCACAATTGGCAAATATCCCCGCAAGGATCACTCTCTATGAGTTGCTACGGTTATCAAAAGAGACGAGAGAAGCTCTTCAAAGCCCTCGCCGATTCGAAGTCTTCCTCACCCGATTAGGCCGAGTCCGTAAGAGTCGGCCCAAGAATGCAACCTCAAGGACTAAACACTTCCCTTGCATCACTTTTACAAGGAGGATATGCGACGAGGAATTCCAAGCACGATAGGTAGCTATACTTCACGGGTATATTGGTTCCGTGAAGTTAGCAGGATCCAAGTCGATCCGGGTTCATTGTGAGCATCATGCCCTAGCCTCATGTATCACCTTGGAATCCCACGCGACAAGCTAGCATCAGCGGCACAATGATCTCTGGTTTAACACCGGTGGGTCCCGCTTGGTAAAATCCGGATTAAAGTGCGAAATGGGGACTTAAAGTCGAAGTCACTTGCTATGTGATTGGCGAGACTTCCTATAACTTATTGTTGGGTGCGACCTTGGATCCACAATAGCGTTATAGTCCGATCTACTCTTCATCGTGTCTCAAATATGTAGACCACGAATAATGAGTCAAGGCGGTGGTGCGGACAAACAACGTTTAAGGGGATGGAGAATTATTTCCTGATTCTCTCTCACGGTAATGAGTCAAGCTGAATCATCGGCCCAAGATGCGGACGGTGGTGAAGAAGCGTCTGAAAGCAGGGCTTGGTTATAGTGGAGGTTTTGTTTTAAATGACATTGTACCCCTTGTAATCAATCTTGGCGATGAAGAATCGTCGGATGAACATTGTAATTGGCAAATTGCCGATGAATCAACAAATGGCGATTTAGAGTATCCTCTGTTTTTGAATGATGTGATGGCGAGGTTTATACAACGATCGAGTTGCACACTTGACTTCGGTCATATTGCTTTACATAAAGCGTTCAGAGACTCCTTTGGGGCGGCTTTTCGTCATCCCGAGAGAAGTAGTGAAAAGACTTGGTTTTACGGAAAAGGAGATCATTCCAGCGCCGAATCATTTCTTTGAAGAAGATGAAGATGACAATGGGCCTATCCTCCACACATGAGATATAGTCAAGAAACAGCGGGTATCATGAAGAGATGGGGTATGACTTGACACGAGGGAAGGTCTATGTTTTGGTAGGTCCTCGAGTCCCTCGAGCGGCATATGTCCCAAAGGGAGCCGGATAATTACTATGCATTTAGAAGGGATTGGGATCTGAATCCTCCTCGGAAGATGAATGCTCGGTGGTGATTGATAATAATCCCGGTGAGAGACGGACATTCGTCGACTCTTCGGCTTGGGATTCGACACCGGCCTCCGGAGCTGAAGGCCTTGATGTCAAATATGGCTACGATCGATCCACGCTACTTGTTGAGAGTGATGAAGACATGCTGACATGGGAAGACCCATGGATCCATCAACTCGAAGCGGTTTGGGGATAGGTTGAACAAAGAGACCCCCACTAAGGCGAGTAGTCAGTTAATATGGGTGATGAAGAGCATCCTAAACTCATAAACATCAGCAATACTCTCCCTTGGAAGAAAAGGAAGAGTTGATTGCCCTAATCGGGGAGTTTGATGTATTCGCTGGAGTTCTGAGGACATGCGAGGACTTGACCCTAATGTGGCAACACATCGCCTCAACATTAAGGCGGATGTCAAACTGTCAAGCAATAGCAAAAGCGGTTTAATCCACAAATATTGGAGGCAATTGTTGGCGAAAGAAACTCATAGAATCGGATTCATCAAGGAAATTCAACATCAGGATTGGGTGGCGAATATAGTCCGGTCATGAAGAAAAATGGGTCGATTAGGATGCGTATGGACTCTGAGACCTCAGCAGCTTGCAGAAAGATGACTTTCCTCTTCCAATCAGCGATGTCATAGTTGACAACCGCGTGTGGATTTGAAAGAATGTCCTTTATGGATGGCTTTTGAGGGTATAACCAAATCAAGATGTGCCGATGGCGCTAAACACACGGCGTTGAGCGCCCATCGGCATATCTTGCTACGCGGTCATGCCGTTCGGCCTCAAAATCCGGTGCAACATACGAGAGCAAAGCAAGAATTTTCGGGATCATCTTGGAAAAGCGGTCGAATGCTACGTCGGCGATTTGTGGTGAAGAAGCCGTGACAAAGGAGATCACATCAAAGATCTTAGAGCGGTATTGAACTCATGCGGACTCATCGGCTAAAGATGAACCTGCCAAATCCTTCCTTGGGATGTCGATGGCAAGTTCCTCGGCCGTCGTCGCGACAAAGGAATCCCGCGTCGATCTTGACAAAGTGAAGGCGATTCAAGAGTTGCAACCTCAAATCACGAGAGAACTTCGGGGTTACAAGGGCGATTGGCGTACATCCGCGGTTCATATCAAACCTATCAGGAAGTGCCGGCCGTTCTCAAGTTGAACAAGAAGTGTCATATATTTGGGGCGGCCTTTGCCGAGAAGGCATTGAAGAGATCAAGTCTTATCTCGCTAAACCTCCTTCTTGTTGCACGCGATGGAAAACCGTTTTGATCGTCAAGGCAGCGGATCACTTTCGTTAAAGCTTTACTGGCGCAAGGCGATGGCCCGGTCCGCGAACGAGCATTATATTACAGGCGAACATTAGTGGTCTTTGAGTCTCGATATCAATTGTCGGCGGTGCCTTGCATTAGTGTTAGCGATTGAAAAATGCGGCACTATTTAGTCGGACGACGATTTATGTTATTTCGCGTGAATCCGGTCCGGATATTTATGACCGGCCGGCCTCGATGAGTTGGCGTTTGGCGAAATGGGCCTTGCTCTTGTCCCAATATGACTTACACTTCAAACAACGAAGTCGGTCAAAGGACAAGCGATTTGTGATCTCTGGTGCCGGCCCGAACCAGCGGATCTTGATTGAGCTATATGATGATCTTCGGATGAAGTCCACGAAGTTAACACTACATCGCACCAACAAATATGGCGATGTATTTTGATGGAGCTTCTCGGGCCACCAATGGCGAGTACCCGGATGTTCTAAAATCTCCGCTTGAGTCGGAGTTGTCTTGATTTCCCAGCGGAATCATGTCATGCCCGTGCTTATTCACTCCCAGAACCTTGTTCCAATAGCGTAGCGAATACAGCGTTACTTATCGGACTTAGCCGCCAAGGATGCGGGGTCGAATATCTCGAAGCATCTGGCGATTCTGGCCCGATAGTTAGGCGGATCGGCGGAGACTCTGAAGTCAATCGGATCTAATTTCCTATCATCGGATAAGTAGAAATGAGACTCATTGAAGAGTTTTTCATCGAATATATCAGCGCCAGCGCTTATCGGATGCAGCGGCGTTAGGCAGTGTCGTTAGCACAACCTTAGAGACCGAGCAACTAGTCACGGTCGGGACTCACCATCTCTTACGTACCATTATACGATGAGGCACAAGAAGATAAGGGGTAGTTACCAAGAAGTGTATACAACCCAAACCAAGTTGGAGCCAGAGATTGGCTTTCCTATCATCGATTACGTCTTACATGGTATTCGCGAGAAGGCGTGAAGGAGAAGAGTCAATCGGCGAAGAGCTCGAGATTCTTTACGACCGGAGACCCGGATGTTGTATGCCGAGGAATGCGATGGTCTTTACTCCGTGCCTTTCAAACAAGGAGGTAGAAGAGGTCGCCGGGAAGCACGAAGGTGAATGTGAATCTTGCCCGGCCGGTCCCAAGCTCTGATCGAAATGGGAGAATGGGCTACTGGCAGCGATGATTAATGGCGGTGGTGCGGCACCGGAAATGCCAGCGTGTCAAATTCCACGCGAATTATATGCATCGACCTCTGGCGGTTGCATCCGTCGGCCACATCGGCCATTCGAGACATGGGGAATGGGCGTTGTAGGTCCCATTTTCCCTCCGTCGATCAAAGGCGATCGGTTTATTCTAGCAATCACCGACTACTTCTCCAAGTGGGTGAAGCAATTCGCTAAAAGAAGTAAAGGCGAAAATCATGCCAAATTTATCAAACACCATGTCATTTACGACACGGTGTTCCAAGACGGATCGTGCATGACAACGGTCCCTAATTCATCGCAATTCCTTCATCGGGTTTTGCGAAAAGTTCAAGATACAAGATGTCTCACAATGCCTTTTATAATCCAAAGAAGAAATGGATTAGCCGAGGCATTCAACAAGACGATTATCAAACTTACGCCGAAGCTTGTGAAGAGTAACAAACGACCGATGATAAACTCGAGAAGCACTCGGGGACGACGATCAGACGACGCTAACCGGAGAGACCCCAGACTTCGGTTTACGGGTAAGGCTCCCCTGAAATTAGATTCACACTGCGACTCTTTCAACAGAGATGACGATCAAGAACAACATCAAAAGCGTCTCGAAGAGCTAGAGATGTTAGATGAGAAGCGCTGGAGGCTCAACAATGCATTGAGTTCTACCAAGCTAGGATGTGAAGGCTTTCAACAAGAAAGTTCGACAGAGAACCTTTAGAGAAGGAGATTTGGTCCGCCGCCGACGACCAATAATCCTCACTTCCAAAAAGAAAGGTAAATTGAACCTAAATGGGAGGGCCGTTTGTGATAGAAGCGGTCTACTCCAATGGTGCATATCGCCTAATTACCCAAATGGCGTAGGCAATTAATCTTAGATAAATGGGAAGTTCCCAAGAAATACTACCCTTAGTATCTTGGGATAACTTCGTTCAATGGGAAGTTCCTTGTGGATGTGTTACCCACTTCCCTTGAGGATAACCCTAGATTTATCCTCCATCATAATTTCCCCACGATCGAATTCCTTGACGGTGGGCCTACAAATTACCGGTACATTACCAAAATCTCCTCTTGATTCCGCTATGAACAAGAGGCCCCAATCAAAATCCTTTTCTTGGGAGATAGAATATAAAATTCTTCCTCTCCAAGCGTAAGACCCCTTTAAGTGATAAGCGGAGGGTTCTTTCCATCTTCATCTTAGGTAGCCCGTGAAGGTATCTTGTAGGGATTTTCGGACCGAGGTTGTCCGTGAAGGTCACAGTCTCTTCGGTTCTCGGTGGAGATCCCACTCTTAGTTCCATCTCTATCTTAGGTAGCCGGTGAAGGTATCTTGTAGGGTTTTCGACCGGGTTGTCCGTGAAGGTCACGAGTCTCTTCGGTTCTCAGTGGAGATCCACTCTTAGTTCCATTTTCATCTTAGGTAGCGCCCGTTGAAGGTATCTTGTGGGATTTTCGAACCGGGTTGTCCGTGAAGGTCACTGAGTCTCTTCGGTTCGGTGGAGATCCACTCTTAGTTCCATTTTCATCTTAGGTAGCCGTGAAGGTATCTTGTAGGGATTTTCGAACCAGGTTGTCCAGAAGGTCACAGTCTCTTAGGTTCTCGGTGGAGATCCCGCTCTTAGTTCCATCTCTATCTTAGGTAGGCCCGGTGAAGGTATCTTGGGATTTTCGAACCGGGTTGTCCGTGAAGGTCACGAGTCTCTTCGGTTCTCGGTGGAGATCCACTCTTAGTTCCATCTCTATCTTAGGTAGCGTGGTGAAGGTATCTTGTAGGGATTTTCGAACCGGGTTGTCCGGGAAGGTCACGAGTCTTTTCGATTCAACGACAAGGAATCTGGCTGTTAGCCTCATTCAGGAAATAGAACACATTCTTCCTTTCCCACCTCAATCAATCTTTTAACTGTCTACCATTCTGGCCAAAAGAGGACACCAAGGTTCATCTTCGGGGCATTTTATCCCGCTTCCAAGAAGGGATAAAGCCAACTTCCACACGCTGTTTCCGCTTAGTCTTTTCTCCATTGAAGAAGACACTTAGTTCGATCGGGGCATTTTATTCAAGCCTAAGAAGGGATAGTTAACGCTGTCGGTTTAGTCTTTTCTCCGAGAAGAAGACACCATAGTTCGGGGCATTTTATCCCAAGCCTAAGAAGGATAAAGCCAACGCTTCACACGCCAGTTTCCGCTTAGTCTTCTCCGATTGAAGAAGACCCGAAGTTCGACATTTCGGCATTTTATCCTAAGCCTAAGAAGGATAAAGCCAACGCTTCACACGCTGCTCGGCTTAGTCTTTTCCCCATTGAAGAAGACACCAGAGTTCGACTCGCATTTTATCCCAAGCCTAAGAAGGATAAAGCCAACGCCACACGCTAAGTTTGCTTAGTCTTTTCTCCGATTGAAGAAGACACCGTGAGTTTGATTCGGGAATTTGATCCCTAATCCTGAAGATAAGCCGACGCCTAACACGCTGCCGCCGGGTTAGTCTTCCGCGAAAAAGACGGCTTCACATATTCAACATCGTAGCATTAAGTCTAAGAGAGTTTCATTCTTTTAGCACAACGCCATGTGCGAACGGATTAGATAATCCGCACGCTAGCCCAACTCAAACGTAGTTGGTAAAGGCTCATCAAACCCGCTGAAGGTCGGGGTTGGCTAATAACCCTAAAGTCAACGCCACACGCTGCTGTCGGCTTAGTCTTTTCTCCCATTGAAGAAGACACCAGAGTTCGATTCGGGGTATTTTATCCCGCCCAAGAAGGGATAAAGCCAACGCCTCACACGCTGCTGTCGGGCTTAGTCTTTTTCCGATTGAAGAAGACACCAGAGTTCGATTCGGGGTATTTCGCCCGGCCCAAGGAGGGACGAGTCTACGCGTAACACGCTGCTGGTTGCTCTTGCCCGTAAAAGAGTACGGAGCCTATGTATTCAATATCATAGCAACAAGTCTAGAAGAGTTTCATTCTTTTAGCACAACGCCACGCGCGAACGGATCCGATAATCCGCACGCCAGCCCAACTCAAACGGTAGTTGGTAAAGGCTAATCAAACCCGCTGATGGTCGAGGTTTGCCAAAATCCTATAAGTATTATGGTTAATTATTTCGACGAAGTAAAAGAATCATAATAAACAATGAAAGGGATGGATCTTATTCATTTGAAGCAAATATAGAAGGAGCTACAATCGCTTAAACATCAAGTCTATGACAAAGGATTTGTTGTTCGAGCCGAGACATCACCATTGTAAGCCCGGTGGAGTTCTTCCCGCAACTCGCTCAAGGACTCTCATCGGTTCGTCTTCATGGTTGCCTCCTCGAGCTCGCCGCCGCTTCTCGACAGATCGAAGTTCTAGACGCAACGGTGAGGGCTTCTTCCTTGTTGGCCTTGGCCACCCAAACCGCCATCTTATCTTCCTCAAAGATGGAGCTCCCTCGAAAGCAAGATATCTTCTCCGCGACTCGCCACAATATCACCGATGTGGCTTAGGGAAGAATATGTTTCAAGAACAACCGCCCAGCTGATCGGGCGCTGTCTTCAGATCCGACCTCGAGCCCAAGAAAACACGAGCATCGGCCATGCCTCTAAACGCGGCGCTCCGGAGCAGCCTATGTATGAGGAAGCCCCAGCCACCCGCAGCTCTTTGCAGCTCTCAAGCTTTCTCCGTGATGGGCGAGGTCATCAACAATGGCTCGAGCCACTCGATAACCCATATCCCGTATCAAGGCCATCCGGGGATCAAGCAGTGGCCTGAACTGATGAAGAGAAAGCCCGCCATGAAGGACCTTTTCGATCACCATGTTCACCAAAGAAAAGAATGAGCGATTTCCAAACAGATAATAAGATGGGATGGATCTTCATCCAAAGATCAACGCCTCGCCAGATCATGGAGTCGAGATGTAGGCTCAGACGTAAGAAAAGAGGACTTTAGAATTTTCAAGAAAAATGGGCAAAGCTTATTTGGCTAAAAGACCTTACCCGCTTCCTTCTGTAGTTTCGAGGCTAGCGAAGTCTACCAGAGGGCGATCTATCGCTGATGTCGTTAACCCGACCGAGCCCTCAATGTGCTCATCTATCTCAACGGTCACGCCGAGTGATCTCCGAGAAAGCCGAAAGAGGAGTCCCCGCCACTACACAAGGGGAGCTGCTCTCTTTAATTATAGTGGTATTGGCCAAACGGCCGGTCCTATAATTAAGAGAAAATTCATACCTTCTTCGGGATGGTAGTTTCGTAAATCTTCACCAAGCGCTATCGCCTTGTGACCAAGCGCAATGTGTCATCCATGGAAGTACTACCTATAAACCAAATCCACGCAGATCTTCCATTGAGAAGTCTCAAAAAGAAGGCATTAGGAAGCTTAATGCAATTAAGATCAACAATAGGTAAAGTTACTACCTCCTATAGTGGAGTTAGCTTGCCTAGTCTCGCTTGTGCATTTGTCTCGCAATCTCTAAAAGAGCAAAAGCAAAGAGGCAATTAGTGGGGTACAACCGAAGTCATTCCATTCTCGTGATTTGCCACCCGTAAGAGGAATTATCGATGTTAGATGTATACCGGGTCCGGATCAGTCCTACATCGCCTCCTCCGCCATAGCTCCATACATTTGTTGAGTAAAATCAAGATGAGCGTAACCGGCTCAAAATTGTGGTGAGCAAAATCAAAGCCGTGATCATAATCCCTAGAACCCTCGCATGAACGGAGAAATGTCGGGCTTCAAAAGTCAAAATTTCAGATTTCATCACGGTGAATTATTACTCGCCACCGACCGAACATTACCGGGTCAAGTCTATATCAAAGGACCGAGATTCACGTGATTCTGGGCTAGCCTCTTTCGCTTAACCCCTTGAGAGGGTCGAAAATTCCTTCAACAGATTTTCCCGAAAATTCAATGGATGAGAACTCTAATGGAAAGGATGAGAAAACGAACAAAAAAGGAGAAAGTACCGAGGTCCTTCTCATGAAGATCGGCCCGCTGGTCCTCTTCAGCAAAGTTGAAGTTGTGGAACTCCTCTCCTACCACCCGGCCGATAAGATTGGCGGCACTTCCTCGAAGCTTGACCCGCATCTGCAGTGTTCGAGTCCGCTCGCAACGCATGCTTCGCTACCGACCGAGATGGCCCTCACAGTGGACTGACTCGCTAGCTACTAATAGCCAACTACAATGGAGGAATGTCGACTCACCGATTGGCCCTGAGCTCGAGACCGAACCTAGCACCGTACACCCCATGACGCCCACAACCATGCTCGGCCATCCACAAGTCCACCTCGAAGTCCTGAGTCGCCGGTTCGGTTCCCAACATAAAGTTGGTCGAACCGAATCGAAAGCAAAACGACAGGGAAAATAAGGCTCAATGAAGCATTCCTCACTTACTCGAAGGTGAGATACCCTCGCCCGATATTCACTAACCGCTTGAAATAGCCAATGTTAAGTGAAGTCCGCTGTTCGCACCTCGCCGACCAAGGACTCACCATATTGACCAGAGAATCGAGGAAAACATCCGAAAAGATCCACCCTTGTGAATCAGATTCGTTTTGATTCTCGCAAAACCACCCTTCCATCCGCAATCCTCTACCAACCGTAAGAAAGGAGTGGACGAATCTGGAATCCGTGCCACATCATGTCGGACGATGAAGGACCAACCAGTCATCAATAGGTATATGGAGCTCTACTCGGACGAAGGGATACCGATGATGGCTCGCCCTTTCTCCGGGTAAACGCCAACTATATGCCGCAATCCACGGTGAATACCGCCACCATCACCGGGAGAGAGAGTTCCTTCTTGGGCGAAGTTGAACCGCAGGATAAAGGACCTCCAAAGGTAAAGCATCATCGATTGATATGGAACCACACACTTCTTGATGACAAGATAGCCCGCTAGAAGAGTTGTCTCCGATTGGCTTCACCGCATGCCACGTAAAGGTCACAAACTTGGTCCTCAAGGAAAGCCTTCTTTGGCGAGCCGAGTGTATAAGAGTTGGCCTCGACTTCTCGATCAGTTCATTAACCTTCGGCGAGTGAGCGTGATAGTTCATACTCGCCAGATTGTCCTCCAAATGCCGGAACAAGTAATTGGCGAATCGCTCGTGACTCACCCGCGATTCTTAGCTAAGGTTCAGATGGGCCGAGCTATATGGTAATGACAAGTGAGATCCCATAAAGTCTTATAACGACGGGTGTCTTCACCGCTCGCCTCGATTGAGGAAAAGTACTCGATATAGCATCTTCCCCATGGGTAGACCTCAAATACAAGACATCTCATGTAAAGCCAACCCCAACTCGCCATGTTTAGTGAAAACATATTCAACTGGATTATAAAGCTCAATAAGGTGAAGAAATGGTTGGCACCGATTGAAGGCCATACATGGTGGCACTAATCACGACTGCATCGCAAGCACGGTTCTCCATCCCATCGGCCGAGGACGAAGCGTCGCCAATTCACCGTGCTTACTTGACGAAAGTGTACCCACCAAGAATCTATGATCGACGACGCATCTCTCGCCCCAATTTAGCAAGGCGATTCTTCAAAGTCGAAGGTGAACAAAAGCTCATCACGGGCGGATCGCCCAAACTCTACAACCCTGTGGTGAAGGTCGATGACGCTGATTCGTTGGAACTCGAACCGCCGGCCGGGTAATAAACCCACAATGAATATGATCATGCTCTCGTCGACGCCATGACATACTACGGTCACAAAGATGGTGTCTAAGGTCGGTCAATGAGAGTTGACGAGGTATCCGGGAATATACAAGGCCTCCGCTGCCTTTGTTCAACCACCTCTCACTCTCGATAAGAGTCAGATCCGATCCCTAACCGAAGTCGCCAATAGATAATCTGCTTTTCGCAAAGGTTCGTGAGCGGTGTCCCTTACGAGCGCGATCGGTGACCAATCGTCGGAGAACGCTGAACTCCCTCAAATACTCGATCGCTCCGCTGAGATGTCGGGCAAATCGAGGCGTAGATAAAAATCACGGATCATCACGCTGCGGAATAATAGTCACTATGACGCCCATCGACCGCGAGGTCGGAAAAGCCCCGAGGAATAATCAACCGAAATCGAAAATATTCGCTAGTAAATGGCGCTGAATTCGCCTTACATAGATTGAGTCACGAACCTTATAACGGTATGACGATTTCATCCGCATCAATACCCGAGAATGATAAATATAACCGCAGAAACCAAGCGGCAATATATCCCGCTCTACGTATGCAGAGTACGGTGAAATCGCCCCAGACGGTGATCTTTGAAGCCCCAATCCTCACGAAGGAGAATCTCGGCTTCCCAATCGCCACAAAGGAGAGCTGCTGGGTCATAACGAGTGTACACAACCAGCGCCGGTCCCCACAAAGGAGGATTGCTCTTCCCAATCGCCACAAAGGAGAGCTGCTGGGTCATAACGAGTGTACACAATCAAGCGCCGGTCCCCACAAAGGAGGATTTCGCTCTTCCCAATCGCCTCACAAAGGAGAACGGCGGGATATAACGATATACACTAAAAGATGACGCCGCGACCACCGAAGAAGGAGGCGGCATTCACGCCGCGGCGAAGTTGATCGACTCGAACGCTGCGATCTTCCCGACGACATCGGAAGCCGCAAAAATACAACAAAAGTCGATACATGGCTAAAAAAAAATCGGCAAATACAACAAGTCCCGCTTTTGGTCGCTGCTCAAGGCTATGACCGAGCACCGAACGAAGACATGGTCCGATCGCCGAACACAACCAGCGACCGAACCAAGCGACCGAACTGTTGCAACATTGCTACGGGCGCCGGAGTTCACACAAGGCGGCGCGCCTTGCCATATATATACTACCTATTTTCAGACTCGTGTATATTGGCATATTATACTTCATGCTGGACGCTTGCCAAGCCATATTGCGCTTCGGCCACATTGGCGCTTCATGGCGCTGGCGCTTCATCATAAGGCTGGCAGACTACGGTGTTGCTAGCCTGGGCCATTGCCGCCGGCTGTGCTCGCCACTCTGTTGACGCCCTCTGGGTTCCGTCAGGACAACAAAAAGGGAAGAAAAGAAGAAAAGAATTTACAAAACCCTCAGACACATACCTCGCTGATCTGAGGAGACCAGACGCACGGAATAAGAAAGAAGACGTGACTGGGGCGCCTAGGTCAAGAAAAGAGGGTTTGTGGGTATTTATAACAATCCCACATAGACCCAATCCTCTTTGAACAAGGACTCCTATTTGGCAAGAAGTAGGAATTTAATTGGGGCCCAAATCAATTCTAATTAGGACTCTAATCAGCCCCTAATTAGGAGTCCTAATTGGAACCTTATCCGATATCAAAACAATGCCAAATCGTCCGTTAATTGGCTCCTACTCCTCCGCTATATTTGGAAAAATTAGAAGATTTATTGGCGAGGATAACACCCTTGATTGCATCGGCGTAATCAGCGTCACCTAATCCTACTCAACTAGGATTACAGTATAAGCTGTTTCCCAATTTATAGAAGTTCGGGAAGAATATTCTCACAAGAAATATTCTTAGGGATAACCGATCGTGGATTGCACCGACGCATCAACGACGCCTAATCCTACCCAACTAGGATTACGAGTATAAATCGCTTTCCTAATTTATCGAGAAGTTCCTAAGAATATGTTTTCAAAAAAATATTCCTAGGATAACTCGACACGCTGATTGCATCGACATCAACGCGCCTAATCCTACTCCAACTAGGATTACAGTATAAGCTGTTTCCTAATTTATCGAGTTCGGAAGAATATGTTTTCAAAAATATTCCTAGGATAACTTCGATCCACGTGGATTACATCGGCGCCGATCAGCGTCGCCTAATCCTACTCAAATAGGATGGCGAGTATAAACTAATTCACGGTTCTTAGAAGTTCTGGGAGAATATTCCATATTCTTAAGGATAACTTCGATAACCCTCAACTTCCTCCCCTTGAGGGAACCTCAAAGAGAAAAAAAATGGAAAAAAATTGAAAAAAATTGGCCCAATTCGGCGTTACATGTTGGCCAGGACGGCGTTCAACCTTGAAAGAATTCCTCGGCTACAATATCAATGCCGATTCATGCGTTATACAAGAAGGCCAATCGAGTCCACGATCACGGAATGGGATAAACCAAAAGAATTCCTCCCACCGAGGATAATTGTGCTCCAACAAGGAGTATCTGATGGCGGCGCCAATAGCGTCGTCGAAGTCGAAGGTTCACCGATCAGCGGTTGGATCCATAGATGTACCTTAGGTCAGCGGCGTTGCACTCGCCGATTGAAGGCTAAAACCATATAGTTTGAAACCAATTAGCGGCGTCGTAGTGAAGAATTCCCCGATCGGAGGAATCTCGATAGTCAATTGGGCGACAGCGACGCGAGTCAACGGTAAAGGAAACTTAATTAGCTTCTGATTCGAAATTCCAACAACGGTCAAGCAATAAATGCGAGCACCCAACACCGGGGATCCTACAAAGCAGCGGAGAACGAGAGGATTGGAGGAATCAAATCTGGAGCCAATCTCAAAAATTTATCACAGGCTTGGTCAAGATCTCGACAACGGTCGGACAAAAATGCGATGCAAGTAATGCTGACAATCCTACAAAGCAACTGGAAAGGCGAAGGAGATGAGAGATCAAAGCCAAGGTCATTACGTTAGAGTCCTCCACGCCAACTAAAGGTGAAGGACTCATCATGTCAAAGCATCGGACTCATCAAGAATCGAGGCGAGGCGGCTTTGGAGGGAATCTGTAGTTAAAATTGCTTATCAATACAAACAAGACTTCGTAAACGGTGGGTTGACAACCGACGATCCATCCGACGGCGCCACTTAACGCCGCCGACGGATTACGCCAAAAACGATAAAGCCAGTCGACGCAACCCATGAAGTGAGTCGCGAGGCGCATTTGAAGCCGAAACGACGCGGCCGTGGAGAAAACCGACGACGGCTCAACGAGGCGAAGTTGGCTAAACTCAAACGCCGACGACGGAATCAACCGCATTTAGTCCGCCGATGCAAACGAAGTCGCTTGAGCTCGAAAGTTGATCTGACACGGACTCAAACACAACGACGACATCACCGAGCAAAACTAAGCCCTAAGACCAAAGAATCGACTAAGAATCGACGAGGAGTCGACGAAAAACGACGAAGACGACGGAGCCTACCAAAATTGGTTAAGGTACCGGTTACGAGCCAGCCACCGCCAACTGCCGAGGTGGCTCCAAGTGGTCGAGGTGGCTCGCCAGGTTAGGTGGCTCGGCCACATGGTGGCCGAAGCCACCTCGGCCAACTCGCCATGGCCGAGCCACCATTTGGTCGGGCGCACTTCCCCTTTTTGTATAAATAGGGGGGGGTCTTGCTCATTCGGAAGGGTCGGATTTTTGGGGATTTTTGGAGATCTGGGATTTGAGGATTTGGCTTTGGACTTTGAGGCGGGATTTTCGAGGAGTTTCCGAAGAATTCTCACGATCCACGAAGCCGCCAACGCCGCTCCGGAAAGCACCGGCGAAGTACGAGTCCAACACGCCGATCCACAAATCGCGGGTAAGAAAACTCGGTCGAACTACAGATACCCTCTAGGTTAAGCTTCGCCTTAACCTCGTGGATAGCCAGGATTTCTCCTTGTAGATCTCACCCGCCCGCATCCTCCGGAGTGTGATCCCGCAGCGCATCCCTCCTTCGTGAGTGTGATCCCCTTAGCGCTTCGCTTCCTTCGCGAAACGAGCCCCCACGTCAGAGTTCCGTAACCCTGCCCCCACTGATTGAATTGCGCTGCGGTCCACTTGACACAATAAGTCCCCGACAGTAAAGAACCCACGCAAGCGGGATCCGATATAACAGATCCGCTGTTTGTTCACTAAGGATAAAAGTTGTAATCTTTTTGATTTTCATTGTACTTTAAAATAAAAGGCATTTTTGAATTTCTGTGCCAAAGCCGTAAGCAAAATTCAAATCAATGACAATCATCCCGACTTTTACCGCGAACAGGGTGTCCAATAAGAAAAGTTTAAACAATATGCAGGTTTTGTGGGACACCCCAAAGTTTCAGGTGGTTTTGTGAGATAAAAAAAGGTTTATGAGGTTTCTGCGGCAAACCCCCCAAAATTAGGGGGTTTTCTGAAATTAATCCTAAATTTAGTTTACATGCCTAAAATATTTTTTTGCATGTTTCCATTTCATCTGCGGATCTATCACTTCTGTTCTGCTGAATGATGCCATTTTTGGGCCTAAAGATTTATTTTTCTTCATTTCTCATAACTTTTCCCTTGTGTTGCTTTGCTACTGTTGCCAGCTAGTACAGTTGTGAACTGTGCTATTTTTTATTTTTGTCATCTCATATGTTATCATTCAAAGAAAAAGAGATTGATTTTCTACCCCCTTAATAATGTTTGCGGTTGTATTTTCTGGTTGAAGGTCAGAGCAGGAGTTGAGATGGCACTTATTGATGCAATCGCTAATAGCATTCGCTTACCTCTTTGGAGATTGTTTGGGGGAGCATCAAATACCATAACTACTGACATAACAGTTCAGTTTCCTATTTCCCTAAAAAAAACTGGCGTTTATTTTCTTCATTTTTTCGATATGTAATAAAGCAAATTTAAATATATACAGATTCCAATTGTTTCCCCAAATGAAGCTGCTAAATTGGCTTCAGAATATCGTGAACGAGGGTTCAGCACTTTGAAGCTGAAGGTGGGAAAGGATTTGAACTCAGACATTGAAGTTATGAAAGCTATACGGTCAGTTCATCCCGATTGCGAGTTCATACTGGATGCCAATGAAGGATATTCAGCGAAAGAAGCGGTTGAGGTTCTTGAAAAGCTTAGTGGTAGGTACCACTAATTAACATGCAGAGTGGGTCTTTTTGCTCACAAACATTTTCGTTTTTTCAAGCATTGTTTTGTGAGTATGATGTTTTGCTACTTTGCGATGATAACAACATTAATAAATAAGCCTTTTATCCATAATTTTGCATCTGCTACATGAATCCTACTTTTCACTCCGCTCTTTGAGGTCTATCTCCTTATTAAGTTAATCATTATCATACCGCTCTTAGTAGCTTATAACTAAACTCTCTTAGGCCTTTTGTCTTCCTTGCTCCATTAATTTATAATTTATCCAATAAGAATGACCTTAACGCCCTACAATTGTGCTCATTTATTATCAAATCTCTTAGTGCTGTGATCCAACTGGCCCATCTTAACATTCTCATTTCGCTAAGCTCATTTTCTACATATTTTGTTTATTAATTCCCAACATTAAGATCCATCAAGCATTGTAGATATTATAACGGATGGTTAAGCTGCTTTTCATTCTCTATATAAATGTATTTTATTATCTTTTATTATTTATCCTGAAATTTGCTCTATACTCATGGATTATATTACTACTATTTATTTCTTTCTAAATGGGGTTATTCCTAAGCTTTTCGAACAACCTGTTCATAGAGACAACTGGGATGGTCTTCGTCAGGTTAGTGAGGTAGCCAAAGAGAAATACGGCGTATCTGTCGCTGCAGATGAAAGTTGTAGGAGTGTAGATGATGCAAATAGAATTGTGAAAGGAAACCTAGCTCATGTTATCAATATCAAGCTGGCTAAGTCAGGGGTCCTTGGAGCTCTTGAGATTATTAATGTTGCGAGAAGTGCTGGCATTGGACTTATGATTGGTGGTATGGTTGAAACTAGACTTGCCATGGGCTTTGCTGGTCATCTTGCTGCAGGTCTCGGTTGTTTCGAGTAAGTTACCCTCCAAAACTTACATCTCTTGTATTGTTGATGCAAATATTTCTTTGATATACCGTGTTTTATAGTTTATGCAATATCCTATGCAGCTTTATTGATCTTGATACGCCACTTCTTCTATCTGATGACCCAGTATTTGAAGGTTATGAAGGTATAATTTTTTTCTGTGTATGTAATACTGCAGATATTTAAACTTTGTTATGGTTAATTGAGGATAGATTCCCTGGTACTATAGTTTTAGTCAGTGATAGATCCCTGTACTTTTATTGTTGCAGATAGACTCCCTAGTAAAATGTTTTTAACTCTTTACCATCAGAGAAAGAGAAATTTGTTTTTGACAAATAGACCTTCTGAGGGTAAAAGAGCCAAAAAAATTTCCTCAGGGGTCCATATGCAACAATAGAACTACAGTGGATCTATCCGCAATGGGGCAATAGTACAGGAAGTCTATCTGCAGTTAACCCTTTTCTTAAAGTTTATCCTGTGTTGGTTCTCTTTAATAACTCTGTTTGTGCACTGGAATATGGCATTACTGCTTATTGAGTTCTCTAGTGTCAATACTTTACATCATTACTTGGTTTTGTAGTCTCTGGTCCTGTCTACAAGTTCACCAATTCCAGAGGTCATGGAGGTTTTTTCATTGGTCAAACATTTGACTTGTGAGTTAATATTCTTCCTTTCTTTTTAATGAACTTTCTATCTGAAGCCTACCTTGCGTTTGTATTGATCAAATGTCAGTTTAGCATCTATCAAAGTTCCATACTTCTCATAACCTAATGACATAACTTTGCATACTTTACACATTCTTAAATTAGATCTATTCTTATTTTTGTGGCAGCAATTTTCTTTTGCATCTTACTGTTCTTGATTTAGAGAACCTCGTGAAGGTGTAAAGTCTAGCAAACAGCAGGAATGGTGATGTGCAATCCATGTTACATCTTTTAATTTTAATTTCACCATTCAAATATATTATGCTTTGATATCTTTATCTACTATCCCTGCGGTATACCTGAATTATTCTTTACTCTGTTTATATATAAAAAATGCACAGAAATCTCCTCTTTAATGGGATAATGATGACAAACAATGCATAATAATCCAGCATCTGGATCCTCCCTAAATCCCAATATTTGCCAAATAGTTATCAATCATCTAATTTTTACTGAAGTAAATGATCATATGCTTACAGTGAAGGAAATGTCTGGTTATGGATCTTTTCTCTTGATTGTAAATATACTTTGCAGATCTCCGATTATAGACAGTACATTGATATTTTTTGACTGTTTTTTTTTTTTTTTTGATTTTCCAGATCAAAATCACCTGCCAGAATATTTGAATCAGTTTTAGAGTCCTTGCATGAATGTTGGTTGTGTCGGAGTATCAAATAAGGTACAATGAGGCTTCTATATGCTCTCCTGCATCAACTGTAAAGGGGAAGCCCGAATTTCACATGTAAAAGAAAGTATGAAATTTTAGAAGCTCTCCTTTGTTATATTTTCCTAACTTGTGCAACGTGGAATAAACAATGTATTAAAAGACTGAAAAAGGAAGTTAAATAAGAGTCTCATCAAGTTTCTTGAGCTCGTTGTAGAGTTTGTTATTCTCTTTATCTATCATTATAAAATAATTATCTGATTAAGCAATGAATTATTTCAGCATGAAGTTTTTTTTTACTTTTATCTTTTTTAATGGGAACCTTGGCTTAATACTCACCAAATAAACCTCGGGTTGGGGCCCTCTTTTCGCAGTCCAGCCCATGAATAGTGGCAAGCGTTATAACGCCTAATAATCGAAATCTTATTCCACTGCATATGAAACACAGCTACAAACAAAACACACAGACACTGAAAACACACAACATAAGCATACAATTCAAACACAAGTTATTAATACCACTCAAGAGTACTCCCAATCTAACACTTTGGAAGGGAAACTCCACAAGTAGAAGCAACCTTTTTAGCATTGCCAGAACTTATGTAACCCTTCAAGCTTGATTCCTCATGTATCCAAGCAAGGCTGCTGCTTCCTCAGTTGGTTGCAGCATCCATTTGTCGGTGGAGCGCCACCGGTGATCGATCCCAAGCAAGGGCTCAGCTCGGCCGGGTTGCAGTTCTGGGACCGGATGGTGGTCGGAGCTTGGCTCAGGAGGAGGGCTGGGATGAAGAAGAAGAGGAAGAGTGAGGACTTCATATTGTTGTTGTTGTTGCTTAGAGAGTTTGAAAGCTCAATGGAGGAAGGAAATATGAGGGGTGTTTATAGGAAGAGAGAGCATAGGGGCATTTGTTGTAGTTATGGTGTAGAGATGGTGAAGCATGTGTAGAGGGGATAGGAGGGTGCATGTAGTCATGGAACAACATGCTATCAGCTTATAGTGTTTGGATGTGTTTGGATATTCTCAGGTTAAAAGATGGAGATTTCACTTATTCATGTCAAATTGTTACTTCCTTTGTTAGGGATTTACAATGCTATCAGCAAACCACGCAGATTGCAGTATAAGTTTAATGACAGATAAAAAGCTTGATAAGAAAAGAAATAAGAAAATCAAACCAGAGACACGAGATTTTTAATAATTTCCACCCTTAATTAGAACTATGTATTCGGCACATCGGAGGAATCTGTAATAATCTCTAGATCATTGTTGAGTCTTTTCAATCTTGATCCTAGTAGCTTTTTCTTTTCGATTTTCTTATATTGCTTTTAGATATCTTTACAAGCCGCTCTTTCTTTCGATTTTTCACAACCCTAGGATAAACTTGAAATACATATGTAGGACTAAACCCCCAATCAAAATACATATTTACCAAAGTACCCTTACAATCTATGAAAAATTTCTCGATACCACCAAATGCTGCAAAAGTGATGTGCTCTTAATCCAATTTCAGGCTATTCTTTGAATCCATTAAAGAACCATCTTCTAACTCAAGTAAAAATAATATAAGAAGAATTTTATTAATGAAAAGTTATTCCTCTAGGACTTACAATCCTTAGCTTAAATAGAAAAAAACTAGACTCTAGTAGGACCCAAACTTTACCAAAACAGTAAAATAACAAACTACCCTTAAAAGACTACCTATGATTGAGGAAATCAATCTTAAATTTAGAGCAAACCATTGGTTTCAGAATCAAACAAACTCCTAAAATATTATCCAAAATAATAAAAATGATAAAAGTCTAATATTTCAATCTAGAGGGAATTTCATGAAACTGATAGCCAAACCCACTAATAGTGAGTTTGGTTGACTCGGCTAAAAAAATAATGTGATTTTCATATACTATTTATCCAATTTCATGTATCATTTGGAGATATGACTGCTTTTCATTGTAAGTCAATTTCCTTTATTGACTCCCATTTAGGCTTTTAACCATACGCTTCCATGATCGTGATCCCAACGGTTCTACATACTATCACCCCATGGTGGAGGGGAGCTATATATCAAACCTTCCATGTTTCAACATCTAGAACTAATAACCTAAGGATCTCCATATAACACCCTTCCACCGCAATAAAACTGGGAGTTAAGATGATGGTTTTACAAATTATAATTTTATCGTGAGAAGTTTTTGATCATCACATTTTAATTACATTTTATACCCTTATTACCTATGTTATATGAATAAGGATATTACTAATAATCATTTTTATCTTATTTTGCGTGCTAATAAAGAAATAATGAATAAAAGCCCAAATGACTCAAATTCTCCAATTTCTACCAATATTTGAAGCCCAAATCAAGACAAACCAAGGCCCAAGATACCAAATTGATCCAAGAGAAATTCGTGAAGAAAAATCAAGAAAAGACAAATTGGTTGGGAACCACCGGTTGACCAACCGGTTATAATCGGTTGGCTAACCGACGCCAACCGACGGTTCCCAACAGATCCGGATTAATGGTGGATTTCTTCCTGGCTAGGTTTGATCCAATGGTTCACATCAACTCCGTTGGGCTATAAATGGGGTGAAGGCCGAGGGTTTTGAGTGTGAAATATTTTGTAAAACTCCATTTGGAGAGGAGGGTCACTCTTAATTGAGAAGACCTTCCAAAATTGTAACTTTTGTTACACAATAAATGAAATGTTTCAATTTTCAATTTCTTTTCTTTCTAATCCAAGGACCAAAAGGAGGATTAGATTAAGATCAGGAGTTGTTGGTTTCTTATTTCTTTTTCATTTTCTTCTTTATTTTCTTGTTTGTAGATTTACTTTCATGCAATTTACTTTCTCGAATTTACTTTCATGCAATTTAATTCCTTGCAATTTACTTTCATGCAATGTATTTACTTTCTAGAATAGATTTTTCTTTCCTTTAATTCACCTTGAGGCTAGAACCCTCTAGGGAATTACCCTTTTCTAAGTGTGGAGCTAATATTGTGGGATCCCTAGAGATTGTTTGAAACTAGCTAACAAATCCAACTCATTTTCATGAGATTGAGATAAGCTAAGTGGATCTACTCTAGATTCCTCATATCTTTAATTAATCCTCCATACTTTACCTTCTTTATTTTCCTCTTATCCTTGTTTTTCATTTGTTTGTTATTTTCCTTTATTTTTGATTTCATTGATTTTTACTTCTCTCAATCTAATATTCCTCCATGCATATAATCTCAAACCTAGTTTTGTTGTTATTTGCACATAATCACAAACACAACTCAACTTCATTTTCTCCTTTTATAATCCACAATCCACTCTCCTTATCTCTCCACAT
This sequence comes from Asparagus setaceus, assembly GCA_012295165.1. NCBI lineage: Eukaryota > Viridiplantae > Streptophyta > Magnoliopsida > Asparagales > Asparagaceae > Asparagus > Asparagus setaceus. Next base: position 9,588,738 of record CM022709.1, read on the forward strand.
CCACTTTCACCATTTTCACTTTCATTTTATTTGAATAACTCCTAATTGTCACAGATAATTTGAGAACCAAACTTGAGCAAAACTCTCCCTACTTTCCCTCCTTTGGGATCGATAATCTTTATACTATAACTTGATATATATACGCAACCACCAACTTACCACCCTCCGGATTTTCATTAAGTTTGGTTTTATTTTGTGTGTTTTCTTTTGTGTAGGAACTTGGAGCTTGAAGATCAAGAGTTGAAGATTCAAGATTGAGGAATTGCCTCCAACGAGGCTTTGCATTGCTTTTATGCGGGTAGCTTCTCTATCTATTATTTTCAATTCCACCCTTTAGATAGTTCATATACATTAGAGACAATTAGGATAAAAATAAAAAAATAAATAAATATAAAAGGATTTTTTTCCCTTGTCGAATTCTAATAAACTTCATTTTTTATTTGTCACCATAAAAAAAAAAAAAAAGATTTTGTTTTTGCATCCTTTTAGTTGCCTTTAATTCTTATGGTTGCATTTCATATAATAGTAGGAATTCACCAAGTGATTTGAGCATCTTGATTTGGCACACACTTGAAAATATCTTAAGGGCAAAACCCATTAATCAAGATAAGGTGAGGATTTCATCACCTTTCCTAGCCCAAAATCACTAATTCTCACTACACATACCCAAGCTCTTAAAACCGATTAGACGTTGGCTCCTAAGGATTCGAGCTCATTAAGGAACAATAATTTCTTAAGTGAACCGGTCCAAGTTTATTTGGATTAATTGGTGTCTAAGGCAAGGTTTAGGGGTTATGGCTCAAAGGAAAGAGGTACTTAATTGATCTTTGATCTCCCTCTAGTACTATCCTTACGGCTAATTACCCAAGTAAACTTTGATCTTTTCACTAAGGGAATTTTTGGTTAGGAGCCGGTCTAAGTCAAGTTTAGGCTTAACCCTAGAGTTAGGTGATTGGAAAGTGATTGCCTTGATTTTTTTAGTGAGTTTTTCCTTTTTTTTTTTTTTTTGATTTTGGTGTATGCAAACTTGTTAGGGATAATACTAATCGCTTAATTCGCTTTTGATTCATCTCTTGAAACAAACGAAATGACTATAAGAACCCAATTTCTTCAAGATGTTTGTTACCCCACTAGAAATGCAATCCCTCTTGCATAAAACTCCCCAAGTAAATGGAACCAATTTTGAACTTCACCGCATTTCATAAACATGCTTCCCAAATTTAGAAGTCAAACCAAGACGATACATCTTTATCTCCGAATTTGAAGAAGTTTGCCTCATGATTAATATGAGGGACTTAACAAGATGCGATCAAACTCCGATTTATTCCATTTGCCCTTAAGGACAAAGCCAAAAATGGTCGATAGCTTGCCCACTGATTCCATCTCAACTTGGGGTGAATTTGTAAAAGTTTTTTCAAAAATTCTTTCCTATCCACAAAACGTCAAGCTTAGAAACAAGATTCAAAATTTTAAAATTGTCCCTGAGAACCTTTTGGAAGTATTTTGACAAATTCAAAGATCTTCTTATCCAATGTCCTCACCATGGTCTTGAAAAGTGGCGATTATGCCAAATCATTTATGAAGGATTGGATTATTCTTCAAAACTTCCTTAGAGTCAATGTGTCAAGGGGATTTCATGAAGAAAAATGCCGATGAAGCTTGGGACTTTTAGAGAGTTTATCCGAAAACCATGCAATGGGAACATTGTGATGACGTGTTTCATCGGGCTTCCCAACCCAAAACCAAGTATTCGTCTTAGAAACAAACATAGCCTCAAGCAAAGATGGCTACAATCATGCGTAGGTTAGAAGCTTTAGAAGTCAAAGAACGAGCTCCACTCAAATCAACCAAGTTTCGCCAGTTGTCATAACTGTCTGCTCCATCTCATGTTTCGGAGGAATGTCCTCTTTTAGGATCCGGCCACTAGGTCGATAAAGCACATTTCAACCCCCAGAATGATCCATTTTCTCCAACCTACAATCCAGTTGGAGAAATCATCCAATTTTGCATGGAACCGTGGAAACTACTTCAAAATCAAAATTTCACTCCTCTTCAACCCAACAATTCTCTGGGCACATGCTTCCTCTCAATTTTCAACAACCAAACTCGTCATTTCAAAATCGGCCTCCTCATCACCAATGCAAATCACACTCCCAAAAGCGGATCATGATAAACGCCTTAATATTCTCGGAAAAGGGTCTAGAAACTTTGATTAAAACCTCTACACGCACTCACGAACTTATTGACTCAAACATCAAACACGCTTGAATTCTTCATGCAATCAACCGCAATCCTCACTTCCAACACTCAAGCCATAGCTAGGTTAGAAACCCAACTTGGTCAACTAGCTAATGCCATGAGTGAGAGAGAGAAAGGAACTTTTCCGAGTCAACCCGCGCTCCAACCCGAAGGACACGGATCAAGTTCAACCTACCAAGTCAAGTGAATGCAATCCATTCACTACTACGTATGTGTCGATAATCAGTTAGAATGCCTCCAAGTGAAACCCTTGAACCGTAACAAATTCTCCTTCTCGACATCTCTACTTAAATCACGCTTCGATGACTCAACCTCGAACTGTAACCGAGTCTAATCAATTTAAACCAGTTGCTCACCCTGATAGACTGTGCCTAGGAAGCACTCCCGTGAGGAGAAAATTCTAGAGACTTTCAAGGTGTTAAGGTCAACATTCCTCTTTAGATGTCATTGAACAAATTCCTTCTTATGCCAAATTTTTAAAGGAATTATGTACCAAAAGAGGCAAATGAATGTTCCAAAGAAAGTCTTTCTCAGCCAATATCGCTGAAGTCCTCTCAAAGTTCGTACCATTGAAACATAAGGATCCGTGTTGTCCTACCATCTCATGTATCATTGGTAATACTCGTATTGATAAGCTTTTAGACTTAGGGGCCAGTGTCAACTTGCTTCCATATTCAATCTACCAACAACTAGGTGTCGGGGAACTCAAGCCAACTAGATGCACACTTCGCTTAGCCGATAGATCATAAGGTCCCTATGGGTGAAATAAATGTATTAATAAAGGTTGAGACTTTATTTTTCCTGTTGATTTCAGTAGTCCCCGAAACGCAACCCGCTTCCAATCCCAAAGGACGATACCCGTGATCTTAGGAAGACTGTTCTAGCCACTTCTAATGCTCTCATCAACTGTGAACCTGGTCACATGAAGTCGCTTTTTGGGAATGATCACAACTTAATATTTTCAATCCAGAAATAATATTGATAATCACTCTTCAAATCAATTACATCCAAGAAAGTTTAAGTAGTAGAGAATGAATCGACATTAGTTTTGAGAAAATCTTTCATGAGGAACCGGAAATCTTAAAAATTCAGATTTGATTTTCCAAAATGAGGAAATTGTGTTGAATACATGCCTTTGAATGCAACATTCGAAGAACTCTTTTCGATGAGCTTATTTTTGAAAGAGCAACCAAAATGTCAAATTGTCATTAATCAAAAATCTAAGTTCAAAATGCATAACACCAATAAGACCTACCTTAATTTGTCAGAAAACACATTGCAAACCTTGGAATTTTCTGAATTTGAGAACATCATTGATTATATCATCTTGAAATTCTTTAAATTTCGGGTAGAATTTTCACAATAAGGTAGGATTTAATGTAGAATGTGAGCTTCTCATGTTTCATCTTTTATTCTACATTTGTATTTTTGTCCCACAATAATAATAAAAGAATTTATTCTTCTCTCATGTGAGAGTTTCTTGTTCTTTTCAAATATATATATATATATATATATATATATATATATATATATATATATATATATATATAAAAAAAAAAAAGAGAATAAATTTTGACTTCACCTTCTCATACCAAAGGTAATTACAATTTTTATCATTGTTCAAGTCGATCGAACTAATGTAAGTGCTTCCATTCTTATCCTGCTTACTTTATGCATAATAGAATTTGCATTGAGGACAATGCAAAATTTAGGTGTGGGGTGGGAATTAGTCATTTTATCTTTATCTTAGTTATCGTTTTTCCTCTTTTCTTCCATTTTTTTATGTCATTTTTTCTCTTTTCATCATAAAAAATCATCACTTGCCAACTTAATAGAGTTGATTAATACTTGATCTATTTGATAGAATTTAAGTCTTCTAATCCTTAGTTAGTTCTATACTCAAGTTTACCTTTTATGATAACTCCAAATAAATTTCTTAAGAAATGATTTTCAAGTAGTATACTTTACTTAAGTTTTAACTTAGATTTTAATTAAAGTAATGAAATTTTGCATGCCTAACTTAGAGTTGAAAATAATTTTTCAAGTTGTCTTGATCCAAATATTGTTCGAATATATATACATATACACACATATATATATATTATACTAACTTAACAAAAGAAGAAAATTTTCTCTTAAAATCATTGGTGGTTCTATTTTACTAAGCCTAAGTTGACTGAGTAATTAAGCCCGAGGAGTATTTCTATGCTTAATGACCTAAGCCCAATTGGGGGGATTCATTGGCCCAAAACTCGCTAAATGGTCACTTAGAAAGCCGATAAAAAGAACAAAACCACCAAGGAATAAAGAGTTAAAAAATTGTCATACTAATCATGTTTTTATATATAGTTATATTTGTATATGTTCTTGAAAAATTAAATGGATTTAAAGACTTGAAGTTTGTTTAAAACAAAGAGTTAGCATGTTCTTTTCAAAACTTTCAAATTAAATTTTGAGTTAAACTTGGTTTTGTATAACTATAATGGAAGGATTTTCTTAAGAAAATTAAATTGAGTTATGATAAAACGCTTTCTTGAGTATTAACCAACTTCAATTGGAATGTTTGAAGATATCAAATGAATTAATTATTTTATTAACTTCTTTAATTTGGCAAGTCGATCGAATTTTGTGGGTATATTCAATGAACCCTCACGAGACTACAACTCGCCCACTAGGGTAACCTAGGGGTTTAAAGGCTTGTGTATATGTAATACAATCACATTCCCGCTAAAGTGAGTTAGGTTTTCTTTTTATTCTCTTTGCTAGAGGACTAGCAAAAGTTTAGGTGTGGGGGTATTTGATCATCACATTTTAATTATATTTTATATACCCTTATTACCTATGTTATATGAATAAGGATATTACTAATAATCATTTTTATCTTATTTTGCGTGCTAATAAAGAAATAATGAATAAAGCCCAAATGACTCAAATTCTCCAATTTCTACCAATATTTGAAGCCCAAATCAAGACAAACCAAGGCCCAAGATACCAAATTGATCCAAGAGAAATTGTGAAGAAAAATCAAGAAAAGACAAATTCGTTGGGAACCAATCGGTTGACCAACCTTGCTAATCGGTTACAACCGACACCAACCGATCGGTTCCCAAATGATTCGATTAATGGTGGATTTCTCTTCCTTTTGGCTAGGTTTGATCCAATGGTTCACATCAACTCATGGGCTATAAATAGGGTGAAGGCCGAGGGTTTTGAGTGTGAAATATTTTGTAAAACTCCATTTGGAGAGGAGGGTCACTCTTCATTGAGATGACCTTCCAAAATTGTAACTTTGTTACACAATAAATGAAATGTTTCACCTTCAATTTCTTTTCTTCTTCTAATCCAAGGACCAAAAGGAGGATTAGATTAAGATCGAGTTGTTGGTTTCTATTTTATTTCTTTTTCATTTTCTTCTTTATTTTCTTGTTTGTAGAATAGATTTACTTTCATGCAATTTACTTTCGCAATTTACTTTCATGCAATTTAATTCCTTGCAATTTACTTTCATGCAATGTATTTACTTTCTAGAATAGATTTTTCTTTCCTTTAATTCACCTTGAGGCTAGAACCCTCTAGGGAATTACCCTTTTCTAAGTGTGGAGCTAATATTCTGGGATCCCTAGAGATTGTTTGAAACTAGCTAACAAATCCAACTCATTTTCATGAGATTGAGATAAGCTGGATCTACTCTAGATTCCTCATATCTTTAATTAATCCTCCATACTTTACCTTCTTTATTTTCCTCTTATCCTTGTTTTTCATTTGTTTGTTATTTTCCTTTATTTTGATTTCATTGATTTTACTTCTCTCTCAATCTAATATTCCTCCATGTGCATATAATCTCAAACCTAGTTTTGTTGTTATTTGCACATAATCACAACCACAATCTCAACTTCATTTTCTCCTCTTTTGCACATAATCCACAATCCACTCTCCTTTATCTCTCCACATCCACTTTCACCATTTTCTCACTTTCATTTTATTTGAATAACTCCTAATTGTCGCGCGCATAATTTGAGAACCAAAACTTGAGCAAAACTCTCCCTACTTTCCGCTCGTGGGATCGATAATCTTTATACTATAACTTGATAAGGGTTGTATACTTGCAACTAAGGAGGTAACCATTTATTTCCCATCGTTTTTATGCCATGTCGGGAACGGTGCATAAGTAGGATTTTCATTAAGTTTGGTTTTTATTTTGTGTGTTTTCTTTGTGTAGGAACTTGGAGCTTGAAGATCAAGAGTTGAAGATTCAAGATTGAGGAATTGCCTCCAACGAGGCTTTGCATTGCTTTTATGGGTAGCTTCTCTATCTATTATTTTCAATTCCACCCTTTAGATAGTTCATATACATTAGAGACAATTAGGATAAAAAAAAAAAAATAAATAAATAAAATAAAAGGATTTTTTTCCCTTGTCGAATTCTAATAAACTTCATTTTTTATTTGTCGACCATAAAAAAAAAAAAAAGATTTTGTTTTTGCATCCTTTTAGTTGCCTTTAATTCTTATGGTTGCATTTCATATAATAGTAGGAATTCACCAAGTGATTTGAGCATCTTGATTTGGCACACACTTGAAAATATCTTAAGGGCAAAACCCATTAATCAAGATAAGGTGAGGATTTCATCACCTTTCCTAGCCCAAAATCACTAATTCTCACTACACATACCCAAGCTCTTAAAACCGATTAGACGTTGGCTCCTAAGGATTCGAGCTCATTAAGGAACAATAATTTCTTAAGTGAACCGGTCCAAGTTTATTTGGATTAATTGGTGTCTAAGGCAAGGTTTAGGGGTTATGGCTCAAAGGAAAGAGGTACTTAATTGATCTTTGATCTCCTCTAGTACTATCCTTACGGCTAATTACCCAAGTAAACTTTGATCTTTTCACTAAGGGAATTTTTGGTTAGGAGCCGGTCTAAGTCAAGTTTAGGCTTAACCCTAGAGTTAGGTGATTGGAAGTGATTGCCTTGATTTGTTTTAGTTAGTTTTTCCTATTTATTTTTTTTTCTCATCATCTTCTTAACTTTTTCTCTTATCCTTTTTCAAAAAAAAAAATTGATTTTGGTGTATGCAAACTTGTTAGGGATAATACTAATCGCTTAATTCGCTTTTGATTCATCTCTTGAAACAAACGAAATGACTATAAGAACCCAATTTCTTCAAGATGTTTGTTACCCCACTAGAAATGCAATCCCTCTTGCATAAAACTCCCCAAGTAAATGGAACCAATTTTGAACTTCACCGCATTTCATAAACATGCTTCCCAAATTTAGAAGTCAAACCAAGACGATACATCTTTATCTCCGAATTTGAAGAAGTTTGCCTCATGATTAATATGAGGGACTTAACAAGATGCGATCAAACTCCGATTTATTCCATTTGCCCTTAAGGACAAAGCCAAAAATGGTCGATAGCTTGCCCACTGATTCCATCTCAACTTGGGGTGAATTTGTAAAAGTTTTTTCAAAAATTCTTTCCTATCCACAAAACGTCAAGCTTAGAAACAAGATTCAAAATTTTAAAATTGTCCCTGAGAACCTTTTGGAAGTATTTTGACAAATTCAAAGATCTTCTTATCCAATGTCCTCACCATGGTCTTGAAAAGTGGCGATTATGCCAAATCATTTATGAAGGATTGGATTATTCTTCAAAACTTCCTTAGAGTCAATGTGTCAAGGGGATTTCATGAAGAAAAATGCCGATGAAGCTTGGGACTTTTAGAGAGTTTATCCGAAAACCATGCAATGGGAACATTGTGATGACGTGTTTCATCGGCTTCCCAACCCAAAACCAAGTATTCGTCTTAGAAACAAACATAGCCTCAAGCAAAGATGGCTACAATCATGCGTAGGTTAGAAGCTTTAGAAGTCAAAGAACGAGCTCCACTCAAATCAACCAAGTTTCGCCAGTTGTCATAACTGTCTGCTCCATCTCATGTTTCGGAGGAATGTCCTCTTTAGGATCCGGCCACTAGGTCGATAAAGCACATTTCAACCCCCAGAATGATCCATTTTCTCCAACCTACAATCCAGTTGGAGAAATCATCCAATTTTGCATGGAACCGTGGAAACTACTTCAAAATCAAAATTTCACTCCTCTTCAACCCAACAATTCTCTGGGCACATGCTTCCTCTCAATTTTCAACAACCAAACTCGTCATTTCAAAATCGGCCTCCTCATCACCAATGCAAATCACACTCCCAAAAGCGGATCATGATAAACGCCTTAATATTCTCGGAAAAGGGTCTAGAAACTTTGATTAAAACCTCTACACGCACTCACGAACTTATTGACTCAAACATCAAACACGCTTGAATTCTTCATGCAATCAACCGCAATCCTCACTTCCAACACTCAAGCCATAGCTAGGTTAGAAACCCAACTTGGTCAACTAGCTAATGCCATGAGTGAGAGAGAGAAAGGAACTTTTCCGAGTCAACCCGCGCTCCAACCCGAAGGACACGGATCAAGTTCAACCTACCAAGTCAAGTGAATGCAATCCATTCACTACTACGTATGTGTCGATAATCAGTTAGAATGCCTCCAAGTGAAACCCTTGAACCGTAACAAATTCTCCTTCTCGACATCTCTACTTAAATCACGCTTCGATGACTCAACCTCGAACTGTAACCGAGTCTAATCAATTTAAACCAGTTGCTCACCCTGATAGACTGTGCCTAGGAAGCACTCCCGTGAGGAGAAAATTCTAGAGACTTTCAAGGTGTTAAGGTCAACATTCCTCTTTAGATGTCATTGAACAAATTCCTTCTTATGCCAAATTTTTAAAGGAATTATGTACCAAAAGAGGCAAATGAATGTTCCAAAGAAAGTCTTTCTCGCCAATATCGCTGAAGTCCTCTCAAAGTCCGTACCATTGAAACATAAGGATCCAGTTGTCCTACCATCTCATGTATCATTGGTAATACTTGTATTGATAAGCGCTTTTAGACTTTAAATGTCAACTTGCTTCCATATTCAATCTACCAACAACTAGGTGTCGGGGAACTCAAGCCAACTAGATGCACACTCGCTTAGTGATAGACTGCAGGTCCCTATGGGTGAAATAATGATGTATTAATAAAGGTTGAGACTTTATTTTTCCTGTTGATTTCAGAGTCCCGAAACGCAACCCGCTTCCAATCCCAAAGGACGATACCGTGATCTTAGGAAGACCGTTTTAGCCACTTCTAATGCTCTCATCAACCGTAGAACCGGGTCACATGAAGTCGCTTTTGGGAATCAATCATGAACTTAATATTTTCAATCCAGAAATAATATTGATAATCACTTTCAAATCAATTACATCCAAGAAAGTTTAAGTAGAGAATGAATCGACATTAGTTTTGAGAAAATCTTTCATGAGGAACCGGAAATCTTAAAAATTCGATTTGATTTTCCAAAATGAGGAAATTGTGTTGAATACATGCCTTTGAATGCAACATTCAAGAACTCTTTTCGATGAGCTTAGATTTTTGAAAGAGCAACCAAAATGTCAAATTGTCATTAATCAAAAATCTAAGTTCAAAATGCATAACACCAATAAGACCTACCTTAATTTGTCAGCAAAACACATTGCAAACCTTGGAATTTTCGTAATTTGAGAACATCATTGATTATATCATCTTGAAATTCTTTAAATTTCGGGTAGAATTTTCAGCAATAAGGTAGGATTTAATGTAGAATGTGAGCTTCTCATGTTTCATCTTTTATTCTACATTTGTATTTTTGTCCACAATAATAATAAAAAGAATTTATTCTTCTCTCATGTGAGAGTTTCTTGTTTTTCTTAAATATATATATATATATATATATATATATATATATATATATATATATATATATATAAAAAAAAGAGAATAAATTTTGACTTCACCTTCTCATACCAAAGGTAATTACAGAATTTTATCATTGTTCAAGTCGAATCGAACTAATGTAAGTGCTTCCATTCTTATCTCTGCTTTTACTTTATGCATAATAGAATTTGCATTGAGGACAATGCAAAATTTAGGTGTGGTGGGAATTAGTCATTTTATCTTTATCTTAGTTATCGTTTTTCCTCTTTTCTTACCATTTTTTATGTCATTTTTTCTCTTTTCATCATAAAAAAAATCATCACTTGCCAACTTAATAGAGTTGATTAATACTTGATCTATTTGATAGAATTTAAGTCTTCTAATCCTTAGTTAGTTCTATACTCAAGTTTACCTTTTATGATAACTCCAAATAAATTTCTTAAGAAATGATTTTCAAGTAGTATACTTTACTTAAGTTTTAACTTAGATTTTTAATTAAAGTAATGAAATTTTTGCATGCCTAACTTAGAGTTGAAAATAATTTTTCAAGTTGTCTTGATCCAAATATTGTTCAGAATATATATACATATACACACATATATATATATTATACTAACTTAACAAAAGAAGAAAAATTTTCTTAAAATCATTGGTGGTTCTATTTTACTAAGCCTAAGTTGACTGAGTAATTAAGCCCGAGGAGTATTTCTATGCTTAATGACCTAAGCCCAATTGGGTTGGGATTCATTGGCCCAAAACTCGCTAAATGGTCACTTAGAAAGCCCGATTAAAAGAACAAAACCACCAAGGAATAAAGAGTTAAAAAAATTGTCATACTAATCATGTTTTTATATATAGTTATATTTGTATATGTTCTTGAAAAATTAAATGGATTTAAAGACTTGAAGTTTGTTTAAAACAAAGAGTTAGCATGTTCTTTTCAAAACTTTCAAATTAAATTTTTGAGTTAAACTTGGTTTTGTATAACTATAATGGAAGGATTTTCTTAAGAAAATTAAATTGGAGTTATGATAAAACGTTTTCTTGAGTATTAACCAACTTCAATTGGAATGTTTGAAGATATCAAATGAATTAATTATTTTATTAACTTCTTTAATTTGGCAAGTCGACTGAATTTTGTGGGTATATTCACGCGAAACCCTCACGAGACTACAACTCGCCCACTAGGGTAACCTAGGGTTTAAAGGCTTGTTGTATGTGCTAAATACAATCGCGATTCTAAAGTGAGTTAGGTTTTCTTTTATTTTCTTTGCTAGAGGACTAGCAAAAGTTTAGTGGGGGTATTTGATCATCACATTTTAATTATATTTTTATACCCTTATTACCTATGTTATATGAATAAGGATATTACTAATAATCATTTTTATCTTATTTTGCTAATAAAGAAATAATGAATAAAAGCCCAAATGACTCAAATTCTCAATTTCTACCAATATTTGAAGCCCAAATCAAGACAAACCAAGGCCCAAGATACCAAATTGATCCAAGAGAAATTCGTGAAGAAAAATCAAGAAAAGACAAATTCGGTTGGGAACCAACGGTTGACCAACCGCATAACCGGTTAACCGACGGCCAACCGACGGTTCCCAAATGCATTCCGATTAATGGTGGATTTCCTTTTGGCTAGGTTTGATCCAATGGTTCACATCAACTCATGGGCTATAAATAGGTGAAGGTTGAGGGTTTTGAGTGTGAAATATTTTGTAAAACTCCATTTGGAGAGGAGGTCACTCTTAATTGAGAAGACCTTCCAAAATTGTAACTTTTGTTACACAATAAATGAAATGTTTCACCTTCAATTTCCTTTCTCTTCTAATCCAAGGACCAAAAGGAGGATTAGATTAAGATCAGGAGTTGTTGGTTTCTATTTTATTTCTTTTTCATTTTCTTCTTTATTTTCTTGTTTGTAGAATAGATTTACTTTCATGCAATTTACTTTCTCGCAATTTACTTTCATGCAATTTAATTCCTTGCAATTTACTTTCATGCAATGTATTTACTTTCTAGAATAGATTTTTCTTTCCTTTAATTCACCTTGAGGCTAGAACCCTCTAGGGAATTACCCTTTTCTAAGTGTGGAGCTAATATTCGTGGGATCCCTAGAGATTGTTTGAAACTAGCTAACAAATCCAACTCATTTTCATGAGATTGAGATAAGCTAAGTGGATCTACTCTAGATTCCTCATATCTTTAATTAATCCTCCATACTTTACCTTCTTTATTTTCCTCTTATCCTTGTTTTTCATTTGTTTGTTATTTTCCTTTATTTTTGATTTCATTGATTTTTACTTCTCTCTCAATCTAATATTCCCTCCATGTGCATATAATCTCAAACCTAGTTTTGTTGTTATTTGCACATAATCACAACCACAATCTCAACTTCATTTTCCTCCTTTTGCACATAATCCACAATCCACTCTCCTTATCTCTCCACATCCACTTTCACCATTTTCTCACTTTCATTTTATTTGAATAACTCCTAATTGTCGCTACATAATTTGAGAACCAAACTTGAGCAAAACTCTCCCTACTTTCCGCCTCGTGGGATCGATAATCTTTTATACTATAACTTGATAAGGGTTGTATACTTGCAACTAAGGAGGTAACCATTTATTTCCCATCAGTTTTTGCTGTCGGGAACGTGCATAAGTAGGATTTTCATTAAGTTTGGTTTTATTTTGTGTGTTTTCGTGTAGGAACTTGGAGCTTGAAGATCAAGAGTTGAAGATTCAAGATTGAGGAATTGCCCAACGAGGCTTTGCATTGCTTTTGGGTAGCTTCTCTATCTATTATTTTTCAATTCCACCCTTTAGATAGTTCATATACATTAGAGACAATTAGGATAAAAATAAAAAAAATAAATAAATAAATAAAAGGATTTTTTTCCCTTGTCTAATCTCTAATAAACTTCATTTTTATTTGTCGACCATAAAAAAAAAAAAGATTTTGTTTTGCATCCTTTTAGTTGCCTTTAATTCTTATGGTTGCATTTCATATAATAGTAGGAATTCACCAAGTGATTTGAGCATCTTGATTTGGCACACACTTGAAAATATCTTAAGGGCAAAACCCATTAATCAAGATAAGGTGAGGGATTTCATCACCCTTTCCTTAGCCCAAAATCACTAATTCTCACTACACATACCCAAGCCTTAAAACTGATTAGACGCTGGCCCCTAAGGATTCGAGCTCATTAAGGAACAATAATTTCTTAAGTGAACCGTCCAAGTTTATTTGGATTAATTGGTGTCTAAGGCAAGGTTTAGGGGTATGGCGCCTCCAAAGGAAAGAGGTACTTAATTGATCTTTGATCTCCTCTAGTACTATCCTTACTGGCTAATTACCCAAGTAAACTTTGATCTTTTCACTAAGGGAATTTTGGTTAGAGTGGTCTAAGTCAAGTTTAGGCTTAACCCTAGAGTTAGGGTGATTGGAAAGTGATTGCCTTGATTTTTTTTAGTGAGTTTTTTTTTTTTTTTTTTTGATTTTGGTGTGCAAACTTGGGTTAGGGATAATACTAATCGCTTAATTGCTTTTGATTCATCTCTTGAAACAAACGAAATGACTAATAGCAACCCACTGTTCTTCAAGATGTTTGTTACCCCACTAGAAATGCAATCCCTCTTGCATAAAACTCCTCAAGTAAATGGAACAATTTGGACTTCGACCGCATTTCATAAACATGCTTCCCAAATTCTTAGGAGTCAAACCAAGACGATACATCTTTATCTCCTAATTTGAAGAAGTTTGCCTCATGATTAATATGAGGGACTTAACTCAAGATGCGATCAAACTCCGATTTATTCCATTTGCCCTTAAGGACAAAGCCAAAAATGGTCAGATAGCTTGCCCATGATTCCATCTCAACTTGGGGTGAATTTGTTTTCTCAAAAATTCTTTCCTATCCACAAAACGGTCAAGCTTAGAAACAAAGATTCAAAATTTTAAAATTGTCCCTGAGAACCTTTTGGAAGTATTTTGACAAATTCAAAGATCTTCTTATCCAATGTCCTCACCATGGTCTTGAAAAGTGGCGATTATGCCAAATCATTTATGAAGGATGGATTATTCTTCAAAACTTCCTTAGAGTCAATGTGTCAAGGGGATTTCATGAAGAAAAATGCCATGAAGCTTGGGACTTTTAGAGAGTTTATCGAGAAAACCATGCAAGGGGAACATTGTGATGACCGTGTTTCATCGGGCTTCCACCCAAAACCAAATGTCCGTCCTTAGAAACAAACATAGCCTCAAGCAAAGATGGCTACAATCATGCGTAGGTTAGAAGCTTTAGAAGTCAAAGAACGAGCTCCGCTCAAATCAACCAAGCTGCCAGTTGTCATAACCGTCAGTTCCATCTCATGTTTAGGAATGTCCTCTTTAGGATCCGGCCACCACTAGGTCGAGCAACGCCGATTTCTGTCCCTAATGATCCATTTTCTCCAACCTACAATCCGGGTTGGAGAAATCATCCCATTTTGCATGGAACCGTGGAAACTACTCCGAAAATCAAAATTTCACTCCTCTTCAACCCAACAATTTCTAGGGCACATGCCTCTCAATTTTCAACAACCAAACCCGTCATTTCAAAATCAGTCTCCTCATCACCAATCTGCAAATCACACTCCTCAAATTATGGATCATGATAAACGCCTTAATATTCGAAAAGGGTCTAGAAACTTTGATTAAAACCTCTACAGCATCACTTAACTTAGACTCAAACATCAAACACGTTGAATTCCTTCATGCAATCAACCGGCAAATCATTTTCCAACACTCAAGCCATAGCTAGGTTAGAAACCCAACTTGGTCAACTAGCTAATGCCATGAGGAGAGAGAGAAAGGAACTTTTCAGTCAACCCGTGCTCAACCCGGGACACGGATCAAGTTCAACCTACAAGCCGGTGAATGCAATCCATTCACTACGGTCGTAGACAGTCGATAATCAGGTTAGAATGCCTCCAAGTGAAACCCTTGAACTCAACAAATTCTCTCCTTCCTCGATATCTCTACTCGAAATCACGCCTTTCTGATGACTCTAACTCCAACTGTAACGTGAGTCTAATCAATTTAAACCAGCTTGCTCCTACCCGGATAGACTCGTGCCTAGGAAGCACTCCTCTCAGAGGAGAAAATTCTAGAGACTTTCAAGCGTGTTAAGGTCAACATTCCTCTTTAGATGTCATTGAACAAATTCCTTCTTATGCCAAATTTTTAAAGGAATTATGTACCAAAAGAGGCAAATGAATGTTCCAAAGAAAGTCTTTCTCAGCCAATATCGAAGTCCTCTCAAAGTCTCCACCATTGAAACATAAGGATCCGAGTTGTCCTACCATCTCATGTATCATTGGTAATACTCATTGATAAGGCTTTTAGACTTAGGGGCCGTCAACTTGCTTCCATATTCAATCTACCAACAACTAGGTGTCGGGGAACTCAAGCCAACTAGATGCACACTTCGCTTAGTCGATAGATCTAAGGTCCCTATGGGTGAAATAATGATGTATTAATAAAGGTTGAGACTTTATTTTTCCTGTTGATTTCAGAGTCTCGAAACGCAACCCGCTTCCAATCCCAAAGGACAGATAATTGATCTTAGGAAGACCGTTTTAGCCACTTCTAATGCTTCATCAACTCAGAACTGGTCACATGAAGTCGCTTTTTGGGAATCTCATCAATGAACTTAATATTTTCAATCCAGAAATAATATTGATAATCACTTTCAAATCAATTACATCCAAGAAAGTTTAATGTAAGTAGAGAATGAATCGACATTAGTTTTGAAAAATCTTTCATGAGGAACTGAAATCTTAAAAATTCAGATTTGATTTTCCAAAATGAGGAAATTGTGTTGAATACATGCCTTTGAATGCAACATTCAAGAACTCTTTTCTCGATGAGCTTAGATTTTTGAAAGAAACCAAAATGTCAAATTGTCATTAATCAAAAATCTAAGTTCAAAATGCATAACACAATAAGACCTACCTTAATTTTGTGAAAACACATTGCAAACCTTGGAATTTTCGAATTTGAGAACATCATTGATTATATCATCTTGAAATTCTTTAAATTTCTGGTAGAATTTTCAAAGAATATGGATTTAATGTAGAATGTGAGCTTCATGTTTCATCTTTTATTCTACATTTGTATTTTTGTCCCACAATAATAATAAAAGAATTTATTCTTCTCTCATGTGAGAGTTTCTTGTTCTTTTCAATATATATATATATATATATATATATATATATATATATATATATATATATATATATATATATATGAAAAAAAAAGAGAATAAATTTTTGACTTCACCTTCTCATACCAAAGGTAATTACGCACTTTTTATCATTGTTCGTCTAATCTAACTAATGTGTGCTTCCATTCTTATCCGCTTTTACTTTATGCATAATAGAATTTGCATTGAGGACAATGCAAAATTTAGGTGGGGTGGAATTAGTCATTTTATCTTTATCTTAGTTATCGTTTTTTTCTTACCATTTTTTATGTCATTTTTTTTCTTTTCATCATAAAAAAAAATCATCAATGCAAAATGGTAAGAAAAAGATGATAATCAGATATGAGGAATCTATTAGAATCTATTTTTATCTTTATCACGTTGGGTGGAGATTTCTCCACGTTCTCCAGATCATACTGCATCGTTTGGGATTCCAGCTGAGGTGACACAGATTGGGGATCATATTGTTGTGGATGCAGATGATGAGTTGGTTGATTCGAATACAGCTGATGGATATAGTTTGGGTTCGGTTATGGCCGTTGGTTCACCTCAGGTGGAGGCGTTTGGTTTGTTTCACTTTGGGGCCATTGGGAAAGCTATCAACCGCAGATTTGATCATGATATTGGAGAAGGGTTGCAAACTCTTCTAGTTGATTGAAGGTCTTTGGAGGTCATTTGGTGAACTACGTGAATGCTTGATTCCTTGGGTAAGAGGATACGTAGGCAGTCAGTTATGATGCAGCCGATTTGGTGAGTTGATACCATGTTTGGAGAATGGTCGCGTTCTCATTTGGGTCTCGACTTGTTGTGGATTGAGTCCGTTATCGAATGGTTTCACTGCATCGACACAACAAGTGAGACGCTTGTTTGGTATTGGTGTCGACTCGGTTTGTGATGGTGTTGACTCGCCAGATTGGTGTCGGCTCGCTTTGAGGAAAACATTCACGAGGTGGAGAATTGTTGGAAACATGCACCAAAACATGCACAAGGCGATTTCGGGCTTAGTAGTCGACTACTCAGGTTAGCTGACTAGTCTCAGAGTCGCATTAAAGTGCTTGCTCAGTTCGAAGTTTAGTAGTCGACTACCCGAGTAGTAGCTCCACTACTAAGGCGAGATTCTGAATCTGGTCTGTTTTGGGTTTGGTTTTAAACCCGTTTCATTTTGAGTTTATATATAACCCTAAACATGATTAATTAGGGCTGGGGGGGAACTCGTTTTGGAGCAGCCTTTGAGAGGGTATTGTGCATCTTTGTGAGGAGATTTGGGAGAGATTTGAGAGCTTTGTTTTAGGGTTTTGTGGTGAGAATTTATGACCCTAGTTTGTATTCTCTATCTCTATTAGTAAAATACCCCCCTTCTTGCCCCGTGGACGTAGGCAACTTGCCGAACCACATAAAATTCGTTGTCTTGCTGATTTGTGTGATTTGTAATAGCTTATTTAGATTCCCTCGACAGGTCAGTCCTAGAACTGATGAGAGGAAGAGTAAATATCCTACTTTGTTGAGATATTTGCTTCAGATTCTTGTTTCCTTGGTGAGACGGAAATTCTTATTGTGATCTAGCTCTCTTGTTGTGGCTATTGTTCGGCAGAGGTGCTGCCGAAATTTCCGCCGTGCACAACACGACCCCGCTACAAATTTAACCAATATAAGAGCAAGATAGTATGCAAATTGAATTGTGACTGCAAAAAGAAGAGCAGGAGTCACACATTAGGATTGATTAGAGAATAGTAAGAAAAAAGATGTCATGGCATCAGGTTGACACTTTTTGTTGAGGCCGAAAAGAAAGAAGGTGATGAGATTGAGTCCCGAGTTTGGAAAAAGTAAGATCGATATATGTGTGGTTAAATATGTTTAGATTCATAACTAAATACCATCAACCATTTTGAATCAATTGTGTGCAAGTAGATTATCGTAACTAGTCTTCTTGGACAGTGGGCCTTTACAACTGAACAAATTGATACGTGATCCCACATTTTGACTGACCCTTCTTGGATGCTAAGTTTTCTTCAATAATTTGCTTTCATTAGTTTCTCGCCGAAGTTGGATCGGACGATAAGTTACATATGTCCCTCAGATAACTTGGTGCTATCCCAATTGCAGATTCATTAAGAGCATATATATATATATATATATATATATATATATATATATATATATATATATATATATATATAGGCATCAAAAATTGTGAAGAACCTCAAATATGACTAAATTATGAGAAGATCGAAGGACAACATCGTCAAAATCTCAAGAAGTCAACACATGGAAGATTGTGTCTCGCCATAGTGCGACACTTGTTTGTGCTCGCTACAAGCGAGACACTTCGCTGTGTCTCGCTACTAGCGAGATGATTTGTTTGTGCTCGCCACGAAGCGACACCTTAATGTGTCTCGCTATAGGCGAGAGATTCTATTTGTGCTTCCAAAGGCGACACCGAATATTTGAAATGAGCTCTTGAAGGGTCTAAATCAATGGTGGGGCCCACTTGACTTTATCAACGCAAAGAGACGCTCGATACTTTAATGGGCTGTTACACGAAAAAATACCACTAGGCGCGGATTTTAGGCATTTAATCGGCCTAAAAAGGTGGAAACCGCTATAACAAATGGATTTACACGCCTCGCCGCTAGCGAAATGCCGGCCAATGAGGTAGTTGACATCGCCGCCAGCGAGCGGTAGCTTGGCGCCGAGGCGTACTGAAATGGCCGCTTAATTACAAATGTTGAGCACTTATGATACTTGTGTTTCTTCGCAGAGGCACCCCCAAATTATAAATACCCCCTACATCCATCGCTATGGACAATCGAGATCGATAAGCAGAGCTATTGCAAAGAGAGAGAGAGAATCCAAGCCCGAGTTCAAGAACACGATCCACACCGAGATTCCTCGAGTTTAAGCTTTGACTTATTCTTGAGAAGAGTAGATATCTTACTTTGCTAAGATATTTGCTTAAGTTCTTATTTTCTTGAAGCATCAACTAAACCTCGCCGATTCGACGATCGTTGCTTAAGTGGTCCACTGACATGGCCCTACACGTGCAAAGACCCACAAAAGCAGGAGATCTAATGCTAGCGCCTTCGCTCGAAGTTGTGAGAGAGTTACTTAAATTTCTTTGTAACTCAGAATCAAAGTGTAATTTTCTCAAGTTTTACAATGGAAACAACTTTCACCCAAACAATATATATATATACAGAAATATGGTATGTTTTGTACTTGGTAGTTGAGGTGTATCAATCACATCCACTCCTCAAAAGGGGACCACAAGCACATGAGTTGAGGAGTGATGTGATTGATACATCTCACTACCAAGACTAAATACGCTACTTGGCTTTAATACCATACTCTCTCTCTCTCTCTCTCTATATATATATATATATATATATATATATATATATATATATATATATATATATATATATATATATATATATATATATATATATAAATCTCCTATACACTTAAGTTTATAGGAAATAGATATAACCAACTTTTTTATCCATTGATGTTGCCTTTAGATTTGTGCCATCAAGAGATGCACAAATCTCAAAATGAGCTTCATATCTTTCATGGATCCCAAGGCAACATCAATGGATAGAAAAGTTAGTGTATGACTATTCCCTATAAACTTAAGTTTATAGAGATTATATATATATATATATATATATATATATATATATATATATATATATATATTAATGGGCATCTCTTATATGAGGGATTCTCTCATATAGCTGAGGCACAATCTCCACCAAGCTAATAAAGTAGGAGAGAATGTCTCTTATTTTATTAAAAGCATACTTGGTGGAGATTGCACCAAGTCAGATATGATAAAAATCCTTCATATGATAAGAATACTCATTAATCTCATATATATATATATATATATATATATATATATATATATATATATATATATATATATATATATAGAGTAAGGCTCCTATGAACTTAAGTTCATAATGAATAGTGGTGCACCAACTTTTTTATCCACTCATCTTGTCTTGAGATTTGTGATGCACAAATCTCAAAGTGGGCTTTATAGCTTTCACTGATCTCAAAGCAAGATGAGTGGTTAGAAAAGTTGGTGCATCACTATTCATTATGAACTTAAGTTCATAGGAATTCTCTTTATATATATATATATATATATATATATATATATATATATATATATATATATATATATATAAATAATGTATAGGGCTGGGCTCATTTTGATAAATGAGCTACTAAAAGATAGCCATGTGGTGAGGCCCACCTTGCTAGTCACATCAAAGGTGTGGACCTCACCACTCTATTTCTTGATAAATTTCATTTAGCAAAATAAGTATATATATATATATATATATATATATATATATATATATATATATATATATATATATATATATATATATATATATATATATATATATATATATATATATATATATATATATATATATATATAAATAATGATGGATATGACATGCACAATATTTTGTTCTGAAGAGAGAGTGGTGATGTCCACACTTTTGATGTGGCCTCACCATACGGCTATCTCTGGAAATTATTTAGAAAATGAGTAGCCACCTCATTTATATTTTTTTCATATATATATATATATATATATATATATATATATATATATATATATATATATATATATATATATATATATATATATATATATATATATATGGACCGGTTCTAATGAGAACCCAAATAAATATGAGAACTAAGAACCAAATATCAACCATTCATGATACAAAAGCAAATGCCGAGATTCTCGCTAAAATTAAGGTGGCGAATTGTAATTAAATAGACTTTACAAACTGAAATAAAGAGTAAACACGTAAAAATCCTAGAGGCATAAAAGGAAAAACTAACAAAGAAACTAAATTCGGTTTTAGATTCCCACGGTCCAAATATGTATTCATTCAAAATTCAAACTAATCCTTTTAACTGCTCCCCACGTTCAAAACCAAAGATGTTATTCCTTTTGGTATTTGGATAGATTTGCAATCATATCTGTTAAAAATAGTAAGGTCATGTATATATCAACGTAATCATTCGTTTTTAATGTAATTCCAATATCATGGTTACGAATCTCTTAGTATAAATAATGAATCCCTTTATGTTTATGTAAGATGTCCTCCTCGTAAGTTTAGACAAAACAGTAAGGTCATGTAGAAATCAAAAGAATCATTCAGTGTTTTTAACAGAATCTCAATATCATGGTTACAGAATCTCTTAGTATAAACAACAGAATCCCCTTCATCAACTTACAGAATCGCCTTCATCAACTTACAGAATTGTACATTATAACCTACAGAATCACGTTATCATTGTTACAGAATCTCTTAGTATAAACAATGTAATCCCTTCATCAACTTACGTAATCGCTTCATCAACTTACATAATCCCTTCACCAACTTACATAATCGCACATTATAACCTACAGAATCACGTTATCATTGTTACAGAATCTCTTAGTATAAATAACAGAATCCTCTTCTTCAACTTACAGAATCGCCTTCATCAACTTACATAATCCCCTTCACCAACTTACATAATCGCACATTATAACCTACGTAATCAATGCTATCATTGTTACGTAATCTCTTAGTATAAATAATGTAATCCCTTCATCAACTTACGTAATCGCACATTATAACCTACAGAATCACGTTATCATTGTTACAAAATCTCTTAGTATAAATAACATAATCATTCAATGGCATGTAACTACTAAAAGAATCTTGTATTTATTGTTACAATTAATTATGGTTA
>CM022709.1:10213321-10473321 GCA_012295165.1 Asparagus setaceus
TTGAGGATGTTTGTTGCAAATTTGAAAGTTTTGGGTGTTTTTTAGAATCTAAAATTTTAGGGGCTTCTTGCAATTTATATATTTTCATTGTAGGTTTGAAATTTTCAAGCTTTTTACGTAAGTATTAAATTTTTGAGCCTATTTTTCTTAAATTTTAAAAGTTTTGGTGTTTTTTGCAAAGTTAAAACTTTTAGGGGGATGTTTTTATAAATTATAATTTTTGGGGTTGTTTACGATGGCGGATCGAGGGAATATTTTCATGGGGCGGATGCGAATATGTTTAAATTTTCATGGGCTTATCTATATTTGGCTCATTTGGACTTGGGTCAAGGGTGCAATATGTTAAATTTTGGGGGCAAAATATAATTTTTAAGGGGTCAAATGCAAAATAAAAAGTTTAGGGTGCCTTGCCCCAGGCATCACATGGATCCATGCTTGGTTTGTTTATATCTCCTTGAATTTGTTTTAGATATGAAATCTCCTTGAATTTGATGTTGGTTGTAATTTTAATAAGTTAAAGGTGTTTTCTATAAATGTTAATTTAAAATGTTTTGAAAACCGGTGAACATGAGATAGAGATAGAGATATAAAGATATATATAGTAGTAGCACGCGGTTGCATGTGTTTGCTTCATATGAGTGGAACTGGGAAACTCGCCCAAGTAAAGTTACGCTAAAAAGTACAATAGTTGTGGTAACTATTGATTTTAGGGGCTATATGTAAATGTTCACATATATTTCTATAAATTTTGAATTTTTGAGGGTGTTGGTTGCAAATTTAAAAACTTTGGGTGTTTTTGAGAATCTAAAATTTTAGGGGATGCTTGTAATTTATAGATTTTAGGTGTAAGTCCGAAAATTTCAAGCTTTTTCCAGAAGTTTTAAAATTTTGAGCTTAGTTTTGCTAATTTTGAAAAGTTTTGTATTGGTTTTTTCAAAGTTAAAACTTTTCGTGGGATGTTGATTTTCAGTTTATTGGTTTCGTTTGAAACTCTTATTTTTTGTAAATTTATAATTTTTATGGTGTTTTTACAAGTATTTATAGTTTTGGGTGTTTTCTCAGAATTCTAAATCTTTTGGGGTTGTTTGTATCTTCTGAAATTTTATTGTAATGTTTCAGATCTGAAATCTTAAGTTTATTTTTAAACTTAGTTTTTCTAGTGTTGGGGTAAATTTTAAAATTTTGAGGGTGTTTGTTGCAAATTTGAAAGTTTTGGGTGTTTTTGAGAATCTAAAATTTTAGGGGGCTGGTTGCAATTTATAGATTTTAGTGTATGTTTTAAATTTTCAAGCTTTTTCTGTAAGTATTAAATTTTTAGCTTGTTTTGTTAAATTTTAAAAGTTTTGGGTGTTTTTGCAAAGTTAAAACTTTTAGGGGATGATTTTTATAAATTATAATTTTTTTGGGGTTGTTTTTTACAGCATGATCCAGAATATTTTCATGGGGCGATGACTAATATGTTTAAATTTTCATGGGCTTATCTATATTTGGCTCATTTGGACTTGGGTCAAGGGTGCAATATGTTAAATTTTGGGGGCAAAATATAATTTTTAAGGGGTCAAATGCAAAATAAAAAGTTTAGGGTGCCTTTGCCCACCCCAGATCACATGGATCCGCACTCTGTTGTTTTATATCTCCTTGAATTTGTTTTAGATATGAAATCTCCTTGAATTTGATGTTGGTTGTAATTTTAAAAGTTAAATGTATGTTCCATAAATGTGTTAATAAAAAGTTTTTAAAAGCCGATAAAATAAACGCTGAAAAAATGATCTCAGACGAAAATGAACAGTAAAAAGTGAACAGTAACACCTCTAGTAAAAAAGTGAACAGTAACACCTCTGGGCCTTTTTATATGTAGAGGATATGTTGACGGATGTTGTCGTTGCCTGAATACTTCATGGATGACAATTTAGACATTAAAGTACTAGCCTTGGCGTTGTCAGAACTTACAAATTGCTCCTCAATCGCTTTCCAAAAAAAAAAAAAAATCCTTAGCAGGGTCACAAGTAGGAATAGAGCCTCGAATATTCTTAGCCACGTCGAATTGCATAAGCAATAGGCTAAGACGATTCGAAAGCTCCCCACTTTTCATAGAAAGCCTTTTGAGCAGGTGTGCTTTCCCCGGTAGGGGGAGCAGGTGGGGTCTCCACTCGGAAAGCCAAGTAAGTCAGCACATCCCAGTTTAAACATTACACGTTCTTCCCATTCTTCAAAATTTGACCCATTCAAATAAGGAATCAAGCTAGAGTTAATCAGAAGCAGGTACAACTGCAAGCAAATAAATCAGTAAATAAACCTCGGGTCCGGCATGATGTTCTTTGTTGAGGCATGTCAAGAGATTATTATGTTAGTATTTGTTTGTAAAAACAAGATAGTCCTACATCGGATATTTAAACATTCTTTTAGAAGTTTAAAAATATTTAATGATTATTAGGCTTTGATAAATGGGTCAACATGGAAACACAAAAGCGTGCTGGTAGTCTTTTGAGCTTAGCATGTAATGCGAATAATGCGGATATTTATTACTTAAAATGGCACATCCGTACTTACTTCTTTCTCACAACTTTTCTCTCAAAGAAATCTACAATCCT
Source organism: Asparagus setaceus (assembly GCA_012295165.1). Lineage (NCBI taxonomy): Eukaryota > Viridiplantae > Streptophyta > Magnoliopsida > Asparagales > Asparagaceae > Asparagus > Asparagus setaceus. The sequence goes on from CM022709.1 coordinate 10,215,913, forward strand.
ATAAATTTATTTCACAGAGAATTGGTGAAAAATTCCAGATTTGCTTGCTGGAATTTTCAATTTTCTGTTGTATCCTGGGAAGAAAATTTGCATTAACCTGAAGCAAATTTGAATTATCAAGTGGGGTAAATATTTCTTTAAGGAAAGTATTTCACACCTCAGAAATTCTGTCTCCTTCTTTATTTTACTAACACATTACAGTTTTTCCTTTGGGTGATAACTGTAGCATATAAGTGACTACCTATTATATTATATTGAAACTTATTACACAGCGGAACTAGTAAACCTGGCAACTGGAAACAAGTTTTCATTCACACCTTTGGATTGGTGTTAATCATTTCATAGAGTTTAAACACAATTATAATGTCATTCATACTTTTATGTAGTAAATTAACATTTTAAATAACACATGTAGTATCACTTTGGTGATTACAGTAAATATATCTACTACCACCTTCATAATGACATTATAAGATTACCAAATTAATTTTATATCACATGCATTACACGATTTAAAATTGTGGGCAATCAATTACTGAAGATAACTTTCACTTGTTAGTCACAACCACAGCATACTGTAGTCTATTATCATAATTGCTTAGCATAGTCATTTCAACAACTAGTAGGACTATTTAGCAATTTTAGGAACTACGAGATGTGTCAGGCAACCATACAAAACCATACATCAACTAAATATGGATTGATTAACAACACCTAATAAGCAGTTTACAGTAACTAATATGCAATTTACAACACTTAATTAATACATTATCAATAACTAGTAACGAAAACCATATTTATGCATGTATTTCATAACTGAAGGGCTGTTATGAAAAGAAAAGGGAAAAACAGAGAGAGAGAGAGAGAGAGAGAGAGAGAGAGAGAGAGAGATGGATTAAAAGTAAATCACGTTCTCTTAAGTCTCTTAGACTTTGTGGCTACAAATTATTCCTTATTAACATATGTATTACGTTATCATGGCAGAACAATATTGAAACTTATTACACAGCGGAACTAGTAAACCTGGCAACTGGAAACAAGTTTTCATTCACACCTTTGGATTGGTGTTAATCATTTCATAGAGTTTAAACACAATTATAATGTCATTCATACTTTTATGTAGTAAATTAACATTTTAAATAACACATGTAGTATCACTTTGGTGATTACAGTAAATATATCTACTACCACCTTCATAATGACATTATAAGATTACCAAATTAATTTTATATCACATGCATTACACGATTTAAAATTGTGGGCAATCAATTACTGAAGATAACTTTCACTTGTTAGTCACAACCACAGCATACTGTAGTCTATTATCATAATTGCTTAGCATAGTCATTTCAACAACTAGTAGGACTATTTAGCAATTTTAGGAACTACGAGATGTGTCAGGCAACCATACAAAACCATACATCAACTAAATATGGATTGATTAACAACACCTAATAAGCAGTTTACAGTAACTAATATGCAATTTACAACACTTAATTAATACATTATCAATAACTAGTAACGAAAACCATATTTATGCATGTATTTCATAACTGAAGGGCTGTTATGAAAAGAAAAGGGGAAAAAACAGAGAGAGAGAGAGAGAGAGAGAGAGAGAGAGAGATGGATTAAAAGTAAATCACGTTCTCTTAAGTCTCTTAGACTTTGTGGCTACCAAATTATTCCTTATTAACATATGTATTACGTTATCATGGCAGAACAATCTTGAAATTTACCATTAAAACAGAAATGGCTAGAAAGAATAGCATGCATAAGGCTTTTCATCAATAGACTAACGTGAATGGAAAGTCAACAAGGACAAAACATAGGTCTTTAAAAGATCTAACAACAAAACCTTGCTCTGATACCAAATGTTAGAACTAAAATGTGGGGATTTACCCAATGACGATGTCATTACTAAAAAAGGCAAAAGTTAGAAAACTAGGAATGCAGAAGTCACTTAAACGGTATCTGGATGCAATCGCCCTTCCTGGTAAACGTCTGCCTTGATTTCTCCTCTCCGCATCGTGGTGTCAATTGATGGCACAGGCATACACCAAAAGAGAAGAGGACCAAGTCCAAAAAAAACCTTAAAGTTCTGTTCCCATCATGCAGAAGTTACATCTTAATGGGAAGTACACTCTTTAAATAAACACATATGCAGTTATTCATCGTTCTCATGTTCCCCACTTTCTCTTAATGGTCACACACCATCACAATAACTAAAAAAATCATGTCAATATAGGCCATATACATGGTGAGACTTAGAGGGTGTTTGGGAAGACTTATATTTTTGAAGCTTATAAGTTATATCGGCTTTTAGTTGCTTTTAGCTTTTATGATAAAAATACTATAAAAATTATTTGGGTAGAATTGTAATTTGTTTGGTCAAACCTAATTTATATAAGTGAGCACATAAGCTAGTTTTTTAAAAGTTGGGGTACACCAGCTTTTAAAAATGGCACTTATAAGCTAACTTATTTATTACTTTAGCAAACAGGTAGAAAAGAAAAAAGCTAGCTTAAAAGCTAGTTTGACCAAAAAATAAGCTTCCCCAAACACCCTCTTATAACCGTCAGATTTGAAAAAAGTCCCAACACCCTTAGCGTTTATGAAAATTCCAAAACCCTATTGCTCCATCTCCAAAACCATTTTTGGTCATTTTGACAATAAAGTTGGATTATAAGCTACTCATTTACCAAACACTTTATTACTAAAAAGAACTTATAATCCACTAAATTTACCAAACACTTCGGCTTATAGTCTATTGGTGGATTATAATCCAAAGTTTGCCAACCATTGCCATAAGGGCTGTTTGGTTACTTTTTTTTAAAACGCATAGTAGCTACAGTACCGCCGAATTAAGGGGTCCTGCTGTGCTGACAACTACAGTAACACGAGCCCAATTCATTGCTTTTTGCTCAGAATTGCTAAGGGACTGCCAACTCAGCTACAGTACACGCCCATTTTGACAAACCAAACAGAGGAGTCAATTGCAATACTGTAGCACCTGACGCCTATAGTATTATAACCCACAAAAATGGCAACCAAACAGGCCCTGGTTCTTGCCGTTGAAGGCATCGCAATTCCTAGTCATGACCAATCCTCGCTCAGAAGTCGTACCGAGCTGATGAGGGTCCGGAATCAGACTAGACTTTGACATCATCGATCGTAAATCCTAAGAAAAATGCTTTGATAAGACCTCAAGACTTACCAAGTCATCCAACGAAACTTGTTCGCAGTTCTCTAAAGACCAGAACTCCAAATAAACGACAACACGTTGCTCTCCAAACTGCCCCACCTCAATGAAGATAAAGACTCCCACTAGCCCCAAAAACAAAGCTACATTCCAAATGCATCCAACCTCAATGGACTCTCCTCCGATCAGACCACCACCACCACCACCACCACCGCCACCAACCTCCGGCAGATGAGCCGAGAGCGCCTCCTCCGCTACATCAACGACATAATCCGAATCCAAAACACGCCTCTGAGCGAGATCATCCTCGAACACGCCCTCCTTCCCCTTGCCCAGCCCTCCTCCGCCTCCGCTCTGTCTCTCCTTCTCCGCCACTCCTCTTCCTTTACGTCCACTCTTCCCACTTCTGTTCTCTTCAATGACGACGCCGCCTCCTACTACTTCGCCTTCGACCCCGCCTCCGACTCTCTACGGACCCCACCTGTGTCATCCCATCTCCTGTCTTCTCTCCTCCTCCAACGGACTCGTAAAAGTTAGAAAACTAGGAATGCAGAAGTCACTTAAACGGTATCTGGATGCAATCGCCCTTCCTGGTAAACGTCTGCCTTGATTTCTCCTCTCCGCATCGTGGTGTCAATTGATGGCACAGACATACACCAAAAGAGAAGAGGACCAAGTCCAAAAAAAAAAAAAAAAAAACCTTAAAGTTCTGTTCCCATCATGCAGAAGTTACATCTTAATGGGAAGTACACTCTTTAAATAAACACATATGCAGTTATTCATCGTTCTCATGTTCCCCACTTTCTCTTAATGGTCACACACCATCACAATAACTAAAAAAATCATGTCAATATAGGCCATATACATGGTGAGACTTAGAGGGTGTTTGGGAAGACTTATTTTTGAAGCTTATAAGTTATATCGGCTTTTAGTTGCTTTTAGCTTTTATGATAAAAATACTATAAAATTATTTGGGTAGAATTGTAATTTGTTTGGTCAAACCTAATTTATATAAGTGAGCACATAAGCTAGTTTTTTAAAAGTTGGGGTACACCAGCTTTTAAAAATGGCACTTATAAGCTAACTTATTTATTACTTTAGCAAACAGGTAGAAAAGAAAAAAGCTAGCTTAAAAGCTAGTTTGACCAAAAAATAAGCTTCCCCAAACACCCTCTTATAACCGTCAGATTTGAAAAAAGTCCCAACACCCTTAGCGTTTATGAAAATTCCAAAACCCTATTGCTCCATCTCCAAAACCATTTTTGGTCATTTTGACAATAAAGTTGGATTATAAGCTACTCATTTACCAAACACTTTATTACTAAAAAGAACTTATAATCCACTAAATTTACCAAACACTTCGGCTTATAGTCTATTGGTGGATTATAATCCAAAGTTTGCCAACCATTGCCATAAGGGCTGTTTGGTTACTTTTTAAAACGATAGTAGCTACAAGCATCGCCAATTAGGGGTCCCTAGTTTCGACAACTACAAGTAACACGGAGCCCAATTCATTGCTTTTGCTCGAATTGCCGAGGACCGCCAACTCGGCCTACATACGCCATTTTGACAAACCAAACAGAGGAGTCAATTGCAATACTGTAGCACCTGACGCCTATAGTATTATAACCCACAAAAATGGCAACCAAACAGGCCCTGGTTCTTGCCGTTGAAGGCATCGCAATTCCTAGTCATGACCAATCCTCGCTCAGAAGTCGTACCGAGCTGATGAGGGTCCGGAATCAGACTAGACTTTGACATCATCGATCGTAAATCCTAAGAAAAATGCTTTGATAAGACCTCAAGACTTACCAAGTCATCCAACGAAACTTGTTCGCAGTTCTCTAAAGACCAGAACTCCAAATAAACGACAACACGTTGCTCTCCAAACTGCCCCACCTCAATGAAGATAAAGACTCCCACTAGCCCCCCCCCCAAAAAAAACAAAGCTACATTCCAAATGCATCCAACCTCAATGGACTCTCCCTCCGATCAGACCACCACCACCACCACCACCACCGCCACCAACCTCCGGCAGATGAGCCGAGAGCGCCTCCTCCGCTACATCAACGACATAATCCGAATCCAAAACACGCCTCTGAGCGAGATCATCCTCGAACACGCCCTCCTCTACCTCCCCGCCCAGCCCCTCCTCCGCCTCCGCTCCGTCTCCCGCTCCTTCCTCCGCCGCATCTCCTCCCCCTTCTTCTCCCACGTCCACTCCCTCTCCCACCGCTCCGTCTCCGGCTTCTTCTTCAATGACGACGCCGCCTCCTACTACTTCGCCTTCGACCCCGCCTCCGACTCTCTACCGGACCCCACCCTGTCGTTCATCCCGGAAGTCTCCCTCACCCTCCTCTCCTCCTCCAACGGACTCGTCGCTGTCGGGTCCGCTTTACGCTACTATGTATGCAATCCTGCAACAATGAAGTGCGCGGCAATACCTGCAGGCCCGCCCCTGCTGCCCTGCATCGGCGACATGTGCACGCTCGTGTACCATCCGACGGCTCTCAATTTCTCGGCCGACTTCCATTTGGTATTGCTAGATATCTTTATTGTTCTATGACAAGTGGGAGTATGAATAAAATTGATTGGCTCTCAATTATTTTACAGATATGCATGACCCCCAAAAACTTATCTCTCCGCGTGTTCTCCTCCGCCTCCGCAGTGTGGCGGAGGTCCGACGTGCGGGTCCCGCCGCCGGCGGTGGAGGGGAAGTGGGCCAGCGTGGCCGTGGACGGGGTGGCGTACTGGCGGGCGAAGGACGATTCGGTGGTCTCGTACGATCCGGCGGCCGACAGGCTGACTGTGATCGAACCGCCGCCGTGGGGGGCAGAGGAGACGACGAGGTGGCAGCTGGGGGAGGTGGGAGGGAAGCTGTGCTGTGTTGGGGGGAGAGAGGGGATGCTGGAGGTGTATGAGCTGGTGACGGAGGACAGCGGCGCCGCGTGGCGGAAGAGGACGGCGGTGGGGGTTGACGGCGATCCGTGGCCGTTGATTTGCCAGGGGATGGATGACAGGGTTGTGTATTGGATGGATGAGATGATACTGAGGATTGATCTGAGGAGTAGAGAGTCGAGGGTGATGAGGATTGGAGTGCCGGAGGAATGTGTGAATGGTTTGCCTTATATCAGTAGTCTTGTAGCTGTGAAGGAATTTGGGTCTGCTTAAGGATGATTAGTTGCATGAAGATATGACTAATTGCATGAAGATGTTATGATGTGAATATTCATTTGTCCATTTGGATGGTAAAACCATGAGATTGAATTATGATGATTTCATTTGTGTTGATGGCCTTATCACAGAATTTTGTCAAATCAAAAGTGAAGTTTTATGCTCCACAAAGGACATTATATTTTAATGGTAAGGAATCAACTACTTAACAACTTTTCATATAAAAACAAAACTTAAAAAAGCGTAGCATTCTGATGAAATCTTCTGATATCAAATAATACATCTCTCGAGGCCCTCTTAGAGTTATTTCAAAAATGATCTTGTAGCATCTGATAAATTCAAATTTAAATTCTCGTCTTTGCATACTAGTTTCATATAAAAGCAAAACTCAAAAAGCATGCGATTCACGGTGTTTCTTCTGATAACATAAAGCGATAAATCTCGGGCACTCTCCCACAATTAATTCAAAAATGTTCTTGTAGCGGCTTCTGATGAAATTCAAATTCAAATTTTCCGTGCTTTGCACGGGTTGAATACTAGTAGATAATAATAGCAGCGATGATGATGAATATTGATTCTTGAATCCAGTAGGCAAAAGCCATTCTTTTTATACTCATCAGTGGCTACTCAGCTGAGGTAAATCTTAAGGTTTTGATGCAACTGAATCGCTAGGACCATTGATCATGGATGGATGGGTTAGCCTAAGGAAAAATATAATGTGAAGTGTGCAATATAAGCCGGCTCATTTTATACTGGTGTATGGTTGCAGTTATGCTCCATTCTCAAAAAGATAAGCGCATATATTTGCCATCAAATTGAGCTTAATTCAATAATTTCTACTCTACACAAGGTCAGAGTTCTAGATGTTGCCCTTTCTGAAGAAACTTCAATAGAAGTAACTATATTTCAACAAGCCTAGCTTGCACAACATTGGCACTTACTAGGATTTGCGCCCAGTATAATGGAGCAACTTTCTTTTATGAATGTGGTTATGTATTCCTCATACTTTATACCGACTAAAGAACTTATTTGAAATTTAACACACAACTGGATGGTTATCATCAGGCTTTCTGAATTCCACAAATAGCTGTGAGGATGTGAATTTTAGTTGGCAAAATGGCTGGAGTGGTGAGACAAATAATTAATTCATGTACAAGAAAATTATTAGAAGAACAAACTATTATCATCTAAGTTTTCTTCTGGTATATGATTTCACAAAGTCTACAATGCGTAAAAGAGCCATCTTGCCATTTTGCAAATCATCTTATAACCAAATGTTGATGAACAAGACAGTGCAACGATGGTATCTTTACACGTAAATATTACCATATTGCTGTGTCAGGATATACAAATTTAAAAGTTTTGGGTGTTTTTGCAAAGTTAAAACTTTTAGGGGATGTTTTTATAAATTATAATTTTTTTGGGGTTGTTTACGATTAGGATCAGGAATATTTTCATGGGGCGGATGTGAATATGTTTAAATTTTCATGGAATCATATTTGGCCTCATTTGGACTTGGGTCAAGGTGCAATATGTTAAATTTGGGGCAAAATATAATTTTAAGGGGTCAAATAAAAATAAAAGTTTAGGGTGCCTTGCCCACCCCAGAGCATCACATGGATCATGCTTTAGTTGTTTATATCTCCTTGAATTTGTTTTAGATATGAAATCTCCTTGAATTTGATGTTGGTTGTAATTTTAATAAGTTAAAGGTGTTTTCTATAAATGTGTTAATTTAAAGGTGTTTTGTGAAAGTGATAAGCAATGAGAAATGTGAGCGATCTCAGGACGAAAATGAGTAAAAGTGAGCAGTAACACAGTAAAAAGTGAACAGTAACACCTCTGGGCCTTTTTATATGTAGAGGATATGTTGACGGATGTTGTCGTTGCCTGAATACTTCATGGATGACAATTTAGACATTAAAGTACTAGCCTTGGCGTTGTCAGAACTTACAAATTGCTCCTCAATCGCTTTCCAAAAAAAAAAAAAATCCTTAGCAGGGTCACAAGTAGGAATAGAGCCTCGAATATTCTTAGCCACGTGGAATTGCATAAGCAATAGGCTAAGACGATTCGAAAGCTCCCCACTTTTCATAGAAAGCCTTTTGAGCAGGTGTGCTTTCCTCGGTAGGGGGAACAGGTGGGGTCTCCACTCGGAAAGCCAAGTAAGTCAGCACATCCCAGTTTAAACATTACACGTTCTTCCCATTCTTCAAAATTTGACCCATTCAAATAAGGAATCAAGCTAGAGTTAATCAGAAGCAGGTACAACTGCAAGCAAATAAATCAGTAAATAAACCTCGGGTCCGGCACGATGTTCTTTGTTGTGGCATGTCAAGAGATTATTATGTTAGTATTTGTTTGTAAAAACAAGATAGTCCTACATCGGATATTTAAACATTCTTTTAGAAGTTTAAAATATTTAATGATTATAACTTTGATAAATGGGTCAACATAAAACTAAACACGTCGCAATAGTCTGATTACAGCGCGCACTTAGCATATAATGCGAATAATGCGGATATTTATTACTGAAAATGGCACATCAATACTTACTTCTTTCTCACAACTTTTCTCTCAAAGAAATCTACAATGCTATAAACTTATTTCACAGAGAATTGGTGAAAAATTCCAGATTTGCTTGCTGGAATTTTCAATTTTCTGTTGTATCCTGGGAAGAAAATTTGCATTAACCTGAAGCAAATTTGAATTATCAGGTAAATATTTTTAAAGGAAAGTGTTTCACACCTCGAAATTCGTCTCCTTCTTTATTTTACTAACACATTACAGTTTTTCCTTTGGGTGATAACTGTAGCATATAAGTGACTATCTATTATATTGAAACTTATTACACAGTGGAACTAGTAAACCTGGCAACTGGAAACAAGTTTTCATTCACACCTTTGGATTGGTGTTAATCATTTCATAGAGTTTAAACACAATTATAATGTCATTCATACTTTTATGTAGTAAATTAACATTTTAAATAACACATGTAGTATCACTTTGGTGATTACAGTAAATATATCTACTACCACCTTCATAATGACATTATAAGATTACCAAATTAATTTTATATCACATGCATTACATGATTTAAAATTGTGGGCAATCAATTACTGAAGATAACTTTCACTTGTTAGTCACAACCACAGCATACTGTAGTCTATTATCATAATTGCTTAGCATAGTCATTTCAACAACTAGTAGGACTATTTAGCAATTTTAGGAACTACGAGATGTGTCAGGCAACCATACAAAACCATACATCAACTAAATATGGATTGATTAACAACACCTAATAAGCAGTTTACAGTAACTAATATGCAATTTACAACACTTAATTAATACATTATCAATAACTAGTAACGAAAACCATATTTATGCATGTATTTCATAACTGAAGGGCTGTTATGAAAAGAAAAGGGGAAAAAACAGAGAGAGAGAGAGAGAGAGAGAGAGAGAGAGAGAGATGGATTAAAAGTAAATCACGTTCTCTTAAGTCTCTTAGACTTTGTGGCTACCAAATTATTCCTTATTAACATATGTATTACGTTATCATGGCAGAACAATCTTGAAATTTACCATTAAAACAGAAATGGCTAGAAAGAATAGCATGCATAAGGCTTTTCATCAATAGACTAACGTGAATGGAAAGTCAACAAGGACAAAACATAGGTCTTTAAAAGATCTAACAACAAAACCTTGCTCTGATACCAAATGTTAGAACTAAAATGTGGGGATTTACCCAATGACGATGTCATTACTAAAAAAGGCAAAAGTTAGAAAACTAGGAATGCAGAAGTCACTTAAACGGTATCTGGATGCAATCGCCCTTCCTGGTAAACGTCTGCCTTGATTTCTCCTCTCCGCATCGTGGTGTCAATTGATGGCACAGACATACACCAAAAGAGAAGAGGACCAAGTCCAAAAAAAAAAAAAAAAAAACCTTAAAGTTCTGTTCCCATCATGCAGAAGTTACATCTTAATGGGAAGTACACTCTTTAAATAAACACATATGCAGTTATTCATCGTTCTCATGTTCCCCACTTTCTCTTAATGGTCACACACCATCACAATAACTAAAAAATCATGTCAATATAGGCCATATACATGGTGAGACTTAGAGGGTGTTTGGGAAGACTTATTTTTTGAAGCTTATAAGTTATATCGGTTTTAGTTGCTTTTAGCTTTTATGATAAAAATACTATAAAAATTATTTGGGTAGAATTGTAATTTGTTTGGTCAAACCTAATTTATATAAGTGAGCACATAAGCTAGTTTTTAAAAGTTGGGATGCCTTTTAAAAATGGACTTATAAGCTTTTATTTATTACTTTAGCAAACGTGTAGAAAAGAAAAAGCTAGCTTAAAAGCTAGTTTGACCAAAAAATAAGCTTCCCCAAACACCCTCTTATAACCGTCAGATTTGAAAAAAGTCCCAACACCCTTAGCGTTTATGAAAATTCCAAAACCCTATTGCTCCATCTCCAAAACCATTTTTGGTCATTTTGACAATAAAGTTGGATTATAAGCTACTCATTTACCAAACACTTTATTACTAAAAAGAACTTATAATCCACTAAATTTACCAAACACTTCGACTTATAGTCTATTGGTGGATTATAATCCAAAGTTTGCCAACCATTGCCATAAGGGCTGTTTGGTTACTTTTTAAAAGCATAGTAGCTACTGATCTGCATGGAATTAAGGGGTCTGTTTGTCAACATTCTGATATGGCCGGTCATTCTTTCTTTCCGAATTGCTTGGGATCTGCAGTATTCTGATCTGTAGTTTAATGAAACCAAAGAGTCAATTCGTCTTTGTGGCACGGCGCATAGTATTATAACCCACAAAATGGCAACCAAACAGGCCCTGGTTCTTGCCGTTGAAGGCATCGCAATTCCTAGTCATGACCAATCCTCGCTCAGAAGTCGTACCGAGCTGATGAGGGTCCGGAATCAGACTAGACTTTGACATCATCGATCGTAAATCCTAAGAAAAATGCTTTGATAAGACCTCAAGACTTACCAAGTCATCCAACGAAACTTGTTCGCAGTTCTCTAAAGACCAGAACTCCAAATAAACGACAACACGTTGCTCTCCAAACTGCCCCACCTCAATGAAGATAAAGACTCCCACTAGCCCCCAAAACAAAGCTACATTCCAAATGCATCCAACCTCAATGGACTCTCTCCGATCAGACCACCACCACCACCACCACCACCGCCACCCTCCAGATCCACCTCCTCTATCAACCATAATCCATCCACCGCCTGAATCATCCTCCACCCTCCACCCCTCCCACCCAGCCCCTCCTCCGCCTCCGCTCCGTCCCTCCCTTCCCTCCGCCGCATCTCCTCCCCTTCGCCCACGTCCACTCCCTCCCACCGCTCCGTCTCCGGCTTCTTCTTCAATGACGACGCCGCCTCCTACTACTTCGCCTTCGACCCCGCCTCCGACTCTCTACCGGACCCCACCCTGTCGTTCATCCCGGACGTCTCCCTCACCCTCCTCTCCTCCTCCAACGGACTCGTCGCTGTCGGGTCCGCCTTACGCTACTATGTATGCAATCCAGCAACAATGAAGTGTGCGGCAATACCTGCAGGCCCGCCCCTGCTGCCCTGCGTCGGCGACATGTGCACGCTCGTGTACCATCCGACGGCTCTCAATTTCTCGGCCGACTTCCATTTGGTATTGCTAGATATCTTTATTGTTCCATGACAAGTGGGAGTACGAATAAAATTGATTGGCTCTCAATTATTTTACAGGTATGCATGACCCCCAAAAACTTATCTCTCCGCGTGTTCTCCTCCGCCTCCGCTGTGTGGCGGAGGTCCGACGTGCGGGTCCCGCCGCCGGCAGTGGAGGGGAAGTGGGCCAGCGTGGCCGTGGACGGGGTGGCGTACTGGCGGGCGAAGGACGATTCGGTGGTCTCGTACGATCCGGCGGCCGACAGGCTGACTGTGATCGAACCGCCGCCGTGGGGGGCAGAGGAGACGGCGAGGTGGCAGCTGGGGGAGGTGGGAGGGAAGCTGTGCTGTGTTGGGGGGAGAGAGGGGATGCTGGAGGTGTATGAGCTGGTGACGGAGGACAGCGGCGCCGCGTGGCGGAAGAGGACGGCGGTGGGGGTTGACGGCGATCCGTGGCCGTTGATTTGCCAGGGGATGGATGACAGGGTTGTGTATTGGATGGATGAGATGATACTGAGGATTGATCTGAGGAGTAGAGAGTCGAGGGTGATGAGGATTGGAGTGCCGGAGGAATGTGTGAATGGGTTGCCTTACATTAGTAGTCTTGTAGCAGTGAAGGAATTTGGGTCTGCTTAAGGATGATTAGTTGCATGAAGATATGACTAATTGCATGAAGATGTTATGATGTGAATATTCATTTGTCCATTTGGATGGTAAAGCCATGAGATTGAATTATGATGATTTCATTTGTGTTGATGGCCTTATCACAGAATTTTGTCAAATCAAAAGTGAAGTTTTATGCTCCACAAAGGACATTATATTTTAATGGTAAGGAATCAACTACTTCAACAACTTTTCATATAAAAGCTTAGAAAGTCATGGCATTATAAATCTTCTGATATCAAATAATACATCTCTGGGCCCTCTTAGGTTATTTCAAAAAATGATCTTGTAGCATCTGATAAATTCAAATTTAAATTCTCGTCTTTGCATACTAGTTTCATATAAAAGCAAAACTCAAAACATATTGATGTTCTTCTGATAACATAAAGCGATAAATCTCGGGCACTCTCCCACAATTAATTCAAAAATGTTCTTGTGGCATTCTGATGAAATTCAAATTCAAATTTTCCCGTGCTTTGCACGGGTTGAATACTAGTAGATAATAATAGCAGCGATGATGATGAATATTGATTCTTGAATCCAGTAGGCAAAAGCCATTCTTTTTTATACTCTCATCAGTGGCTACTCAGCTGAGGTAAATCTTAAGGTTTTTGATGCAACTGAATCGCTAGGACCATTGATCATGGATGGATGGGTTAGCCTAAGGAAAAATATAATGTGAAGTGTGCAATATAAGCCGGCTCATTTTATACTGGTGTATGGTTGCAGTTATGCTCCATTCTCAAAAAGATAAGCGCATATATTTGCCATCAAATTGAGCTTAATTCAATAATTTCTACTCTACACAAGGTCAGAGTTCTAGATGTTGCCCTTTCTGAAGAAACTTCAATAGAAGTAACTATATTTCAACAAGCCTAGCTTGCACAACATTGGCACTTACTAGGATTTGCGCCCAGTATAATGGAGCAACTTTCTTTTATGAATGTGGTTATGTATTCCTCATACTTTATACCGACTAAAGAACTTATTTGAAATTTAACACACAACTGGATGGTTATCATCAGGCTTTCTGAATTCCACAAATAGCTGTGAGGATGTGAATTTTAGTTGGCAAAAATGGCTGGAGTGGTGAGACAAATAATTAATTCATGTACAAGAAAATTATTAGAAGAACAAACTATTATCATCTAAGTTTTCTTCTGGTATATGATTTCACAAAGTCTACAATGCGTAAAAGAGCCATCTTGCCATTTTTGCAAATCATCTTATAACCAAATGTTGATGAACAAGACAGTGCAACGATGGTATCTTTACACGTAAATATTACCATATTGCTGTGTCAGGATATACAAATTTACAAGAAAACTATTAATATGATAGATTTGCCTAGTCTTCTGTACAATTTAGAGAAATTATGATCATACCAAAAGGAACGATGATATCCAGATTCCCAACGAAACGATACCCACTGTAGCAAATGCCTGGCTCATCTCATAGAAGAAGTTGGGCCCTTGAGGAGGCAAGCTCTGCCAATCTGTCCTCCTAGAGAAACACAAAACAAGCATAGCGAATCAAAACCGATGTTGGACATAATTAACTAGTGAGAAAAATAACAAACATGTTTTAGATCCGGATGATCACAAGGAAAATAAACTATCATGTTGTATTGTATTGGTGAGATCCATATATTTAGGAGACACTAGAGTGGAGCTCAAGGCATGTCAAAACAAAAATATCTTTCACCCTTACATAGCCTTTAGATTTCTCAGATTTATTTACAGTGATAAACAACATAATGTTCTAGCTAAGCTGTCTTATAATGGTTATGTACACTACATTAGAAATAACGATGGTGAACTATTATGTAAGTAAGGATAATACCCTAAGTCAGCTATCACAATGCTTATATTGTCTTGTGAGTTCCGATCCTGTAGAAGAATATAAGGAAATCATAAATACACCTAAAACGACAATTTCATTTTAAATAATGACTGAATTTTCAAAAACAAAAATTCAAGAAGGTTTTCAGATGAAGAAGTACCAAAGTAGCCTGAGCAAGAGCTTCACAAGCCAGCTGAAAAGTAAACAAACACATACTTAGCTTATAGATGAATAATGACATACAATATGACATTAGATTTAAAAAAATGAATATTGTTAACGGGCACAATAGGAACCTGAACATCGCCATGTTGTCTGAGTTGATTCCTAACGAAAGTTACTGCATCGGAGCTAGAATTGATGCAAATTTCCCATGAATGTCAGTGTATTTTTAAGAATAAATTGCACGTAACTAGAAGAAGCATGCAGTTGTAACATAATTCACCCTGGAAATAGCACAACAAACCTCTTCATGTAATCCCATAAACCATCCGATGCAAGTAATATGAACTCCACATCAGATCCCAGATCAAGTTGATATATATCTGGAGATGAGGTCACCAAATCATCTTTGAACCGTATTCTGCCAACATAGCATGGTCCATTGATCATTCATTAAAATTTTAAGCAGCAGATTGACGAAAATTCGTATGCATTATTGATGTGGCACACATCCATGCCACTATGACCCAGATCATAGGTGAGGGCTAGGATGTTTGCCATGTTAGTGCCACCATTTACTAATCCATGTATGTATGCATCATTCATGCATGCATGTATGTATGTATGCATGCATGCACTTTGATGGTTATGAGGTGACGGCTCATTTTGTTAAATGAGCGACCACCACGAAATAAAGGCGGTGAAACCACCCATCCGATATGACTAGCAAAGTGGGCCTCACTAGATGTCCATCTCTTGGTAGCCCATTTAGCAAAATGAACGGTCATCTCATACTCATTATTTGCATCTCTTGGTGGCTCATTTAGCAAAATAAGGAATTATAATGATAAAAACATGTTAAACTTTTTGAAACAAGAATTAATTGCTTATATTCTATTACCTTGAGATAAACTTTTCTGTCCATCTTCCTCCTCAACTTTCTTCAGCATCCTATGAAGAAAAGATAACTGAGTAGAGGTGGTATAAATTCAATAAGTAGCAGCAGGACATTTTGGAATTAATGGAGGTATTTAGAAATAAAATATCTGTAAGGAAAGACAGAAGTGTACAAGAAACGAACTCATTCTTCTTTGTCTTGAATCGAATATCTCCAAAAGCACGGATACAGAAATGTCACCGCAGATTCGCCCATCAACAATCTATAGGCAACAAAAGTTAACTATTACCATCATTTACAGACTTGGAGCATAATTCTGAATGATAAATGTAAATGTAAAGCTCACCATCCTAAAACAGAAACAAATATAGGATATTAGGTCAATGGAAAGTAATAGGTTTCATCATCTAATATCAATGAGGGAGCACAATTCTGAATATTGGAGGTTCAATAGAGAGACTGACCAAAGATTTATCAACAATTCTACAAAAAACAAGCCTCTGAATTGGTACTAAATTCATGGCACAGATGCACAGATCATGAAAACCTTGCAAAAACGGGACACATATTTTACTGATCAAACAACTAAAGATCATTGACAAAAAGAGAATCAACCAAACTTTTCTTGAGAGGAAGATGTAGCGGGGGATGTTTACTTGCATTCATCCATGAGACACCGTAGGGTTAAAAGAAATACATTATACAAGTCAAAAGAACAACCATTACCAACATCATTATCCACAAGCCTTTCTAAACAGGAATCGGCTCAAATATGGAAGACGATTCATAGTTGAGAAGTTCCAAAGCAAAAGTGAATCTTTTGTCAACACGGCTGAAGGTATAGCTGTCCGTGTGTGTGTGTGTAGACACACATAAATACATATAAATATACCATACATGCATAAATACATATGTACATGTATCAAATTTTTGTTTATGACGCCACTGGAGGTGCTCCTATAAACCTTGTTGAAAATAAGTTCCCAGAACTAGTAATAAGTCATTCCTTAATAATCCACACGGTTTATCTAGAATATGTGCCTAACTTGCAAGACATCAAGTGGTTTGAGAACTTCCTATGTGTCCTTATCTTCATATGGAAGAAACAATGTATAATATGCAATTTTACCAAACTGGAGAGCAAAAGGTCTCAAAACATGTGTGCATATACATGTAGATAAGTAGATATATGAGAAATACTTCAATTTCATTGATTTCATATAAGGAACTCTTGTGTATACATGCACAAATATCTTTTGTTTTTTAACAGAAAGAAAACAAACAGTTCAACAAATTGTATGTCACAGCAGGGACAAGCAGTGGAGTCTAGAATCCCATTTTATTACAATTTAAACAAGGGAAAGGATTTATTCCCCCTATGGCATAACTTGCTTAGTCATGTCCATCTGTCAAAGTACATGATATGGTATAAAATTGGATGATCCACTCTGTTTGCATCAGTTTAAAGCTATGTTGCACGGATATGGGTGCAGATACAGGACACGACAAAATTGTAAAAGTTAGGATTAGGGCACGGCTATATATATATATATATATATATATATATATATATATATATATATATATATATATATATATATATATATATATATATATATATATATATATATATATATATATATATATATATATATATATATATATATATATATATATATATATATATATATATATATATATATATATATATATATATATAATATATATATATATATATATATATATATATATATATATATATATATATATATATATATATATATATATATATATATATATATATACATATTAAAATTAATAATCTATATGAGATTGATATTGTTTTCCATTCACATGTTATGAGAACTAAAATCCTTATATTATTTTTATGTTTCTATTATTGAGTAGATTAGAAATTGAAAAATGCTCATTTTGAACTGGATACCGAAACGATCATTTAAAGTTATACTTATGAACTAGGTATGCGCTTAAACGAACCTATCACGAGTCCAACTAGTTGCATAAATTAGAGGTGAAGTGTAAATTATACGTACAAGAAGTGTATCATTTAAACCAAAACATGTGTTGTATAATTGAGTACGTGTCTAAATAAATGTATGTATATATTCAAGAAGTGTCCAAGGAGTGTCCGACACAGGCACGGATAGAGGAAGTGTCGGACACGGATACAGGAGGCTAGATGAAATGTCCGGGTAACCTAGGTTTAAAGTTACTAAAACTTGATAAACATGAATTTTAGACATTTCATCTGTGCGACAAAAGATCGTGAAACAAATATAACCAAACAAATGTGATCCATGAGCTCCAATTTCCTGAAATATATGATCTTTAATATTAGATTTTTAAGTTATGTAGGTTTTAAGAATTGTCAATTGGGAAAACATAACTCAGGTCATGAGTTTTATAGAATTCTATTACCTTGAGATAAACTTTTCTGTCCATCTTCTCCTCAACTTTCTTCAGCATCCTATGAAGAAAAGATAACTGAGTAGAGGTGGTATAAATTCAATAAGTAGCAGCAGGACATTTTGGAATTAATGGAGGTATTTAGAAATAAAATATCTGTAAGGAAAGACAGAAGTGTACAAGAAACGAACTCATTCTTCTTTGTCTTGAATCAATATCTCCAAAAGCACGGATACAGAAATGTCACCGCAGATTCCCCATCAACAATCTATAGGCAACAAAAGTTAACTATTACCATCATTTACAGACTTGGAGCATAATTCTGAATGATAAATGTAAATGTAAAGCTCACCATCCTAAAACAGAAACAAATATAGGATATTAGGTCAATGGAAAGTAATAGGTTTCATCATCTAATATCAATGAGGGAGCACAATTCTGAATATTGGAGGTTCAATAGAGACTGACCAAAGATTTATCAACAATTCTACAAAAACAAGCCTCTGAATTGGTACTAAATTCATGGCACAGATGCACAGATCATGAAAACCTTGCAAAACGGGACACATATTTTACTGATCAAACAACTAAAGATCATTGACAAAAGAGAATCAACCAAACTTTTCTTGAGAGGAAGATGTAGCGGGGATGTTTATTGCATTCATCCATGAGACAACCGAGGGTTAAAAGAAATACATTATACAAGTCAAAAGAACAACCATTACCAACATCATTATCCACAAGCCTTTCTAAACAGGAATCGGCTCAAATATGGAAGACGATTCATAGTTGAGAAGTTCCAAAGCAAAGTGAATCTTTTGTCAACACGGCTGAAGGTATAGCTGTCCGTGTGTGTGTGTGTAGACACACATAAATACATATAAATATACCATACATGCATAAATACATATGTACATGTATCAAATTTTTGTTTATGACGCCACTGGAGGTGCTCCTATAAACCTTGTTGAAAATAAGTTCCCAGAACTAGTAATAAGTCATTCCTTAATAATCCACACGGTTTATCTAGAATATGTGCCTAACTTGCAAGACATCAAGTGGTTTGAGAACTTCCTATGTGTCCTTATCTTCATATGGAAGAAACAATGTATAATATGCAATTTTACCAAACTGGAGAGCAAAAGGTCTCAAAACATGTGTGCATATACATGTAGATAAGTAGATATATGAGAAATACTTCAATTTCATTGATTTCATATAAGGAACTCTTGTGTATACATGCACAAATATCTTTTGTTTTTAACAGAAAGAAAACAAACAGTTCAACAAATTGTATGTCACAGCAGGGACAAGCAGTGGAGTCTAGAATCCCATTTTATTACAATTTAAACAAGGGAAAGGATTTATTCCCCTATGGCATAATCTTGCTTAGTCATGTCCATCTGTCAAAGTACATGATATGGTATAAAATTGGATGATCCACTCTGTTTGCATCAGTTTAAAGCTATGTTGCACGGATATCGGATATGGGTGCAGATACAGGACACGACAAAATTGTAAAAGTTAGGATTCGGGGCACGGCTATATATATATATATATATATATATATATATATATATATATATATATATATATATATATATATATATATATATATATATATATATATATATATATATATATATATATATATATATATATATATATATATATATATATATATATATATATATATATATATATATATATATATATATATATATATATAATATATATATATATATATATATATATATATATATATATATATATATAAAGTTAGGATTATATATATATATATATATATATATATATATATATATATATATATATATATATATATATATATATATATATATATATATATATACATACATATTAAAATTAATAATCTATATGAGATTGATATTGTTTTCCATTCACATGTTATGAGAACTAAAATCCTTATATTGTTTTATGTTTCTATTATTGAGTAGATTAGAAATTGAAAAATGCTCATTTTGAACTGGATACCAAACGATCATTTAAAGTCATACTTATGAACTAGGTATGCTTAAACTAACCTATCACGAGTCCAACTAGTTGCATAAATTAGAGGTGAAGTGTAAATTATACGTACAAGAAGTGTATCATTTAAACCAAAACATGTGTTGTATAATTGAGTACGCGTCTAAATAAATGTATGTATATATTCAAGAAGTGTCCAAGGAGTGTCCGACACAGGCACGAATACAGGAAGTGTCGGACACGGATACAAGAGGCTAGATGAAATGTCCTGTAACCTAGGTTTAAAGTTACTAAAACTTGATAAACATGAATTTTAGACATTTCATCTGTGCACAAAAGATCGTGAAACAAATATAACCAAACAAATGTGATCCATGAGCTCCAATTTCTGAAATATATGATCTTTAATATTAGATTTTTAAGTTATGTAGGTTTTAAGAATTGTCAATTGGGAAAACATAACTCAGGTCATGAGTTTTATAGAATTATATTATCGGAAAACCATTCATTTGTCAATTGCCAATACTTTATATACCTAGACAGAGGTCAATGAAAATAAATGACCCTAATGCATAGAATTTGACTAACATAGAGATCACCATGAATGAACTAGATTATTTAATTTCATTATGTATCATAAATTTGATACATAGACTTAACTAAGCTAATCATTCCCTAGGAGTATTAGAACCTTTCCCTCAAAATAAAAATCAAAAGAGCCATCATCACCTAATTGTAATTTGAAAAATTGGTGTGTATGTAACTATGCACATAACATTTTTTCAGTATGTCATAAGTGGCTCTGTGTGTATGTGAGCATAACTACGTCTATCTGTATTTCTGATTGTCGGTGTGCACATGTGTATGCACATAATCAGGCATACAGGACTTGATTAGACTACTTAAGCTAGGTCTCTAGAGGAAAAGAATACACTTTGGCCACATCAAAATAGACGGTAACTATGTCTTTACTCTGTGGTTACATTTTGAAATACTAGCCAATGGCATATAAACCATTATTTTCATTTACAGCTTTCAAAGTTCCTGGTGCAAATCAAATGTTGAGGTGTTTTATACCATCTTTCAAGATGTAGAGAAAAGAGCATAGTTAAATTCATATGTGATACTTGTGCTGACACCAAACTGATGATATGAAGAAAACTCAGGAAGGCAAGTCTCACACTTCATGAAGGGAAAAGCATGGAGAATAAGCTTGTAAAAGACAAGGACTTATATGGGCTCTTGATAATTGAGTAGAATACCCTACTGAATAACAGAGTACATGCAGTTTGAATCTGATATGTCAAACTTCACCACTGAAATAAAAGGTTTTCTATAAATCCACAGATGAAATATCTATATGAAAAGCCTACCACAGCCAAAATATATCCACAAGTACTTCCTCAGAGACCTGTGTCAGGTTGTAAGGGTTCAGAGTGGTCGGCGAAAGTCTTTGCCTGACGTAGGCTACAGATTCTGCTCCAATAAATCTTAAATTACAAGAAAATTATTAGAAGAACAAACTATTATCATCTAAGTTTTCTTCTGGTATATGATTTCACAAAGTCTACAATGCGTAAAAGAGCCATCTTGCCATTTTTGCAAATCATCTTATAACCAAATGTTGATGAACAAGACAGTGCAACGATGGTATCTTTACGTAAATATTACCATATTGCTGTGTCAGGATATACAAATTTACAAGAAAACTATTAATATGATAGATTTGCCTAGTCTTCTGTACAATTTAGAGAAATTATGATCATACCAAAAGGAACGATGATATCCAGATTCCCAAGCTAGATACCCACTGTAGCAAATGCCTGGCTCATCTCATAGAAGAAGTTGGGCCCTTGGGAGGCAAGCTCTGCCAATCTGTCCTCCTAGAGAAACACAAAACAAGCATAGCGAATCAAAACCGATGTTGGACATAATTAACTAGTGAGAAAAATAACAAACATGTTTTAGATCCGGATGATCACAAGGAAAATAAACTATCATGTTGTATTGTATTGGTGAGATCCATATATTTAGGAGACACTAGAGTGGAGCTCAAGGCATGTCAAAACAAAATATCTTTCACCCTTACATAGCCTTTAGATTTCTCAGATTTATTTACAGTGATAAACAACATAATGTTCTAGCTAAGCTGTCTTATAATGGTTATGTACACTAAGAAATAACGATGGTGAACTATTATGTAAGTAAGGATAATACCCTAAGTCAGCTATCACAATGCTTATATTGTCTTGTGAGTTCCGATCCTGTAGAAGAATATAAGGAAATCATAAATACACCTAAAAGCGACAATTTCATTTTAAATAATGACTGAATTTTCAAAAACAAAAATTCAAGAAGGTTTTCAGATGAAGAAGTACCAAAGTAGCCTGAGCAAGAGCTTCACAAGCCAGCTGAAAAGTAAACAAACACATACTTAGCTTATAGATGAATAATGACATACAATATGACATTAGATTTAAAAAATGAATATTGTTAAGGGCACAATAGGAACCTGAACATCGCCATGTTGTCTGAGTTGATTCCTACGAAAGTTACTGCATCGGAGCTAGAATTGATGCAAATTTCCCATGAATGTCAGTGTATTTTTAAGAATAAATTGCCGTAACTAGAAGAAGCATGCAGTTGTAACATAATTCACCCTGGAAATAGCACAACAAACCTCTTCATGTAATCCCATAAACCATCCGATGCAAGTAATATGAACTCCACATCAGATCCCAGATCAAGTTGATATATATCTGGAGATGAGGTCACCAAATCATCTTTGAACCGTATTCTGCCAACATAGCATGGTCCATTGATCATTCATTAAAATTTTAAGCAGCAGATTGACGAAAATTCGTATGCATTATTGATGTGGCACACATCCATGCCACTATGACCCAGATCATAGGTGAGGGCTAGGATGTTTGCCATGTTAGTGCCACCATTTACTAATCCATGTATGTATGCATCATTCATGCATGCATGTATGTATGTATGCATGCATGCACTTTGATGGTTATGAGGTGACGGCTCATTTTGTTAAATGAGCGACCGCCACGAAATAAAGGCGGTGAAACCACCCATCCGATATGACTAGCAAAGTGGGCCTCACTAGATGTCCATCTCTTGGTAGCCCATTTAGCAAAATGAACGGCCATCTCATACTCATTATTTGCATCTCTTGGTGGCTCATTTAGCAAAATAAGGAATTATACGATAAAAACATGTTAAACTTTTTGAAACAAGAATTAATTGCTTATATTCTATTACCTTGAGATAAACTTTTCTGTCCATCTCCCCTCCTCAACGCCTTTCTTCAGCATCCTATGAAGAAAAGATAACTGAGTAGAGGTGGTATAAATTCAATAAGTAGCAGCAGGGCATTTTGGAATTAATGGAGGTATTTAGAAATAAAATATCTGTAAGGAAAGACAGAAGTGTACAAGAAACGAACTCATTCTTCTTTGTCTTGAATCGAATATCTCCAAAAGCACGGGATACAGAAATGTCACCGCAGATTCGCCCATCAACAATCTATAGGCAACAAAAGTTAACTATTACCATCATTTACAGACTTGGAGCATAATTCTGAATGATAAATGTAAATGTAAAGCTCACCATCCTAAAACAGAAACAAATATAGGATATTAGGTCAATGGAAAGTAATAGGTTTCATCATCTAATATCAATGAGGGAGCACAATTCTGAATATTGGAGGTTCAATAGAGAGACTGACCAAAGATTTATCAACAATTCTACAAAAAACAAGCCTCTGAATTGGTACTAAATTCATGGCACAGATGCACAGATCATGAAAAGCTTGCAAAAACGGGACACATATTTTACTGATCAAACAACTAAAGGTCATTGACAAAAAGAGAATCAACCAAACTTTTCTTGAGAGGAAGATGTAGCGGGGGATGTTTAATTGCATTCATCCATGAGACACCGTAGGGTTAAAAGAAATACATTATACAAGTCAAAAGAACAACCATTACCAACATCATTATCCACAAGCCTTTCTAAACAGGAATCGGCTCAAATATGGAAGACGATTCATAGTTGAGAAGTTCCAAAGCAAAAGTGAATCTTTTGTCAACACGAAGCTGAAGGTATAGCTGTCCGTGTGTGTGTGTGTGTAGACACACATAAATACATATAAATATACCATACATGCATAAATACATATGTACATGTATCAAATTTTTGTTTATGACGTCACTGGAGGTGCTCCTATAAACCTTGTTGAAAATAAGTTCCCAGAACTAGTAATAAGTCATTCCTTAATAATCCACACGGTTTATCTAGAATATGTGCCTAACTTGCAAGACATCAAGTGGTTTGAGAACTTCCTATGTGCCCTTATCTTCATATGGAAGAAACAATGTATAATATGCAATTTTACCAAACTGGAGAGCAAAAGGTCTCAAAACATGTGTGCATATACATGTAGATAACTAGATATATGAGAAATACTTCAATTTCATTGATTTCATATAAGGAACTCTTGTGTATACATGCACAAATATCTTTTGTTTTTAACAGACAGAAAACAAACAGTTCAACAAATTGTATGTCACAGCAGGGACAAGCAGTGGAGTCTAAAATCCCATTTTATTACAATTTAAACAAGGGAAAGGATTTATTCCCCTATGGCATAACTTGCTTAGTCATGTCCATCTGTCAAAGTACATGATATGGTATAAAATTGGATGATCCACTCTGTTTGCATCAGTTTAAAGCTATGTTGCACGGATATCGGATATGGGTGCAGATACAGACACCCACAAAATTGTGTTAGGATTCTGGGCACTGCATATATATATATATATATATATATATATATATATATATATATATATATATATATATATATATATATATATATATATATATATATATATATATATATATATATATATATATATATATATATATATATATATATATATATATATATATATATATATATATATATATATATATATATATATATATATATATATATATATATATATATATATATATATATATATATATATATATATATATATATATATATATATATACACATACATATTAAAATTAATAATCTATATGAGATTGATATTGTTTTCCATTCACATGTTATGAGAACTAAAATCCTTATATTGTTTTATGTTTCTATTATTGAGTAGATTAGAAATTGAAAAATGCTCATTTTTGAACTGGATACCTAAACGATCATTTAAAGTTATACTTATGAACTAGGTATGCTTAAACGAACCTATCACGAGTCCAACTAGTTGCATAAATTAGAGGTGAAGTGTAAATTATAATGCACAAGAAGTGTATCATTTAAACCAAAACATGTGTTGTATAATTGAGCATGTCTAAATAAATGTATGTATATATTCAAGAAGTGTCCAAGGAGTGTCCGACACAGGCACGGATAGAGGAAGTGTCTGGACACGGATACAGGAGGCTAGATGAAATGTCCGGTAACCTAGGTTTAAAGTTACTAAAACTTGATAAACATGAATTTTAGACATTTCATCTGTGCGACAAAAGATCGTGAAACAAATATAACCAAACAAATGTGATCCATGAGCTCCAATTTCCTGAAATATATGATCTTTAATATTAGATTTTTAAGTTATGTAGGTTTTAAGAATTGTCAATTGGGAAAACATAACTCAGGTCATGAGTTTTATAGAATTATATTATCGGAAAACCATTCATTTGTCAATTGCCAATACTTTATATACGTAGACAGAGGTCAATGAAAATAAATGACCCTAATGCATAGAATTTGACTAACATAGAGATCACCATGAATGAACTAGATTATTTAATTTCATTATGTATCATAAATTTGATACATAGACTTAACTAAGCTAATCATTCCCTAGGAGTATTAGAACCTTTCCCTCAAAATAAAAATCAAAAGAGCCATCATCACCTAATTGTAATTTGAAAAATTGGTGTGTATGTAACTATGTACATAACATTTTTTCAGTATGTCATAAGTGGCTCTGTGTGTATGTGAGCATAACTACGTCTATCTGTATTTCTGATTGTCGGTGTGCACATGTGTATGCACATAATCAGGCATACAGGACTTGATTAGACTACTTAAGCTAGGTCTCTAGAGGAAAAGAATACACTTTGGCCACATCAAAATAGACGTGTAACTATGTCTTTACTCTGTGGTTACATTTTGAAATACTAGCCAATGGCATATAAACCATTATTTTCATTTACAGCTTTCAAAGTTCCTGGTGCAAATCAAATGTTGAGGTGTTTTATACCATCTTTCAAGATGTAGAGAAAAGAGAATAGTTAAATTCATATGTGATACTTGTGCTGACACCAAACTGATGATATGAAGAAAACTCAGGAAGGCAAGTCTCACACTTCATGAAGGGAAAAGCATGGAGGATAAGCTTGTAAAAGACAAGGACTTATATGGGCTCTTGATAATTGAGTAGAATACCCTACTGAATAACAGAGTATATGCAGTTTGAATCTGATATGTCAAACTTCACCACTGAAATAAAAGGTTTTCTATAAATCCACAGATGAAATATCTATATGAAAAGCCTACCACAGCCAAAATATATCCACAAGTACTTCCTCAGAGACCTGTGTCAGGTTGTAAGGGTTCAGAGTGGTCGTGAAAGTCTTTGCCTGGCGTAGGCTACAGATTCTGCTCCAATAAATCTTAAATTAAAAGAAAATTAAGATATTAAAATAACCAAGAATACTAAGCCTTCATTTTCTATAGCACGCTAGCTATGGAGTTATAAGTGCCCAACCCTTCACTTGCTATATCATGTAGCTTTATCTGAACTTATAAGTATCTGAAATAGCTCTAGAAACTAGTTTACACTTCTATAAGAGTATGATCAAACTAAAACTAAAAGTTTCACCATGTGAGTGTTTTTGACAAAAAGTGGATTAATACTATATGAAAATAGGACGGCTTCAAGATTCTTAATCTTCTGAAGAAATGAACGGCCATCTCATACTCATTATTTGCATCTCTTGGTGGCTCATTTAGCAAAATAAGGAATTATCGATAAAAACATGTTAAACTTTTGAAACAAGAATTAATTGCTTATATTCTATTACCTTGAGATAAACTTTTCTGTCCATCTCCCTCCTCAGCCTTTCTTCAGCATCCTATGAAGAAAAGATAACTGAGTAGAGGTGGTATAAATTCAATAAGTAGCAGCAGGGCATTTTGGAATTAATGGAGGTATTTAGAAATAAAATATCTGTAAGGAAAGACAGAAGTGTACAAGAAACGAACTCATTCTTCTTTGTCTTGAATCGAATATCTCCAAAAGCACGGGATACAGAAATGTCACCGCAGATTAAGCCCATCAACAATCTATAGGCAACAAAAGTTAACTATTACCATCATTTACAGACTTGGAGCATAATTCTGAATGATAAATGTAAATGTAAAGCTCACCATCCTAAAACAGAAACAAATATAGGATATTAGGTCAATGGAAAGTAATAGGTTTCATCATCTAATATCAATGAGGGAGCACAATTCTGAATATTGGAGGTTCAATAGAGAGACTGACCAAAGATTTATCAACAATTCTACAAAAACAAGCCTCTGAATTGGTACTAAATTCATGGCACAGATGCACAGATCATGAAAAGCTTGCAAAAACGGGACACATATTTTACTGATCAAACAACTAAAGGTCATTGACAAAAAGAGAATCAACCAAACTTTTCTTGAGAGGAAGATGTAGCGGGGGATGTTTAATTGCATTCATCCATGAGACACCGTAGGGTTAAAAGAAATACATTATACAAGTCAAAAGAACAACCATTACCAACATCATTATCCACAAGCCTTTCTAAACAGGAATCGGCTCAAATATGGAAGACGATTCATAGTTGAGAAGTTCCAAAGCAGAAGTGAATCTTTTGTCAACACGAAGCTGAAGGTATAGCTGTCCGTGTGTGTGTGTGTGTGTAGACACACATAAATACATATAAATATACCATACATGCATAAATACATTTGTACATGTATCAAATTTTTTGTTTGCGCACGTCACTGGAGGTGCTCCTATAAACCTTGTTGAAAATAAGTTCCCAGAACTAGTAATAAGTCATTCCTTAATAATCCACACGGTTTATCTAGAATATGTGCCTAACTTGCAAGACATCAAGTGGTTTGAGAACTTCCTATGTGCCCTTATCTTCATATGGAAGAAACAATGTATAATATGCAATTTTACCAAACTGGAGAGCAAAAGGTCTCAAAACATGTGTGCATATACATGTAGATAACTAGATATATGAGAAATACTTCAATTTCATTGATTTCATATAAGGAACTCTTGTGTATACATGCACAAATATCTTTTGTTTTTTAACAGACAGAAAACAAACAGTTCAACAAATTGTATGTCACAGCAGGGACAAGCAGTGGAGTCTAAAATCCCATTTTATTACAATTTAAACAAGGGAAAGGATTTATTCCCCTATGGCATAACTTGCTTAGTCATGTCCATCTGTCAAAGTACATGATATGGTATAAAATTGGATGATCCACTCTGTTTGCATCAGTTTAAAGCTATGTTGCACGGATATCGGATATGGGTGCAGATACAGGACACGACAAAATTGTAAAAGTTAGGATTCACGGCTATATATATATATATATATATATATATATATATATATATATATATATATATATATATATATATATATATATATATATATATATATATATATATATATATATATATATATATATATATATATATATATATATATATATATATATATATATATATATATATATATATATATATATATATATATATATATATATATATATATATATATATATATATATATATATATATATATATATATATATATATATATATATATATATATATACATACATATTAAAATTAATAATCTATATGAGATTGATATTGTTTTCCATTCACATGTTATGAGAACTAAAATCCTTATATTGTTTTTATGTTTCTATTATTGAGTAGATTAGAAATTGAAAAATGCTCATTTTTGTGGATACGAAACGATCATTTAAAGTTATACTTATGAACTAGGTATGCGCTTAAACGAACCTATCACGAGTCCAACTAGTTGCATAAATTAGAGGTGAAGTGTAAATTATCATTACAAGAAGTGTATCATTTAAACCAAAACATGTGTTGTATAATTGAGTGCGTGTCTAAATAAATGTATGTATATATTCAAGAAGTGTCCAAGGAGTGTCCGACACAGGCAGGATAGAGATGTAGGACCTGCGGATACAGGAGGCTAGATGAAATGTCCGGTAACCTAGGTTTAAAGTTACTAAAACTTGATAAACATGAATTTTAGACATTTCATCTGCGACAAAAGATCGTGAAACAAATATAACCAAACAAATGTGATCCATGAGCTCCAATTTCCTGAAATATATGATCTTTAATATTAGATTTTTAAGTTATGTAGGTTTTAAGAATTGTCAATTGGGAAAACATAACTCAGGTCATGAGTTTTATAGAATTATATTATCGAAAACCATTCATTTGTCAATTGCCAATACTTTATATACGTAGACAGAGGTCAATGAAAATAAATGACCCTAATGCATAGAATTTGACTAACATAGAGATCACCATGAATGAACTAGATTATTTAATTTCATTATGTATCATAAATTTGATACATAGACTTAACTAAGCTAATCATTCCCTAGAATATTAGAACCTTTCCTCAAAATAAAAATCAAAAGAGCCATCATCACCTAATTGTAATTTGAAAAATTGGTGTGTATGTAACTATGTACATAACATTTTTTCAGTATGTCATAAGTGGCTCTGTGTGTATGTGAGCATAACTTCGTCTATCTGTATTTCTGATTGTCGGTGTGCATGTGTATGCACATAATCAGGCATACAGAACTTGATTAGACTACTTAAGCTAGGTCTCTAGAGGAAAAGAATACACTTTGGCCACATCAAAATAGGCGTGTAACTATGTCTTTACTCTGTGGTTACATTTTGAAATACTAGCCAATGGCATATAAACCATTATTTTCATTTACAGCTTTCAAAGTTCCTGGTGCAAATCAAATGTTGAGGTGTTTTATACCATCTTTCAAGATGTAGAGAAAAGAAATAGTTAAATTCATATGTGATACTTGTGCTGACACCAAACTGATGATATGAAGAAAACTCAGGAAGGCAAGTCTCACACTTCATGAAGGGAAAAGCATGGAGGATAAGCTTGTAAAGACAAGGACTTATATGGGCTCTTGATAATTGAGTAGAATACCCTACTGAATAACAGAGTATATGCAGTTTGAATCTGATATGTCAAACTTCACCACTGAAATAAAAGGTTTTCTATAAATCCACAGATGAAATATCTATATGAAAAGCCTACCACAGCCAAAATATATCCACAAGTACTTCCTCAGAGGCCTGTGTCAGGTTGTAAGGGTTCAGAGTGGTCGTGAAAGTCTTTGCCTGGCGTAGGCTACAGATTCTGCTCCAATAAATCTTAAATTAAAAGAAAATTAAGATATTAAAATAACCAAGAATACTAAGCCTTCATTTTCTATAGTACGTTAGCTATGGAGTTATAAGTGCCCAACCCTTCACTTGCTATATCATGTAGCTTTATCTGAACTTATAAGTATCTGAAATAGCTCTAGAAACTAGTTTACACTTCTATAAGAGTATGATCAAACTAAAAACTAAAAGTTTCATCATGTGAGTGTTTTTTGACAAAAAAGTGGATTAATACTATATGAAAATAGGACGGCTTCAAGATACTTAATCTTCTGAAGAAATAAAAAGGCACACCCATCCACCAGCCGCTCTAATCCGCTTGACTTCTTCAAGGGAAACTCTATTATTTCCATAAGGTCTGTGTGGACCTGTCAGGATTTCTGCTTTTCCAGTTCTGGATATAACCTGCATTCAAGAAATTTCCACAAAAGGGAAAAAGCTACTCATAGTCATTTCACAATTTAAGAAAGCCAATTTCTAGAGTACATGGAAGCTAAAATATGAACAGCATTATGTGAATAGCAAAATACCACGCACGAATCACCAACGTGTGAAATAATCAGGACACCTTTTCCCAAAAACATGACTGTAGCTGTTGCACCAGAATTAACATCCTTCCCAATCTGTTCTAGCCTTCACAAACAAACCAAAAACAAGACACATAAACCTACTAAATGTAATGATAGTTATATCTATTCAATAAATACAGACACTCCAGTTGAAAAAGTTATAGGTCTCTGCTTATTGAAATTTTTTACAACTTTGCTACGAGAAAAGAGTCCTCACCAAGTTAAAAGTTTTGTGTCAACAGTTTCAAAAGCTTTTGCAATCCCAGCCTTTATAACATCAAAATTTTTACTTGTCAACAGCAACCCACCTTGCAATACCTCCACACATTCTTTATATAATTCATCCCTGCAAGATGTAAAAAAGATCATATTACACATATACCGAAACATATGGTAATATTGCAATAATCTCTACACAGAATTTAAAGAAGATAAGGAAAAATTCTTGAGATTTTTATATTAAGTTATCTGATAACATTCATGAAATCAGATTTAGCTTTTTTTCCTTCTAGTTGCAATTCCTTGTAATAGATTTTATGCTAGGGCTATACAGGCTATTTATCCTTCCCAATTCCGTGTACAGATCACTATGGTGTCCACCATATGGAATGTTAAATAACTTTAATAGAAGGGGAAATAAAATATATTATATATGACTGGAGAATGAGAAAAAATGCCAATTAAACCAATAGGCCTTTCTGATCATATCTGTCTTTGGGCACACAAATTGGCTGTTGAACACACCTGTCATTATTATTATTATTTTTAATTTCCTTTCAAAGAGAAGTACCCTTTTGGATTGATTGCATAGGGAAACCCATCTTGTGATGTTAGAGATAGTATATGACTGCTGTTGAAAATACAACATATCTTCTACAATGTTGTATTTTGATGTACCAGCAAATTATTTCATAGTCGTTTACACAAATTGAATATATAAGGGTCCATTTGCTATAAGGGTCCATTTGCAGATGCATATCCGGTATGGTGACATTAATCTGGATCTTACGTAACTGTATATTCAGGAGAATGTTATGATGAGATCATAGTTATTGGCAATTGTTCTGAAGCTTCATGCAGTGAAAACTAGTGAAAAATATGTAAGCACTGCAGAGATAAGTGTATATTTAAAATCTTCGGCACTTTTCAAGACCTTGTATTTCAAAAAACATGAATGGACTTTCTACTGTAGAGCATGTAAACCTGAACCGTTAATGTTAAAAAGATGATCAAGTATTGGCCATGGCTTACCAAGTTGTGAAGCCATATTTACCAAGAGAATCATGACTTTTGTTCATAAAACCACTCCTATATGGTCCTGGCTTAATTGCGTGAGAGGGCTGCTAAGGCAAGCCTCTGGGGATCCAGAAGAAGAAAGTAAACGAGGTTACACAGAGTTTTGTTAGAAAATTCATGAGAAAATGGAGAGGGAGGGACGGAAAAGGAAGAGGATTAAATTACAATGATAGGTGATTCACCCGAAAAGAACTAAGCCCACTATCAAATGTAACCAGAGAAGTTCCACTTTAACAAGAAAAGAGTTCAATGATACAGGATCACCCAGAATCGCTCACCACCATACTCTGGTAAGCAGGACTTAAAGAAGACTGAATATCAACAACATAAACTCTCAGACAAAACTGTAGGAAAATTCTTGACCAAGCATAAAGAAAACTCTCCAATACATAGACTCTCATAGAACCTGCTCTTGATAGGAATTCTAGTACCATAACAATCCTGTAGAACCCAAATATACTGAAATTTGATACCAAATAATACAAACAAATGAAATAGCTGACATTTTGACAATGCAGAGAACTGAATTCATTAGCCAACCCGTCCTCTTTGGATGAATTTTGTTGACAGAGCATAAAATTGTTGACTACTTCACAAAAACATACAGCTTCCTTTCAGAGGTTCTCTAATTGTTTGAGTTTACATGTGTATAGATTGCTGATTTGGGCTGCTTCCTTCAGTTCCTGTTCTGTTAAGGGAACAGTGCAGTTTGATATAATACTTTGGATATGAAAAGTATGAAAATAATCAGAATATTGGTACATTGTGGAGAATAGGCAGAAACCAATACGAAAATAATAAATAGATACATATAGCTTATAGTTATAGTAGGGTATATGTAATATGCGTGCCCTGGGCTGCGTGTGTTCTGAGAAAGAGAGAGAGAGGACAGAGAGGGAGAGATTTTCAGGTGCATAAATGCAAAAGTCATTTTTCAGTCATTTTGTTTTGAACACTTATAAGTTTATCAGGTCGCATGTGAAATCTAGAACCCATTTAATCAAATTCATAAAAACAAATATTCATGGATTTATGTTCCAAATTCAACCAGTTAGCCGACAAATGTACCACTTCCTCCTAAAATTTCTGTCCTAATTAGTGGCACATATTAGGAGGGATTAGGTTTGAGTACGGTCTAAATAAATGTATGTATATATTCAAGAAGTGTCCAAGGAGTGTCCACACAGGCACGATAGAGGAAGTGTCGGACACGGATACAGGAGGCTAGATGAAATGTCCGGTAACCTAGGTTTAAAGTTACTAAAACTTGATAAACATGAATTTTAGACATTTCATCTGTGCGACAAAAGATCGTGAAACAAATATAACCAAACAAATGTGATCCATGAGCTCCAATTTCCTGAAATATATGATCTTTAATATTAGATTTTTAAGTTATGTAGGTTTTAAGAATTGTCAATTGGGAAAACATAACTCAGGTCATGAGTTTTATAGAATTATATTATCGGAAAACCATTCATTTGTCAATTGCCAATACTTTATATATAGACAGAGGTCAATGAAAATAAATGACCCCTAATGCATAGAATTTGACTAACATAGAGATCACCATGAATGAACTAGATTATTTAATTTCATTATGTATCATAAATTTGATACATAGACTTAACTAAGCTAATCATTCCCTAGGAGTATTAGAACCTTTCCCTCAAAATAAAAATCAAAAGAGCCATCATCACCTAATTGTAATTTGAAAAATTGGTGTGTATGTAACTATGTACATAACATTTTTCAGTATGTCATAAGTGGCTCTGTGTGTATGTGAGCATAACTACGTCTATCTGTATTTCTGATTGTCGGTGTGCACATGTGTATGCACATAATCAGGCATACAGAACTTGATTAGACTACTTAAGCTAGGTCTCTAGAGGAAAAGAATACACTTTGGCCACATCAAAATAGACGTAACTATGTCTTTACTCTGTGGTTACATTTTGAAATACTAGCCAATGGCATATAAACCATTATTTTCATTTACAGCTTTCAAAGTTCCTGGTGCAAATCAAATGTTGAGGTGTTTTATACCATCTTTCAAGATGTAGAGAAAGAGAATAGTTAAATTCATATGTGATACTTGTGCTGACACCAAACTGATGATATGAAGAAAACTCAGGAAGGCAAGTCTCACACTTCATGAAGGGAAAAGCATGGAGGATAAGCTTGTAAAAGACAAGGACTTATATGGGCTCTTGATAATTGAGTAGAATACCCTACTGAATAACAGAGTATATGCAGTTTGAATCTGATATGTCAAACTTCACCACTGAAATAAAAGGTTTTCTATAAATCCACAGATGAAATATCTATATGAAAAGCCTACCACAGCCAAAATATATCCACAAGTACTTCCTCAGAGGCCTGTGTCAGGTTGTAAGGGTTCAGAGTGGTCGGCGAAAGTCTTTGCCTGACGTAGGCTACAGATTCTGCTCCAATAAATCTTAAATTAAAAGAAAATTAAGATATTAAAATAACCAAGAATACTAAGCCTTCATTTTCTATAGTACGCTAGCTATGGAGTTATAAGTGCCCAACCCTTCACTTGCTATATCATGTAGCTTTATCTGAACTTATAAGTATCTGAAATAGCTCTAGAAACTAGTTTACACTTCTATAAGAGTATGATCAAACTAAAAACTAAAAGTTTCACCATGTGAGTGTTTTTTGACAAAAAAGTGGATTAATACTATATGAAAATAGGACGGCTTCAAGATTCTTAATCTTCTGAAGAAATAAAAAGACACACCCATCCACCAGCCGCTCTAATCCGCTTGACTTCTTCAAGGGAAACTCTATTATTTCCATAAGGTCTGTGTGGACCTGTCAGGATTTCTGCTTTTCCAGTTCTGGATACAACCTGCATTCAAGAAATTTCCACAAAAGGGAAAAAGCTACTCATAGTCATTTCACAATTTAAGAAAGCCAATTTCTAGAGTACATGGAAGCTAAAATATGAACAGCATTATGTGAATAGCAAAATACCACGCACGAATCACCAACGTGTGAAATAATCAGGACACCTTTTCCCAAAAACATGACTGTAGCTGTTGCACCAGAATTAACATCCTTCCCGATCTGTTCTAGCCTTCACAAACAAACCAAAACAAGACACATAAACCTACTAAATGTAATGATAGTTATATCTATTCAATAAATACAGACACTCCAGTTGAAAAAGTTATAGGCCTCTGCTTATTGAAATTTTTTACAACTTTGCTACGAGAAAAGAATCCTCACCAAGTTAAAAGTTTTGTGTCAACAGTTTCAAAAGCTTTTGCAATTCCAGCCTTTATAACATCAAAAATTTTACTTGTCAACAGCAACCCACCTTGCAATACCTCCACACATTCTTTATATAATTCATCCCTGCAAGATAAAAAGATCATATTACACATATACCGAAACATATGGTAATATTGCAATAATCTCTACACAGAATTTAAAGAAGATAAGGAAAAATTCTTGAGATTTTTATATTAAGTTATCTGATAACATTCATGAAATCAGATTTAGCTTTTTCCTTCTAGTTGCAATTCCTTGTAATAGATTTTATGCTAGGCTATACAGGCTATTTATCCTTCCCAATTCCGGTACAGATCACTATGGTGTCCACCATATGGAATGTTAAATAACTTTAATAGAAGGGGAAATAAAATATATTATATATGACTGGAGAATGAGAAAAATGCCAATTAAACCAATAGGCCTTTCTGATCATATCTGTCTTTGGGCACACAAATTGGCTGTTGAACACACCTGTCATTATTATTATTATTTTTAATTTCCTTTCAAAGAGAAGTACCTTTTGGATTGATTGCATAGGGAAACCCATCTTGTGATGTTAGAGATAGTATATGACTGCTGTTGAAAATACAACATATCTTCATGTTGTATTTTGATGTACCAGCAAATTATTTCATAGTCGTTTACACAAATTGAATATATAAGGGTCCATTTGCTATAAGGGTCCATTTGCAGATGCATATCCGTATGGTGACATTAATCTGGATCTTACGTAACTGTATATTCAGGAGAATGTTATGATGAGATCATAGTTATTGGCAATTGTTCTGAAGCTTCATGCAGTGAAAACTAGTGAAAAATATGTAAGCACTGCAGAGATAAGTGTATATTTAAAATCTTCGCACTTTTCAAGACCTTGTATTTCAAAAACATGAATGGACTTTCTACTGTAGAGCATGTAAACCTGAACCGTTAATGTTAAAAGATGATCAAGTATTGGCCATGGCTTACCAAGTTGTGAAGCCATATTTACCAAGAGAATCATGACTTTTGTTCATAAAACCACTCCTATATGGTCCCTTAATTATGGAGAGGACTGCTAAGGCAAGCCTCTGGGGATCCAGAAGAAGAAAGTAAACGAGGTTACACAGAGTTTTGTTAGAAAATTCATGAGAAAATGGAGAGGGAGGGACGGAAAAGGAAGAGGATTAAATTACAATGATAGGTGATTCACCGAAAAGAACTAAGCCCACTATCAAATGTAACCAGAGAAGTTCCACTTTAACAAGAAAAGAGTTCAATGATACAGGATCACCCAGAATCGCCACCACCATACTCTGGTAAGCAGGACTTAAAGAAGACTGAATATCAACAACATAAACTCTCAGACAAAACTGTAGGAAAATTCTTGACCAAGCATAAAGAAAACTCTCCAATACATAGACTCTCATAGAACCTGCTCTTGATAGGAATTCTAGTACCATAACAATCCTGTAGAACCCAAATATACTGAAATTTGATACCAAATAATACAAACAAATGAAATAGCTGACATTTTGACAATGCAGAGAACTGAATTCATTAGCCAACCCGTCCTCTTTGGATGAATTTTGTTGACAGAGCATAAAATTGTTGACTACTTCACAAAACATACAGCTTCCTTTCAGAGGTTCTCTAATTGTTTGAGTTTACATGTGTATAGATTGCTGATTTGGGCTGCTTCCTTCAGTTCCTGTTCTGTTAAGGGAACAGTGCAGTTTGATATAATACTTTGGATATGAAAAGTATGAAAATAATCAGAATATTGGTACATTGTGGAGAATAGGCAGAAACCAATACGAAAATAATAAATAGATACATATAGCTTATAGTTATAGTAGGGTATATGTAATATCGTCTTGGCTGCGTGTGTTCTGAGAAAGAGAGAGAGGACAGAGAGGGAGAGATTTTCAGGTGCATAAATGCAAAAGTCATTTTTCAGTCATTTTGTTTTGAACACTTATAAGTTTATCAGGTCGCATGTGAAATCTAGAACCCATTTAATCAAATTCATAAAAACAAATATTCATGGATTTATGTTCCAAATTCAACCAGTTAGCCGACAAATGTACCACTTCCTCCTAAAATTTCTGTCCTAATTAGTGGCGCACATATTAGGAGGGATTAGGTTTGATTAGGGAAAATGGGGAATATTGTTTTTATTCATATTTTGGCAAAAAATGAAAGAAGATAGGTTAAAGGCTTTACACCCTCATGATGGATTCAGACATGATAAGGATTCACGCGTTATGATTCCACACCTAACAATTACTACCTGCCGGCTTCTTTTCAAATTAATAATCAATTATCAACTAAAGAATAAAATAAAAGGATAAGTATTTGTAGGCTCAAAGGACCAAAATTTACATAGAATAAAATTTGTAATAATAACTAAACAAGAGTTGTAAACAGACTAAAATTCTTAATCAATCACTTGCCGTATACAGATAGGCTAAAAACAATTTTACCAAAATCAAACACAAGAAATTTTTTCTGAAACAAAGCGCACAATCATAATCAAACTAAATTTCCTTTGCTCATAAGTAATCAAGAATAAATTATGATTGATATATAAAGATTACCAGATCTAGAATATACATTCCAAAATAACTGCATCCACAACTTCATCATAGGTTTCCATTTTAGATAACAAAAATTAAAGATGTAATCAACTGCAAACTTATTGATCTCCTTTCCAGCTTCACAATGATTATTACTTATTAGCAATGAATGGATCTCTTAATTATGGTTATGGCTGTTTTCCTGCAGCTGTGTTCGAGTTTTGACTTTCTTTCTTTTCATCAAATATATCCACTATCCCACCACCTTGTTTTACATCATTAATCCACTGGTGGAAATCCAAGATGTTACTGCTCTATCCTCTGGCAGTTTCAAGCAATGGTAAACTTTTGTTTTCATTATTTTCATTTACAGCTTTCAAAGTTCCTGGTGCAAATCAAATGTTGAGGTGTTTTATACCATCTTTCAAGATGTAGAGAAAAGAATAGTTAAATTCATATGTGATACTTGTGCTGACACCAAACTGATGATATGAAGAAAACTCAGGAAGGCAAGTCTCACACTTCATGAAGGGAAAAGCATGGAGGATAAGCTTGTAAAAGACAAGGACTTATATGGGCTCTTGATAATTGAGTAGAATACCCTACTGAATAACAGAGTATATGCAGTTTGAATCTGATATGTCAAACTTCACCACTGAAATAAAAGGTTTTCTATAAATCCACAGATGAAATATCTATATGAAAAGCCTACCACAGCCAAAATATATCCACAAGTACTTCCTCAGAGGCCTGTGTCAGGTTGTAAGGGTTCAGAGTGGTCGGCGAAGTCTTTGCCTGACGAGGCTACAGATTCTGCTCCAATAAATCTTAAATTAAAAGAAAATTAAGATATTAAAATAACCAAGAATACTAAGCCTTCATTTTCTATAGTACGCTAGCTATGGAGTTATAAGTGCCCAACCCTTCACTTGCTATATCATGTAGCTTTATCTGAACTTATAAGTATCTGAAATAGCTCTAGAAACTAGTTTACACTTCTATAAGAGTATGATCAAACTAAAACTAAAAGTTTCACCATGTGAGTGTTTTTGACAAAAAGTGGATTAATACTATATGAAAATAGGACGGCTTCAAGATTCTTAATCTTCTGAAGAAATAAAAAGACACACCCATCCACCAGCCGCTCTAATCCGCTTGACTTCTTCAAGGGAAACTCTATTATTTCCATAAGGTCTGTGTGGACCTGTCAGGATTTCTGCTTTTCCAGTTCTGGATACAACCTGCATTCAAGAAATTTCCACAAAAGGAAAAAGCTACTCATAGTCATTTCACAATTTAAGAAAGCCAATTTCTAGAGTACATGGAAGCTAAAATATGAACAGCATTATGTGAATAGCAAAATACCACGCACGAATCACCAACGTGTGAAATAATCAGGACACCTTTTCCCAAAAACATGACTGTAGCTGTTGCACCAGAATTAACATCCTTCCCGATCTGTTCTAGCCTTCACAAACAAACCAAAAACAAGACACATAAACCTACTAAATGTAATGATAGTTATATCTATTCAATAAATACAGACACTCCAGTTGAAAAAGTTATAGGCCTCTGCTTATTGAAATTTTTTACAACTTTGCTACGAGAAAAGAATCCTCACCAAGTTAAAAGTTTTGTGTCAACAGTTTCAAAAGCTTTTGCAATTCCAGCCTTTATAACATCAAAATTTTACTTGTCAACAGCAACCCACCTTGCAATACCTCCACACATTCTTTATATAATTCATCCCTGCAAGATGTAAAAAGATCATATTACACATATACGAAACATATGGTAATATTGCAATAATCTCTACACAGAATTTAAAGAAGATAAGGAAAAATTCTTGAGATTTTTATATTAAGTTATCTGATAACATTCATGAAATCAGATTTAGCTTTTTCCTTCTAGTTGCAATTCCTTGTAATAGATTTTATGCTAGGGCTATACAGGCTATTTATCCTTCCCAATTCGTGTACAGATCACTATGGTGTCCACCATATGGAATGTTAAATAACTTTAATAGAAGGGGAAATAAAATATATTATATATGACTGGAGAATGAGAAAAATGCCAATTAAACCAATAGGCCTTTCTGATCATATCTGTCTTTGGGCACACAAATTGGCTGTTGAACACACCTGTCATTATTATTATTATTTTTAATTTCCTTTCAAAGAGAAGTACCTTTTGGATTGATTGCATAGGGAAACCCATCTTGTGATGTTAGAGATAGTATATGACTGCTGTTGAAAATACAACATATCTTCATGTTGTATTTTGATGTACCAGCAAATTATTTCATAGTCGTTTACACAAATTGAATATATAAGGGTCCATTTGCTATAAGGGTCCATTTGCAGATGCATATCCGTATGGTGACATTAATCTGGATCTTACGTAACTGTATATTCAGGAGAATGTTATGATGAGATCATAGTTATTGGCAATTGTTCTGAAGCTTCATGCAGTGAAAACTAGTGAAAAATATGTAAGCACTGCAGAGATAAGTGTATATTTAAAATCTTCGCACTTTTCAAGACCTTGTATTTCAAAAACATGAATGGACTTTCTACTGTAGAGCATGTAAACCTGAACCGTTAATGTTAAAAGATGATCAAGTATTGGCCATGGCTTACCAAGTTGTGAAGCCATATTTACCAAGAGAATCATGACTTTTGTTCATAAAACCACTCCTATATGGTCCCTTAATTATGGAGAGGACTGCTAAGGCAAGCCTCTGGGGATCCAGAAGAAGAAAGTAAACGAGGTTACACAGAGTTTTGTTAGAAAATTCATGAGAAAATGGAGAGGGAGGACGGAAAAGGAAGAGGATTAAATTACAATGATAGGTGATTCAACGAAAAGAACTAAGCCCACTATCAAATGTAACCAGAGAAGTTCCACTTTAACAAGAAAAGAGTTCAATGATACAGGATCACCCAGAATCGCCACCACCATACTCTGGTAAGCAGGACTTAAAGAAGACTGAATATCAACAACATAAACTCTCAGACAAAACTGTAGGAAAATTCTTGACCAAGCATAAAGAAAACTCTCCAATACATAGACTCTCATAGAACCTGCTCTTGATAGGAATTCTAGTACCATAACAATCCTGTAGAACCCAAATATACTGAAATTTGATACCAAATAATACAAACAAATGAAATAGCTGACATTTTGACAATGCAGAGAACTGAATTCATTAGCCAACCCGTCCTCTTTGGATGAATTTTGTTGACAGAGCATAAAATTGTTGACTACTTCACAAAACATACAGCTTCCTTTCAGAGGTTCTCTAATTGTTTGAGTTTACATGTGTATAGATTGCTGATTTGGGCTGCTTCCTTCAGTTCCTGTTCTGTTAAGGGAACAGTGCAGTTTGATATAATACTTTGGATATGAAAAGTATGAAAATAATCAGAATATTGGTACATTGTGGAGAATAGGCAGAAACCAATACGAAAATAATAAATAGATACATATAGCTTATAGTTATAGTAGGGTATATGTAATATGCGTCTTGGCCGTGGTGTTCTGAGAAAGAGAGAGAGGACAGAGAGGGAGAGATTTTCAGGTGCATAAATGCAAAAGTCATTTTTCAGTCATTTTGTTTTGAACACTTATAAGTTTATCAGGTCGCATGTGAAATCTAGAACCCATTTAATCAAATTCATAAAACAAATATTCATGGATTTATGTTCCAAATTCAACCAGTTAGCCGACAAATGTACCACTTCCTCCTAAAATTTCTGTCCTAATTAGTGGCACATATTAGGAGGGATTAGGTTTGATTAGGGAAAATGGGGAATATTGTTTTTATTCATATTTTGGCAAAAATGAAAGAAGATAGGTTAAAGGCTTTACACCCTCATGATGGATTCAGACATGATAAGGATTCACGCGTTATGATTCCACACCTAACAATTACTACCTGCGGCTTCTTTTCAAATTAATAATCAATTATCAACTAAAGAATAAAATAAAAGGATAAGTATTTGTAGGCTCAAAGGACCAAAATTTACATAGAATAAAATTTGTAATAATAACTAAACAAGAGTTGTAAACAGACTAAAATTCTTAATCAATCACTTGTCAGATACAGATAGGCTAAAAACAATTTTACCAAAATCAAACACAAGAAATTTTTCTGAAACAAAGCGACAATCATAATCAAACTAAATTTCCTTTGCTCATAAGTAATCAAGAATAAATTATGATTGATATATAAAGATTACCAGATCTAGAATATACAT
Source organism: Asparagus setaceus (assembly GCA_012295165.1). Lineage (NCBI taxonomy): Eukaryota > Viridiplantae > Streptophyta > Magnoliopsida > Asparagales > Asparagaceae > Asparagus > Asparagus setaceus. The sequence goes on from CM022709.1 coordinate 10,258,521, forward strand.
TCCAAAATAACTGCATCCACAACTTCATCATAGGTTTCCATTTTAGATAACAAAAATTAAAGATGTAATCAACTGCAAACTTATTGATCTCCTTTCCAGCTTCACAATGATTATTACTTATTAGCAATGAATGGATCTCTTAATTATGGTTATGGCTGTTTTCCTGCAGCTGTGTTCGAGTTTTGACTTTCTTTCTTTTCATCAAATATATCCACTATCCCACCACCTTGTTTTACATCATTAATCCACTGGTGGAAATCCAAGATGTTACTGCTCTATCCTCTGGCAGTTTCAAGCAATGGTAAACTTTTGTTTTCTTTATTTTCCCATCTACAGATAGATTCAATTAGCTCTGCTGGGTATTGAGAGATTGGAAGATATCTGATTTCTCTTTCATATTAATTAAGAGATCAGATTCCTTCTCAGAGTCCTTGAGAAGCAGCATCAGCTCGAGATGATGTTAAGACTCTCGAGAGGGAGCTGGTAAGGGAAGACAAGTTATGTTTTGGGGATGGGTTCAGGTTTTAGCTATGCCATCCAGACACAGTAACATCAGCATTTCTTCAAGAGTAGCCTAGGTTATTGAGCGTGTGAGGACAAATTACACTACATAATTCAAGAGTGCCAAACTTTTAGAAACCTATTCAGGGTGCTGAATTGTCCTCCACAGTTGCAAATGGAGAAAATAAGAGGGAAATCATAGAATAGTTCCCTCTTCTCACTGTCTTACTGTCCCTTAAGCAGTAATGGAAATCTCCCTCGGCTCAAAAAGAAAAGAAGATTAAAGTACCTAATGTATATTGGATCTTGTTAAGAAATCAACTATACATGATCAACTGTGTCTAAAAATTTGTTTAGAGAAAATGTTAGATTGAAACTCAAGCATGCTAGGGTTTAACTAGGGCAGACAGTTGAAGGGACTAGGGCAGACAGTAGAAGGATTTGGATTGGTTTCACGTACTACTTGGTTCAAGCACTATGCCGACTTTATCTACGAGTAAATTCACAAAACTACCAGGTACTTCTAGAGTTCTCATGAAAAAGCATAACTAGTTTTATTAGCAAAATACCATACGAATCACCAGTGTGAAATAATCAGGACACCTTTTCCCAAAAACATGACTGTAGCTGTTGCACCAGAATTAACATCCTTCCCGATCTGTTCTAGCCTTCACAAACAAACCAAAAACAAGACACATAAACCTACTAAATGTAATGATAGTTATATCTATTCAATAAATACAGACACTCCAGTTGAAAAGTTATAGGCCTCTGCTTATTGAAATTTTTACAACTTTGCTACTGAGAAAAGAATCCTCACCAAGTTAAAAGTTTTGTGTCAACAGTTTCAAAAGCTTTTGCAATTCCAGCCTTTATAACATCAAAATTTTACTTGTCAACAGCAACCCACCTTGCAATACCTCCACACATTCTTTATATAATTCATCCCTGCAAGATGTAAAAAGATCATATTACACATATACGAAACATATGGTAATATTGCAATAATCTCTACACAGAATTTAAAGAAGATAAGGAAAATTCTTGAGATTTTTATATTAAGTTATCTGATAACATTCATGAAATCAGATTTAGCTTTTTCCTTCTAGTTGCAATTCCTTGTAATAGATTTTATGCTAGGGCTATACAGGCTATTTATCCTTCCCAATTCGTGTACAGATCACTATGGTGTCCACCATATGGAATGTTAAATAACTTTAATAGAAGGGGAAATAAAATATATTATATATGACTGGAGAATGAGAAAAATGCCAATTAAACCAATAGGCCTTTCTGATCATATCTGTCTTTGGGCACACAAATTGGCTGTTGAACACACCTGTCATTATTATTATTATTTTTATTTCCTTTCAAAGAGAAGTACCCTTTTGGATTGATTGCATAGGGAAACCCATCTTGTGATGTTAGAGATAGTATATGACTGCTGTTGAAAATACAACATATCTTCTACAATGTTGTATTTTGATGTACCAGCAAATTATTTCATAGTCGTTTATTGAATATATAAGGGTCCATTTGCTATAAGGGTCCATTTGCAGATGCATATCTCGGTATGGTGACATTAATCTGGATCTTACGTAACTGTATATTCAGGAGAATGTTATGATGAGATCATAGTTATTGGCAATTGTTCTGAAGCTTCATGCAGTGAAAACTAGTGAAAAATATGTAAGCACTGCAGAGATAAGTGTATATTTAAAATCTTGCACTTTTCAAGACCTTGTATTTCAAAAACATGAATGGACTTTCTACTGTAGAGCATGTAAACCGAACCGTTAATGTTAAAAGATGATCAAGTATTGGCCATGGTTTACCAAGTTGTGAAGCCATATTTACCAAGAGAATCATGACTTTTGTTCATAAAACCACTCCTATATGGTCCTGGCTTAATGCATGAGAGAGGACTGCTAAGGCAAGCCTCTGGGGATCCAGAAGAAGAAAGTGAGGTTACACAGAGTTTTGTTAGAAAATTCATGAGAAAATGGAGAGGGAGGGACGGAAAAGGAAGAGGATTAAATTACAATGATAGGTGATTCACCCGAAAAGAACTAAGCCCACTATCAAATGTAACCAGAGAAGTTCCACTTTAACAAGAAAAGAGTTCAATGATACAGGATCACCCAGAATCGCTCACCACCATACTCTGGTAAGCAGGACTTAAAGAAGACTGAATATCAACAACATAAACTCTCAGACAAAACTGTAGGAAAATTCTTGACCAAGCATAAAGAAAACTCTCCAATACATAGACTCTCATAGAACCTGCTCTTGATAGGAATTCTAGTACCATAACAATCCTGTAGAACCCAAATATACTGAAATTTGATACCAAATAATACAAACAAATGAAATAGCTGACATTTTGACAATGCAGAGAACTGAATTCATTAGCCAACCCGTCCTCTTTGGATGAATTTTGTTGACAGAGCATAAAATTGTTGACTACTTCACAAAAACATACAGCTTCCTTTCAGAGGTTCTCTAATTGTTTGAGTTTACATGTGTATAGATTGCTGATTTGGGCTGCTTCCTTCAGTTCCTGTTCTGTTAAGGGAACAGTGCAGTTTGATATAATACTTTGGATATGAAAAGTATGAAAATAATCAGAATATTGGTACATTGTGGGAATAGGCAGAAACCAATACGAAAATAATAAATAGATACATATAGCTTATAGTTATAGTAGGGTATATGTAATATGTGCTGATAGTGTGTTCTGAGAAGAGAGACAGAGAGGGAGAGATTTTCAGGTGCATAAATGCAAAAGTCATTTTTCAGTCATTTTGTTTTGAACACTTATAAGTTTATCAGGTCGCATGTGAAATCTAGAACCCATTTAATCAAATTCATAAAAACAAATATGGATTTATGTTCCAAATTCAACCAGTTAGCCGACAAATGTACCACTTCCTCCTAAAATTTCTGTCCTAATTAGTGGCACATATTAGGAGGGATTAGGTTTGATTAGGGAAAATGGGAATATTGTTTTTATTCATATTTTGGCAAAAATGAAAGAAGATAGGTTAAAGGCTTTACACCCTCATGATGGATTCAGACATGATAAGGATTCACAGCGTTATGATTCCACACCTAACAATTACTACCTGCCTTCTTTTCAAATTAATAATCAATTATCAACTAAAGAATAAAATAAAAGGATAAGTATTTGTAGGCTCAAAGGACCAAAATTTACATAGAATAAAATTTGTAATAATAACTAAACAAGAGTTGTAAACAGACTAAAATTCTTAATCAATCACTTGCACGTACAGATAGGCTAAAAGAATTTTACCAAAATCAAACACAAGAAATTTTTTCTGAAACAAAGCGCAATCATAATCAAACTAAATTTCCTTTGCTCATAAGTAATCAAGAATAAATTATGATTGATATATAAAGATTACCAGATCTAGAATATACATTCCAAAATAACTGCATCCACAACTTCATCATAGGTTTCCATTTTAGATAACAAAAATTAAAGATGTAATCAACTGCAAACTTATTGATCTCCTTTCCAGCTTCACAATGATTATTACTTATTAGCAATGAATGGATCTCTTAATTATGGTTATGGCTGTTTTCCTGCAGCTGTGTTCCGAGTTTTGACTTTCTTTTCTCTTTTCATCAAATATATCCACTATCCCACCACCTTGTTTTACATCATTAATCCACTGGTGGAAATCCAAGATGTTACTGCTCTATCCTCTGGCAGTTTCAAGCAATGGTAAACTTTTGTTTTTCTTTATTTTCCCATCTACAGATAGATTCAATTAGCTCTGCTGGGTATTGAGAGATTGGAAGATATCTGATTTCTCTTTCATATTAATTAAGAGATCAGATTCCTTCTCAGAGTCCTTGAGAAGCAGCATCAGCTCGAGATGATGTTAAGACTCTCGAGAGGGAGCTGGTAAGGGAAGACAAGTTATGTTTTGGGGATGGGTTCAGGTTTTTGGGCTATGCCATCCAGACACAGTAACATCAGCATTTCTTCAAGAGTAGCCTAGGTTATTGAGCGTGTGAGGACAAATTACACTACATAATTCAAGAGTGCCAAACTTTTAGAAACCTATTCAGGGTGCTGAATTGTCCTCCACAGTTGCAAATGGAGAAAATAAGAGGGAAATCATAGAATAGTTCCCTCTTCTCACTGTCTTACTGTCCCTTAAGCAGTAATGGAAATCTCCCTCGGCTCAAAAAGAAAAGAAGATTAAAGTACCTAATGTATATTGGATCTTGTTAAGAAATCAACTATACATGATCAACTGTGTCTAAAAATTTGTTTAGAGAAAATGTTAGATTGAAACTCAAGCATGCTAGGGTTTAACTAGGGCAGACAGTTGAAGGGACTAGGGCAGACAGTAGAAGGATTTGGATTGGTTTCACGTACTACTTGGTTCAAGCACTATGCCGACTTTATCTACGAGTAAATTCACAAAACTACCAGGTACTTCTAGGAGTTCTCATGAAAAAGCATAACTAGTTTTATTAGCAATATACCATAAACTTTCACATCACGGAGAAAATACCACACGCTATCAAAAAACTGTTGAGGATTAAAGTCATGAAACTACCATAAATTTTCAAATAAAGTTGCTAAACTACCATGAACTTCACATAATTGTCAGTATGGACTTTCAAATACTATCGTAAAACTATCATATAATTTGATGAAATTACGAAATACCTTCTGCTGATTTGAATTTTGTGGTAACCTTCTCTAATAAAATACCTTTCAAAACCAACAACTAATTCATGGTATTTTTTGAAAGTTATCCTTTATGTAAAAGAAACATCTAGAACACACTGCAAAACATCGTCACTTGTCGTGCCCTCTTCTATAGACAACAAAAAATTGGATAAATCTATAAATCTTTTTTAGTAACTGTTCAGTGTCGTCTTGTTCTTTATTAGACTGGTAGTAAGATAGAGTCGGTTATCAAGATTCTTACTTTTTATGTTGCATTCACCTATTTAAACGGCCAAGAGAAAGCATATAGCATCGCATGAATTTGTGATGGGTTTCCAGGACTACATAAAATACCATGGTATTTTATTAATATTCTTTGTAATTTATTCTTATGTGTTTCTCTCATGACTAATATACTGCAAGTAGTGATAGTATATGAGTAATTTTGATATTATGCGTTCAAATTTGTGGTCATTTTAGAGAATTTATACATAATATGGTCTGTAAGTTGCTCATAATTGATTCCATATTGACTTCATCCACTGAAACAAATAACTAAATTTATGAGAAAACTTGTAAACTGAACTTTAAGTAACCTATTTTCACCTATTAGAATTTAGTTTTTACCACATGGTTACGAGAATTTGACATGATTTTAATTAAATATTCATGATTTTTGTTAAATGTATATGATTTTAGATATAAAATCCAAGAAAATAGATACCAAAATCTTCACTTTCCCTCTTATTAGAAATTTAGAATTCACAATGACATACATTCATTCTTTTGACATTAATCTGGATCTTACGTAACTGTATATTCAGGAGAATGTTATGATGAGATCATAGTTATTGGCAATTGTTCTGAAGCTTCATGCAGTGAAAACTAGTGAAAATATGTAAGCACTGCAGAGATAAGTGTATATTTAAAATCTTCGCACTTTTCAAGACCTTGTATTTCAAAAACATGAATGGACTTTCTACTGTAGAGCATGTAAACCTGAACCGTTAATGTTAAAAGATGATCAAGTATTGGCCATGGTTTACCAAGTTGTGAAGCCATATTTACCAAGAGAATCATGACTTTTGTTCATAAAACCACTCCTATATGGTCCTGGCTTAATGCATGAGAGAGGACTGCTAAGGCAAGCCTCTGGGGATCCAGAAGAAGAAAGTAAACGAGGTTACACAGAGTTTTGTTAGAAAATTCATGAGAAAATGGAGAGGGAGGGACGGAGAAGGAAGAGGATTAAATTACAATGATAGGTGATTCACCCGAAAAGAACTAAGCCCACTATCAAATGTAACCAGAGAAGTTCCACTTTAACAAGAAAAGAGTTCAATGATACAGGATCACCCAGAATCGCCACCACCATACTCTGGTAAGCAGGACTTAAAGAAGACTGAATATCAACAACATAAACTCTCAGACAAAACTGTAGGAAAATTCTTGACCAAGCATAAAGAAAACTCTCCAATACATAGACTCTCATAGAACCTGCTCTTGATAGGAATTCTAGTACCATAACAATCCTGTAGAACCCAAATATACTGAAATTTGATACCAAATAATACAAACAAATGAAATAGCTGACATTTTGACAATGCAGAGAACTGAATTCATTAGCCAACCCGTCCTCTTTGGATGAATTTTGTTGACAGAGCATAAAATTGTTGACTACTTCACAAAACATACAGCTTCCTTTCAGAGGTTCTCTAATTGTTTGAGTTTACATGTGTATAGATTGCTGATTTGGGCTGCTTCCTTCAGTTCCTGTTCTGTTAAGGGAACAGTGCAGTTTGATATAATACTTTGGATATGAAAAGTATGAAAATAATCAGAATATTGGTACATTGTGGAGAATAGGCAGAAACCAATACGAAAATAATAAATAGATACATATAGCTTATAGTTATAGTAGGGTATATGTAATATGTGCTGATAGTGTGTTCTGAGAAGAGAGACAGAGAGGGAGAGATTTTCAGGTGCATAAATGCAAAAGTCATTTTTCAGTCATTTTGTTTTGAACACTTATAAGTTTATCAGGTCGCATGTGAAATCTAGAACCCATTTAATCAAATTCATAAAACAAATATTCATGGATTTATGTTCCAAATTCAACCAGTTAGCCGACAAATGTACCACTTCCTCCTAAAATTTCTGTCCTAATTAGTGGCACATATTAGGAGGGATTAGGTTTGATTAGGGAAAATGGGGAATATTGTTTTTATTCATATTTTGGCAAAAATGAAAGAAGATAGGTTGAAGGCTTTACACCCTCATGATGGATTCAGACATGATAAGGATTCACAGCGTTATGATTCCACACCTAACAATTACTACCTGCCTTCTTTTCAAATTAATAATCAATTATCAACTAAAGAATAAAATACAAGGATAAGTATTTGTAGGCTCAAAGGACCAAAATTTACATAGAATAAAATTTGTAATAATAACTAAACAAGAGTTGTAAACAGACTAAAATTCTTAATCAATCACTTGCACGTACAGATAGGCTAAAAACAATTTTACCAAAATCAAACACAAGACATTTTTTCTGAAACAAAGCGCACAATCATAATCAAACCAAATTTCCTTTGCTCATAAGTAATCAAGAATAAATTATGATTGATATATAAAGATTACCAGATATAGAATATACATTCCAAAATAACTGCATCCACAACTTCATCATAGGTTTCCATTTTAGATAACAAAAATTAAAGATGTAATCAACTGCAAACTTATTGATCTCCTTTCCAGCTTCACAATGATTATTACTTATTAGCAATGCATGGATCTCTTAATTATGGTTATGGCTGTTTTCCTGCAGCTGTGTTCTGAGTTTTGACTTTCTTTTCTCTTTTCATCAAATATATCCACTATCCCACCACCTTGTTTTACATCATTAATCCACTGGTGGAAATCCAAGATGTTACTGCTCTATCCTCTGGCAGTTTCAAGCAATGGTAAACTTTTGTTTTTCTTTATTTTCCCATCTACAGATAGATTCAATTAGCTCTGCTGGGTATTGAGAGATTGGAAGATATCTGATTTCTCTTTCATATTAATTAAGAGATCAGATTCCTTCTCAGAGTCCTTGAGAAGCATCAGCTCGAGATGATGTTAAGACTCTCGAGAGGGAGCTGGTAAGGGAAGACAAGTTATGTTTTGGGGATGGGTTCAGGTTTTAGCTATGCCATCCAGACACAGTAACATCAGCATTTCTTCAAAGTAGCCTAGGTTATTGATGTGAGGACAAATTACACTACATAATTCAAGAGTGCCAAACTTTTAGAAACCTATTCAGGGTGCTGAATTGTCCTCCACAGTTGCAAATGGAGAAAATAAGAGGGAAATCATAGAATAGTTCCCTCTTCTCACTGTCTTACTGTCCCTAAGTAATGGAAATCTCGGCTCAAAAAGAAAAGAAGATTAAAGTACCTAATGTATATTGGATCTTGTTAAGAAATCAACTATACTTGATCAACTGTGTCTAAAAATTTGTTTAGAGAAAATGTTAGATTGAAACTCAAGCATCCTAGGGTTTAACTAGGGCAGACAGTTGAAGGGACTAGGGCAGACAGTAGAAGGATTTGGATTGGTTTCCACGTGGTTCAAGCACTATGCCGACTTTATCTGAGTAAATTCACAAAACTACCAGGTACTTCTAGAGTTCTCATGAAAAAGCATAACTAGTTTTATTAGCAATATACCATAAACTTTCACATCACGGAGAAAATACCACACTATCAAAAACTGTTGAGGATTAAAGTCATGAAACTACCATAAATTTTCAAATAAAGTTGCTAAACTACCATGAACTTCACATAATTGTCAGTATGGACTTTCAAATACTATCATTAAAACTATCATATAATTTGATGAAATTACTAAATACCTTCTGCTGATTTGAATTTTGTGGTAATCTTTCTAATAAAATACCTTTCAAAACCAACAACTAATTCATGGTATTTTTGAAAGTTATCCTTTATGTAAAAGAAACATCTAGAACACACTGCAAAACATCGCCACTTGTCGTGCCCTCTTCTATAGACAACAAAAATTGGATAAATCTATAAATCTTTTTAGTAACTGTTCAGTGTCGTCTTGTTCTTTATTAGACTGGTAGTAAGATAGAGTCGGTTATCAAGATTCTTACTTTTTATGTTGCATTCACCTATTTAAACGGCCAAGAGAAAGCATATAGCATCGCATGAATTTGTGATGGGTTTCCCAGGACTACATAAAATACCATGGTATTTTATTAATATTCTTTGTAATTTATTCTTATGTGTTTCTCTCATGACTAATATACTGCAAGTAGTGATAGTATATGAGTAATTTTGATATTGTACGTTCAAATTTGTGGTCATTTTAGAGAATTTATACATAATATGGTCTGTAAGTTGCTCATAATTGATTCCATATTGACTTCATCCACTGAAACAAATAACTAAATTTATGAGAAAACTTGTAAACTGAACTTTAAGTAACCTATTTTCATCTATTAGAATTTAGTTTTTACCACATGGTTACGAGAATTTGACATGATTTTAATTAAATATTCATGATTTTTGTTAAATGTATATGATTTTAGATATAAAATCCAAGAAAATAGATACCAAAATCTTCACTTTCCCTCTTATTAGAAATTTAGAATTCACAATGACATACATTCATTCTTTTCACTTTTATGCCTGCTAGAAAAGAGTCATTTGTACCACTATTATTTATTATAAATTCGTTCACTCAGTTTTCCTTTAATGCCCACTGAAAAAGAGAAATTTATGCAGTAATATTTAATATGCACTCCATCTTACTTAATTATAATATGTTTGTGTGTTGTAACATTAAAATATAAGGATATGTTCCTGATGGAAAAGAAGAGGAAGTATCAAAGAAGATCATATCGTTTAGACTCTTACAATTGTTTAGACAAAATTATTTGTAATTATTCATATATTGGCCTAGGGGTGATGAAAAGCTCAGTTTTGTTTCCACTATTCATTTTATAAATTTTAAGATACAAAATTTGTTACTCAGTTGTTATATGTATCCCTCCATATTGTTTAGCATCGCTTTCTTTTCATTTACATTACATTACTAATCACTGTCCAAATCAATCAAGCAATTGTAGTTAGTGTTATAATGGTATGTTCTGAATCACCTTAAATTTTATCAGTACTCTAGAAAAATCCTAACAAATGTCCTTTAATTCAGGCTCAGAATCATCAAGTGGCCTAAATCCTGGTGATTCTGAGAACTGGAGTTTGTTTATCCAAGAAAAGATTGAAGGTGTTGATTGCATGGTTGTGTTGAGCAATAGAAATATGGAATAATCCTTGACAGGCTTGCTGTAGAAACCCGAGTTGCAGAGAATGGGATGGAAGCTGTCAACCTTTTTCTTGCAGAAGAGCAGTTGAGCATCTTCTCATGGTCAAGCACATGCCAATAATTGATGCTGTTGAGTACATAGCTGCATTTTATCTTTTAATTATCTCAATTTTTATGTTCAATTTTGATATCTATGTAACTGTTTAGAGAGTTATGGTTGTTCTAAAAATAATTTGGTATATAAACTAATAGGCTCATAGTAGACAATTGTACAATATATTCTAAAAATACCTTTATGTATTATATAACACTGTCATTTATATTATCAATATGTCAATTTTAAAGAAGATAATATATTACGTTTACACTTGACTAAACTGAACGTATTCATTATCATTTTGGCCTCTTATAACCATTAGCTATAAAATAGAATCCATGATTAGAGACCTATTAGGGAAATATATTAATTGTTGAACATCATCTCTAACAAAAGTGAGAAATGGAGCAAGATGTAGCCATATGTTTACCAAATAATTGGTATCCATAGATATTTATTACGTTATTCTACCTAGGCAACTATTTAGTCACAGAAAATCTAGTAAAATTAGTCTCCATGCTCCAGTAAGGCACAATCATCTATTGGAGGTCATGAAATCATTGGAACAAGTTATGAAAAGAGTTTGAATGGTTTCTAATGTTGCAAAGGACTTTAAGTTTAAATAAAGTGGTTTTCCCATAACCATTATGTAAGTGGGTCTCATATGATGTTCTAAAAAATTTACATCAATAATCTGAGATTGATATTGTCTCAACAAAAGCTACTTGTTATTTATAATATCTATATAGAACTGAACGCAATGGACATGTTATTAGCTCTATGATGCGCATGAACCACCTTTCCATGTTTTCTAAAGCCAAATTTTCAGTTATTCCATGAGTAAGTAAGATGATTGGTGAACCGCGCAGCAAATACTGAGGCATTTCATCAAGCACCCAGATGGCACAAACATGACAACACAACTTCTTCTTAAATTAAAAAACTACAATTTCATAATAAAGAATTCAACGATAAAAGGTATGGCTTTTGTCATACTAAACTCAAAATTCTTTCTTGAATTAGAATTAGAAGTATGAGAGATCAAGAACCTGAGGAACTCAACAGAAGAGAACCCAGCGTGCCCATCAAAAACCGCGGCAAAAGCGAACCCATCAAGCCCATCCGATCGAAGAACCACGTCATCCTCCATCTCCGACCTCGGTCCCTGCACGCTGCTCGATCCCCACCGCACTCCAGCCAGGCCGCCGGCGAGCGGCGACGGGGTGTCGACGGCGATCGCCGAGCACTGCCTCGGCCTCGTCCTTCGAGTTCTCACGCTGATGATCCCTCCTCCTAGGTTGGGGAGTGATCTCTGCAGCTGCGGGCTCAGCAGCGCCGCCGACATTGGGGGTGGTGATGGCGGGAAAGTGGGAGGGGAGTGAAGAGTTTTTGTTTGCGGAGTTCGATTGGATTTTGGGGAGGAGCTAGATAAGGTGAGAGGGGAATGGAAGTGGTGTTGGCCTCAGGATTAGTTGGACGGTTGGATTTCGTTGATAGGAATAATGATTGTCAGGGGAGGGACAAGATTCGTCCGGTTGAAAATTTTGCATGGATTTTAAATACTTGCACACACTATCAAAAACTGTTGAGGATTAAAGTCATGAAACTACCATAAATTTTCAAATAAAGTTGCTAAACTACCATGAACTTCACATAATTGTCAGTATGGACTTTCAAATACTATCGTAAAACTATCATATAATTTGATGAAATTACGAAATACCTTCTGCTGATTTGAATTTTGTGGTAACCTTTCTAATAAAATACCTTTCAAAACCAACAACTAATTCATGGTATTTTTGAAAGTTATCCTTTATGTAAAAGAAACATCTAGAACACACTGCAAAACATCGCCACTTGTCGTGCCCTCTTCTATAGACAACAAAAATTGGATAAATCTATAAATCTTTTTAGTAACTGTTCAGTGTCGTCTTGTTCTTTATTAGACTGGTAGTAAGATAGAGTCGGTTATCAAGATTCTTACTTTTATGTTGCATTCACCTATTTAAACGGCCAAGAGAAAGCATATAGCATCGCATGAATTTGTGATGGGTTTCAGGACTACATAAAATACCATGGTATTTTATTAATATTCTTTGTAATTTATTCTTATGTGTTTCTCTCATGACTAATATACTGCAAGTAGTGATAGTATATGAGTAATTTTGATATTGTACGTTCAAATTTGTGGTCATTTTAGAGAATTTATACATAATATGGTCTGTAAGTTGCTCATAATTGATTCCATATTGACTTCATCCACTGAAACAAATAACTAAATTTATGAGAAAACTTGTAAACTGAACTTTAAGTAACCTATTTTCACCTATTAGAATTTAGTTTTTACCACATGGTTACGAGAATTTGACATGATTTTAATTAAATATTCATGATTTTTGTTAAATGTATATGATTTTAGATATAAAATCCAAGAAAATAGATACCAAAATCTTCACTTTCCCTCTTATTAGAAATTTAGAATTCACAATGACATACATTCATTCTTTTCACTTTTATGCCTGCTAGAAAAGAGTCATTTGTACCACTATTATTTATTATAAATTCGTTCACTCAGTTTTCCTTTAATGCCCACTGAAAAAGAGAAATTTGTATGAGTAATATTTAATATGCACTCCATCTTACTTAATTATAATATGTTTGTGTGCTGTAACATTAAAATATAAGGATATGTTCCTGATGGAAAAGAAGAGGAAGTATCAAAGAAGATCATATCGTTTAGACTCTTACAATTGTTTAGACAAAATTATTTGTAATTATTCATATATTGGCCTAGGGGTGATGAAAAGCTCAGTTTTGTTTCCACTATTCATTTTATAAATTTTAAGATACAAAATTTGTTACTCAGTTGTTATATGTATCCCTCCATATTGTTTAGCATCGTCTTTCTTTTCATTTACATTACATTACTAATCACTGTCCAAATCAATCAAGCAATTGTAGTTAGTGTTATAATGGTATGTTCTGAATCACCTTAAATTTTATCAGTACTCTAGAAAACCCTAACAAATGTCCTTTAATTCAGGCTCAGAATCATCAAGTGGCCTAAATCCTGGTGATTCTGAGAACTGGAGTTTGTTTATCCAAGAAAAGATTGAAGGTGTTGATTGCATGGTTGTGTTGAGCAATAGAAATATGGAATAATCCTTGACAGGCTTGCTGTAGAAACCCGAGTTGCAGAGAATGGGATGGAAGCTGTCAACTTTTTCTTGCAGAAGAGAAGTTGAGCATCTTCTCATGGTCAAGCACATGCCAATAATTGATGCTGTTGAGTACATAGCTGCATTTTATCTTTTAATTATCTCAATTTTTATGTTCAATTTTGATATCTATGTAACTGTTTAGAGAGTTATGGTTGTTCTAAAAATAATTTGGTATATAAACTAATAGGCTCATAGTAGACAATTGTACAATATATTCTAAAAATACCTTTATGTATTATATAACACTGTCATTTATATTATCAATATGTCAATTTTAAAGAAGATAATATATTACGTTTACACACTTGACTAAACTGAACGTATTCATTATCATTTTGGCCTCTTATAACCATTAGCTATAAAATAGAATCCATGATTAGAGACCTATTAGGGAAATATATTAATTGTTGAACATCATCTCTAACAAAAGTGAGAAATGGAGCAAGATATAGCCATATGTTTACCAAATAATTGGTATCCATAGATATTTATTACGTTATTCTACCTAGGCAACTATTTAGTCACAGAAAATCTAGTAAAATTAGTCTCCATGCTCCAGTAAGGCACAATCATATATTGGAGGTCATGAAATCATTGGAACAAGTTATGAAAAGAGTTTGAATGGTTTCTAATGTTGCAAAGGACTTTAAGTTTAAATAAAGTGGTTTTTCCCATAACCATTATGTAAGTGGGTCTCATATGATGTTCTAAAAAATTTACATCAATAATCTGAGATTGATATTGTCTCAACAAAAGCTACTTGTTATTTATAATATCTATATAGAACTGAACACAATGGACATGTTATTAGCTCTATGATGCGCATGAACCACCTTTCCATGTTTTCTAAAGCCAAATTTTCAGTTATTCCATGAGTAAGTAAGATGACTGGTGAACCGCGCAGCAAATACTGAGGCATTTCATCAAGCACCCAGATGGCACAAACATGACAACACAACTTCTTCTTAAATTAAAAAACTACAATTTCATAATAAAGAATTCAACGATAAAAGGTATGGCTTTTGTCATACTAAACTCAAAATTCTTTCTTGAATTAGAATTAGAAGTATGAGAGATCAAGAACCTGAGGAACTCAACAGAAGAGAACCCAGCGTGCCCATCAAAAACCGCGGCAAAAGCGAACCCATCAAGCCCATCCGATCGAAGAACCACGTCATCCTCCATCTCCGACCTCGGTCCCTGCACGCTGCTCGATCCCCACCGCACTCCAGCCACGCCACCGGCGAGCGGCGACGGAGTGTCGACGGCGATCGCCGAGCACTGCCTCGGCCTCGTCCTTCGAGTTCTCACGCTGATGATCCCGCCTCCTAGGTTGGGAAGTGATCTCTGCAGCTGCGGGCTCAGCAGCGCCGCCGACATTGGGGGTGGTGATGGCGGGAAAGTGGGAGGAGAGTGGAGAGTTTTTGTTTGCGGGGTTCGATTGGATTTGGGGAGGAGCTAGATAAGGTGAGAGGGGAATAGAAGTGGTGTTGGCCTCAGGATTATTTGGACGGTTGGATTTCGTTGATAGGAATAATGATTGTCAGGGGAGGGACAAGATTCGTCCGGTTGAAAATTTTTGCATGGATTTTAAATACTTGCACAAAGTAACAATGTGGCTTATGTCAAAATAACTTGGTAATACTAAATTGTAAATGTTACTGACAGTAAATTCTACGTTATCATAAAAAAAAATTTAAGGGGCTTTTGCATATATGCCCTTCATATCTTTTATATTTACAAAGTTACCTTCCAAATCATCGACGTCGAAAATTTCTACCCTCAGTTATTCTGTTGGAGAGTATATTCACTCTTGATCTCTTAAACATTATAAAATAATTAATTTATCCTTTTACTAATTAATTATTTCCTAATATTAACTTAATTAACCGAAAAAGTCGAGGTCATCTGCCTCCATTGAAACATTCTCTTGAATGAAAGTCTAGTGTTTAAATGAGTTAAGTGAATGTATGGGATTTGTTGGTATTGTTGTCTACAATGTGTTTGTGGATCGGATATGTATGGGTGAGTTCAGTGCATATGAAATGTATTTGGGGATTATGTATGAGTGAGTTCCGTACAGTAAACGGAATGGTACGGAAGTATCTTTGCGTGTAAACGTCCAAAGTTAGATTCTGGTAGGGATTTTAATGTTTTGGAATAAAGCATCGGTGCGTGAGAAAGAGAGAAAACATTTCATAAAAATTGGGATAATTTTAAAGTGGGATATTTTATCGGAATAATTGGGTACAATTTTTGAAGGGGACATCTTGTATGGATAATTTGTGTAATTGAGAAGTATATAATTTATGCATTTTGATGATATAACTACATCTATTTTAAACTTGCTATTATTGATTAATAGTTGTTTTAATAATGTTAGCTACTATAGAATGACTTTTGGTAAAACTACAATATGTTATTAATAACTATTATAATAATATGTGAGTTTTTATTTATTTGAATTATAATTATAGTACAAGTTTAAATAAATAGTTTTTCCTTTTACCTTTTTTTACTCCTCCAAATATCTTTCTCATATCTCAATTTCAATTATGTTTTTATAAACTATGAACCTATTAAATTTTAATTCAAATTAATTATGGAGATATAATATTCGTAGAAAAAGAAAATATCATAGAAGAGTGAGAGAAGATCAGATGGTCCAATCTGATTGTGTGGTCTGATGATGGCGGTGACCATTGGAGGTAGACAGAGAGAATGACGAAAAGGAAAGAAATATAAAAAATAAAAATAAAAAAGAAATAAGAGAGTTCTACTTTTTTACGAGCAAGTTCTAGGCTAAAGCTTTGAGATAATTTGAGAGACTAGAACTCTCACTTTTGCATATAGAGAAATAAGAAAGGTGGAATAATTTTATACGTTTATCTCAGTTCTAATTTTGTTCTAGTTCTAGCTGACCAACACAATATAATTTTATCCTAGTTCTAGTTCTAGTTGACTAGCTCTATAAAATTTTATCTCACAAATTGTCTCAGTTCTAGCTTTGAGTTTTACTTGACTAACCCCCTCAATATATTTGGAGAGGGTTTAAAGTTGTTGTTCCTCTCACCATTTGTTATAACACGTTAAATATTAGGGATATACAAATTCACTTCATGAGATTTGGAGCGTAAATTTCCAACTATTGAGATGTTAGGAGTAAATATGAAAATATGATAGATTTTAGGAGTATATACAGCAAATAACCAAAATTTTATCCTCCTTTATATAGTAAAGAGAAATTGGTAAACTATCCCTAGATACACTATAAAATGCCGTACAAAAATATGCCAAGTGTTAAATCCTAATAAAAAATATTATATATCCTCTATTCTATTAGAAAATAAAATGTGTACAACTAATTCTATCTTCCTAAAAATTCTTATCAAATTAAAACTATTCATGTCCATAATTAGAAAATTTTACCCATAAAAATTAGAAAACTCTAATAATCAAATCTTTGTTAATTCTAATCAATTCATAACAATTTATAATTAAAAATTCAAAAAATTGTCATAGAGCCCTTCTTAATTTTTCAAAGAGTGAATTCAATAAACCGCCATATCTTTATGGATTTAGCACTAAACCCCCAAAAAATTTGAAACTTCAGAAAACCCCCAAAATGTTTACTTTTTTTGCACTTAACTTCCATAAATGGGGTTATCTTATATTTTTTTATTGACAAAATTAACCCTCAAGACCATTATATACCCCTCAAATCATTTGTATTTGCAAGTTAACCCATAAAATAATAAATAATTATTAGAAGATATAAAAATTACAAATAGCTTCCTAAAAATCTAAAATAAAAATAATACATAGAAAAATTTGAAGGTACAAATAATTTCCTTTGAATTATTAAAATTATAGAAAACTCCCAAACAAGTTAGGATATCACAAACAAAGCCTTGCAACTTTAAAAATTGTATATAGCCCTAGAAAATTTGAAATTAAAAATAAAACCCCTAAATATGTAAATATTACAACAAAGACCCTAAAATTCTAAAATTATACATGACCCCAAAAATTTATAAATTACTAAGAACTCCTAAAAATGAAAAACTACAAACACCCTAGAAAACTCTAAAATTACAAACGACCGCCTAAAAATCAAAAAGTCAAACAAACACCAAAAATATGAGAATTACAAAACCCATAAAAATAACAAATGACAAATAACATAATGAAAATCTGAAATTGTAAATAGTTGCCTAAAAAATAAATAATTTACAAATAGACCATTTAAATTAAAAAATACAAGGTTCCCAAAACCTAAAATTTTAAAAGTTACAAGCAACCCTAAAAATCTAAATTTACAAACATACCCCTTTAAAATTTAAAATTATAAACAACAAATTAAAAATCTAAATATTACAAACAAAC
Organism: Asparagus setaceus; assembly: GCA_012295165.1. Classification (NCBI taxonomy): domain Eukaryota; kingdom Viridiplantae; phylum Streptophyta; class Magnoliopsida; order Asparagales; family Asparagaceae; genus Asparagus; species Asparagus setaceus. The sequence continues at coordinate 10,276,774 of CM022709.1, forward strand.
CTCTCAAAAATTTTAAAAATTATAAACATCCATTATTAGAGTTTTCTGCCATAAGTTATTGGGGATTAAGTGATAAAGCATAAAACTTATTGGAATTTCCTCCAAAATGTATTGGGGGTATTTTGATCATTTAACTGCATAAACTAATGGTGTTAATTTTGAGGATTTTGCCAAAAGATATTAGGGCTTATTCAGAGTTTCAAAAATATTGAGATTTAGTTCCAAATACCAAAACTGATTTGGGATTTCTTGAATTTTTCATATTTTAGTTTTGAATTTTTCTATACATAACCCCAAATTGTATGCATTTTAAATTTACCGCAGTCATGATAATTATAAATTTTCCTCCAAATTATTTTAATTCCTCAAATTTATCCTTCACTTAACTTTAGTAACAAAAAAAATAAAATAAAAATAAAAATCCGCATGAAAGCACGGGCTTAACACTTGTGAGGTATATACGTAACTAGTCTAAAGTAAATCTTAGAAGAAGTAGCACGACTAGATATATAGAATGCTAATCATGTTGCAAATCCGAAACCAAAGGGAGTGCGGTCAGTTACTCAAGTCTCAAGGGTTTGAAATGACCTGTTTGTTTTGGGCCTGCTACAAGTATGTTTTCAAATATGGGTCCCTTACATCTTCTCTAATTTGATATTAGTCCTATAATTTGATATTAGTCTTTAAAATCATTGAAATTATTGATAAGTCCCTCAAATCTTAAGGGATCTTAAAATTTGGTCCCTTTGTTAGTTTTCCAATTAAATGTGTAAATCAAGATTGTCCGGGTTATTTGGATCATTCATTGTATTTATCTACTAATTGGACCTTCATACAAATGTTTAATTAATTGCTTGGATGATCGGTCGGTAACTAAATGCTAATTGGATTATTAGTCACTTCTAATATTTTTGTCAATTTAAGTTATATATTTTCATTCAATTTTTAGCAATACAACTTACTTAATCAGTCATAAGTCAATATTTCCAAAAATAAAATGCCAAATGCAATATAGTTCTCTAATACAAGTTGTCCAATCGATACATCACATATTTTTATTTCTCTAAGTGATCAAGATGTTAAATATATGAATGACTTTGTTATATCAAATGATTAAGACTTTTTTATGTCACACCACTGAAATCCGTCATTTCAATTGACTGAAAACATTAAGACTTGATTAATGATCCAATTAGCATTTAATTACACGACTAGCTATCCAAGCAATTAAAACATAGGAATGATCGTCCAATTACACGATAAATATAATAACCAAAGATCCAGTTAATCCTGATTGTCCTGTTCTTAACTCACACATTCAAATTACTAAAATACCCCATGCTAAGTTCTATTAAGAATTATGCAGATTTAGATGCAAGATGATCGTTGGAGAAGATGAGTACGGGGAAAATTTTACTATAGGAGAAGATGAAGGATGCAGATTTGGGTTCATTGTGAGTTTGGATTTAAACTCGTTATAGAACCAAATTGTTTAAATAAAATTGATGAGATAACTGGAATTCAAGTAAGAAAAGTTGGATTTGAGGAAAAGTTCTATTCGGATCTAACGTCTACTAACTATAGGGACCAAATTATAAGAACCCAAAAATTGAGGGAATTATCAACAATTTCAATAATTCAAGTGATCAAATTATGGAAAAATCGAAGGGACCAATAGATAAAACCACTAAAACTGATGCCTTAATCTGTTTGTATAATTAAAACAATGAAAAACGTATATTTATCTACAAAATTTAATTTCATAATATTATAGATTATTATTTTCTCTAGATGCTTTTGTCTTTAAAGATTGGATTAAGTGCATTTTGCTACCTTGAGGTATAGTGTTATTAGTGTTGAAACTAATCCAAATTCAATTAGGTTATCATTAGTAGTTAGTTCTATCTATAAGAGTTAGGAATTGGTTCATATATCTTATCTATAGTATTTAGTTGTTTTATCTTTAGAAGTTCATGTCATATTAGAATTCTTGTAATATTAGATTGCTAAACTATTAAAATAGTATTGTAGCTGAGCACTATAGCAACAGTAACCCGAGAGCAATAAAGAGATTGATATTGTTGCTTCTTCCACTAAATCTCTCCTCATACATATTATACTTCTATTTGCCGCTATTATTTGTTCCAATAGTAGTATCAGAGCCATGAACAATCTAAACGGGACGACGTCGCCTTCTATTCCTATATTGGATGGGAAGAATTATTACCGGTGGAGAGTGCAAATAAATGTGTTGTTTGAGTACCAAAATATTTTGGGTGTCGTAGAGAACGGAGTTGCCGATCTCGCAGATAGCGCAAGTGAAGCCGAGAAGAAAGCCCACGGTGGGATCAAGAAGAAGGATCGAAAGGCGCTATTCTACAACCATCAAGGAGTGAATGATTCAGTTTTTGAGAAGATCGACGGAGCAACTATAGCAAAGCAAGCGTGGGATATTTTGGAGACATCATACCATGGAGTTGAAAAGGTGAAAAAAGTTAGGCTTCAAACATTAAGACGTCAATTTAAAATTTTGCAGATGGAACCCGCTGAAAGTGTTGCAGATTACATGACTCGAGTACTTGCTTTGACAAATCAAATAAAAATAAACGGGGAGAAGGTTGCAGATTTAGCAATTGTGGAGAAGATTGTTCTCGGGAAAAGTCACTATCTTTTTCATTGGTGAAATCATTCTACCTTGATGGGATTACAAATGAGTTTCGAATAAAAATCGCCTTTTTATAAGGCTTTTTACAATGAAAAAATGATAAAAATTACAACTTTCCTCCTTGTGAACAAACGCGGGATCCGTTTATCGGATCCTCGCCATGCTGGATTCTTTGCCTGTGCCGGGGATGTATTCCGTGGACCACCGCACGATTCCTTTCCCAAGTGTTGATCGAACAAGATCTGGATCTGGATCTAGATCTAAAAATCCCTCCTTTTTTACGTGGGAATTCTTAGATCGATCAGATCTGAGATCTAAACGAATACGGAGATTAATTCGCCAAGGAACTAATCAACGTAGTGAACGAGATCGGCCAAGCGAACTCGTTACTCTTCTTCGGATCAAGGCCAAGCTTGATCCAAAGGATGGTTTGTTGTTGTAGATCTGGATCTGAAAACTTTGGATCTCGAATCGCAAATCTCCCCCGCAAGTCTAGATCTTGATCTCCTCTCCCTTGGAAATTCTCTAACCCTAGGCACACACAAGAGTTCGGCGGCTATCTCCTCTTTTTTTATCTCTGCCGACCTCTCCAAATGAAACCCTAGCCGTCACTTTTATAGTACAAAGAGCGATGCGGGCGAACCGGGCAAAGCCCATTCGCCTTGGTGTTTCGCTTCGTGCCGGATTACCTCGTGTCTTCGCCGCGACACTCGGTGTCTCGTACCGAAGCGAGACACTCTAGTAAACGCTTCGGGCGACATTGGTGCTCAGCCGGGCGACACTTCCGGCCGCTGAACACTCCTCGGTGTCTCGCCGAAGCGAGACGCTCGGTGTTCATTAAGCGACGCTTCTCGGTGTCCCGCCGAAGCGAGACGCCTCAGGTCGGTTTTGACCGAGCGTTGCGTGGCTTCTCTCTGCTGGTTTTTCGAGCTTAATTTGAGGCTTCAAAGTTGGGTTTATCCCTTCACTCGCACTCATGGCGCATCAGTTCACCAAGGTTCCGGAATCACCGACATTTCGAGGAGGAGAGCTCTTTTCAAAAATTTCGGCGCCGCCGACTAAGGCCGCTGCCCCTTTGACCTCGCCATAACGGCTTAGCTGGACCACTAAAACTCTGGTATGCCTTGAGAGAGCGCTTGGCGCTATGCTCACTTGTTGTGTCGTCAACGGTTTGCCATTACTTCATCGGATGACTTGTCGATTATTCTCGTCATCACGAGCTACGTTCGGGGACTTATAGGCAATTTTCAACGCCTACAAAGATATTACGATCTCTTACAGCAAAATTTGATCATATCATGGTGGCAATCAAAGAATCGAAGGATTTATCCAAGATGACAGTTGATGAGTTGATGGGTACCCTACAAGTTCACGAGCAACGTATGAACGAGAGGTCAACCGAGAAGCCTCTTGAGAAAGCTTTTCAAAGTCAAGCTTTTATAAAGAATAACAAAGGAGCGCAGGATGAAAGAGACCAGCGAGAAGGAAATTTTCATGGCAGAGGACGAGGATACGGGAACTACAACAACCGAGGATGCGGATACTACAATAGTCAAGGACGTGGCAGTTATAACAACAATCACAGAGATGACGGCAATCAGAGAAGCAATTATAAATCAAATTCAAATTATCGAGGACGAGGTCGAGGTCAAGGTCAAGGCTTTGGACGTGGTAGAGAAAATTTTAAATCAAACAGTGAATGTTACATATGTCATAGATATGGTCACTATGCAAAGGAGTGCAAGTACCAGGATAATTTTCAATCTGGAGAAAAAGTTCGATTTGCACAAGAAAGAGGTGATGAAGACAACCACACTTTGTTGATGGTCACGGCAACCGGTGAAGAATCAAACTACAACACATGGTTTCTTGATACTGGGTGTTCTAATCACATGTGCGGAAAGAAGGAGTTGTTCGTGAATCTGGATGAGTCGATGTGGTCCAAAGTCAAGTTTACCGATGACATCACTATACCAGTGATGGGAAAAGGATGAGTTCTCATCAAGTTGAAGAACAGAGACCACAAGTTTATTTCCAATGTGTTCTATGTGCCGAATATGAAGAACAATTTGCTCAGTAAGGGCCAACTTCTTGAAAAAGGGTACGATCTGCACTTTTCTGATAATCAACTTTTAATCTTTGATAAAAGAGGTGTATTTATCCTTAAAGTACCCCTATGACAAATAATCGCATGTTTCGAGTTGACATCGAGTATGATGTTTATCATTGCTTCAATGCTATTATGAAAGATGAGTCTTGGTTGTGGCATCTTCATTTTGGACATCTGAACTTTCACAATTTGAAGTTACTTGCTCAAAAAATTTTGATGAGAGGCTTGCCCGTTGTAGATCATCCCGAGCAGTTGTGTAAAGGTTGTATTCTTAGAAAGCAACATAGATTACCCTTTGGTATTGAAAATACTTGGCGTGCAAAGAAGCCTCTTGAGCTCGTTCATTCAGATGTGTGCGGTCCTATGAACACTATATCCAATGGCAATAATCGATACTTTCATACTTTTATTGACGATTTCACAAGGAAAATATGGGTCTATTTTCTGCAGCAAAAATCCGAAGTCTTTGATTGTTTCAAGAGTTTTAAAGCCCTAGTTGAGAAGAAAAGCGGTTAGTTTATCAAAGTGCTACGAACAGATGGAGGAGGTGAATATATTTCTAATAAATTCAATAAGTATTGTGCAAAAGAAGGAATAAAGTGTGATGTTACTTTTCCCTACACACCTCAACATAACGGCGTAGCTGAACGGAAAAACAGGACTATACTTGACATGGCGAGAAGCATGCTAAAGACCAAAGGTATGCCAAATTATTTTTAGGGTGAAGCTATCTCATGCACTATTTACTTATTGAACATATCACCAACAAAGAGCGTTGATAATCTCACTCCTGAAGAGGCGTGGACTGGTTATAAGCCAAGTGTAAAACATCTCAAAGTTTTTGGCTCCATTGCTTATACTCATATTCCAGCAGAAAGAAGAAAGAAACTTGATGACAAAGGCGAGAAGATAGTTTTTATTGGCTACAAGTCCGGAGGTTACAAAGTCTACAACCCCGCTGCAAAGAAGGTGATTGTAAGCAGAGATGTTATGTTTGCTGAAGAAGAAGCTTGGAATTGGGATCTAGAAGCACAAAACAATTCACGGCGTACTGATAATCACATTTTTATTACAATTTTATACCCTCATCATCTATTTTATACCAATAAATATACCACTAATAATTATTTTTATCTTAATTTACAAGTTAATTGTGAAATAATGAATAAAAGCACAAAAGACTCAAACTCACGGATTTTCTACCATTTATTGAAGCCCAAATATGAAGACAAACCCAAGAAAAGACAATGATCCATGAAGAAATCGGGTCAAGAAATCAATAAAAAAATCAATCTGCCGCTAACCAATCTTTTCATTATAGCTATACAAAACCATGGTAGAAAATCCGGGAGTTTGAGTCTTTTGGACTTTTATTCATTATTTCACCATTAACCTGTAAATTAAGATAAAAACAATTATTAGTGATATATTTATTTGTATAAAATAGATGATGAGGGTATAAAATTATAATAAAAATGTAATTATCACGTACTGTCCTTGATATTCTTGAAGACGATGTCCATGTTGCAACTGAAGAAGCACCACTGGCCAATGCTCCTGAAGCTCCAACCCGCAAATTTCATTAGAAGTTGAAAGACCAAGAAGAAATCGACAACCATCAGTTCTCTTGAGAGATTATGAAGTAACTCCAGATGATGATGCTGACGCAGATGGAGATATAGTGCACTTTGCAATGTTTGCAGATTGTGAGCCAGTTATGTTTGAAGAGGCTATTTAAGATCCTAAGTGGATAAATGCAATGAAAGAAGAGATAAAGGCGATTGAGAAGAACGGCACGTGGGAGCTTACTAATATCCCGCAAGGACATAAAGCAATCGATGTGAAGTGGGTTTTCAAGACAAAGATTAAGGCGAACGGCGAGGTTGAACGGCATAAAGCAAGATTGGTGGCGAAAGGCTACGAGCAAAGACCTGGCTATGATTACCAAGATGTATTTTTTCCTGTTGCTAGAATTAAAACTGTTAGACTAATAATTATCTTGGCTGCACAGAAGCATTGGAATATTCATCAGATGGACGTGAAGTCAGCTTTTCTTAATGGGCCACTTGAAGAAGAAGTTTTCGTGAAGTAACCACCTAGATTTGTGAAGAAAGAGTGCGAGCATAAAGTATACAAGTTGAAGAAAGTCTTGTACGGGTTGAAGCAGGCGCCACGAGCATGGAATAAAAGAATTGATTCTTTCTTTCAAAAAAGTGAATTTCAGAAGTGCCCCTCCGGGCATGCCTTATATGTGAAGACAAACAACTCTGGTGATATACTACTATTATGCCTTTATGTTGATGACTTGATTTTTACGGGCAAAAACATTAGTATGATTGAAGATTTTAAGAAGTCGATAATGCATGAATTTGAGATGAAAGATCTTGGCTTGATGTCTTATTTTCTCGGTATTGAAGTGGTTCAAGGCGATGATGGGATTTTCATATGTCAAAAGAGGTATTGTGCAAAGTTGTTGAAGAGGTTTCAGATGTTTGATTGCAATCCTATTAGAATTCCTGTGGAGGTTGGTACTAAATTATCTCGAGAAGGTGATGGTGCACAAGTTGATCCTACTTATTTTAAGCAAATTGTTGGAAGTTTGAGATATCTCACATGTACAAGACCAGATATAGCCTATAGAGTTGGTCTAATTAGCAGATATTTGGAGGCCCCTCGCCACTCTCATCTACAAGTTGCAAAAAAAATTATACGGTACCTAAAGGGGACTTATGATCATGGTTTGCTTTATTCTTCATCTAACAATTGTGATGCTGTGGGCTATTCTGATAGTGATTAGAGTGGAGATCATGATGATCGTAAAAGTACTTCTGGCTATGTTTTCAATTTTGGCTTCACCGCATTTTCATGGTCGTCGAAGAAGCAGTCTATTGTTGCACTCTCAGCTTGTGAAGTGGAGTATGTAGCAGCGGCGTCGAGTGCTTGTCAAGCAATTTGGTTGCGTAATGTGCTAAGTCAAATTCATATTCATATTGAAGGTCCTACAAAGATTTATGTTGACAACAAGTCTGCAATTGATTTGGCAAAGAATCCAGTCATTCATGGAAGGAGCAAGCATATTCATCCTCGTTACCACTTTTTACGAGACAATATTGAGAAAAACAAAATCGTGTTCATTTATTGCAAGTCTGAAGATCAAGTTGCGGACATCGTCACGAAGCCCTTGAAGTTTGAAGCATTTGTCAAGCTGAAGCACATTATGAGATTGAAGACTTTACAGAATTTGGATTAAGGGGGAATATTGAAACTAATCCAAATTCAATTAGGTTATCATTAGTAGTTAGTTCTATCTATAAGAGTTAGGAATTGGTTCATATATCTTATCTATAGTATTTAGTTGCTTTATCTTTAGAAGTTCATGTTATATTAGAATTCTTGTAATATTAGATTGCTAAACTATTAAAATAGTGTGTTGTAAACGATTGTGCAATAAAGTTAAAGAGATTAATATTGTTGCTTCTTCCACTAAATCTCTCTTCATACATATTATACTTCTATTTGCTTTGCTATTATTTGTTCCAACAATTAGAAGGATAGCCGTGGAATTTGCAAATCTACACGAGTATTCTTGAGATTACTGAACATGGATGATCCTAGAGCCCATAAGATAACTTTTGGGATTACTCATGTAGTTATAATCAATAACCCCATTTACCCATGTACATAAACAGATTCCAAGATGACCCGTGCAATTATACCATACTTCAAGATATCATATTGTTGTTAATCCTTAAAGATTGGATGGTTGAAATAAATTGGACTAGAATCCAAATTGGATATCAGAATTTGGGGAATTTTGATGTAAAACCCTAATTTTGGGGAAAATTGGATTTTAGGGATTGATAATGAAATTGGGAGGACTAGAGGGGAAGGAAATGTTTATATATCAGATAATTGTCAACAAACTGAAGTTGAAACTCCCTGCTCTGGATGATCACAAAGAGCTGAATTTTGGTGTTTTCAATATTCAAATAGAAGAATTTTCTACTAATGCGTGCTTGATATGAGGAAATAGCAGGAAAAAGAAGAGGCAACAGAGCTAGCTAGCAGCAGCAAGAATGCAACCATGACCGAAGCAAAATGGTGTTATTGACAATGAAGTTTATTATGTTCAGCCATCTGAAGCTAGATCCGTTCGTTTTATGTTTCATGCTCCAATTGAGAAAATGATAAATTTTAGAAATCCCTGGTTGGTGATGGCTCAGACCAGACTTACGTTCAAATGCATCCCCTATAAGCTAAAACTCTACCCAGCTTTCATGTTTCAGTACTAGTCTTTGCTAAAAGACTTCAGATTTCCTTGTCATTCAATTTTTGCTAGAAGTGTCAGGCTATTTATTTTGTGTGCTATTACCTAGATATCACTTAGTTCGTGCACACTGCCGGTTTGCGAAAGGAGTCGGTCAAGAAGAGGTGATGCTTTTGCAATTCATGTTGTTTAAATTTGCAAAATTAAAGTTATCGTTTAATCATTTTTGTATCGAGGTCATGCTTTTGCTTCGTATTGTTTTCATTTTACAAATTGAAGGCACTGACTCAAGATTTACTTTTCACAAGTGTATGTATCTTCATTGGGTTTGAGATGGCTGAAAGGTGAAAGGTCAAACAACATAAAGGTTATGAAGAACTTTAAAGTTGTCCCTAAAATACAACCTATGATTAGATGAAAATTGTGTTTAAGATTATAATTGCATGAGAATAAATTTAAGAATTATAACAAAATTGTATTTAACATTATAATTTTGCGCCCAATTTTACCATCTAAAATGAGGCCAGCACGTGTGAGGCACATGCCTTCCTTTTCCGAGTAACAATAGCAGCTTCAGGACTACAAATCCTATCAGCTCTAGAATTGCACTGTCATATATAATAATAATATCTGATTGCAACATTTATCTAAAATCATGCCCATTATCCAACGTATATTCACCCGCCGGCTGCAAGATCGCATCAACCAATCTCCACAAGCAACGGTCAGGATCCCATCAAGAACTCCCCATGGGAATCATTCTCGTCTCAGATTTACCTTGACCGTCCAATACACAAACGAACCATATACCGACGAGGATGTTACATTATACCGACGAGGACGTTACATTATACCGACGAGGATGTTACATTATACCGACGAGGATGTTACATTATACCGACGAGGATGTTACATTATACCGACGAGGATGTTACATTATACCGACGAGGATGTTACATTATACCGACGAGGATGTTACATTATACCGACGAGGATGTTACATTATACCGACGAGGATGTTACATTATACCGACGAGGATGTTACATTATACCGACGAGGATGTTACATTATACCGACGAGGATGTTACATTATACCGACGAGGATGTTACATTATACCGACGAGGATGTTACATTATACCGACGAGGATGTTACATTATACCGACGAGGATGTTACATTATACCGACGAGGATGTTACATTATACCGACGAGGATGTTACATTATACCGACGAGGATGTTACATTATACCGACGAGGATGTTACATTATACCGACGAGGATGTTACATTATACCGACGAGGATGTTACATTATACCGACGAGGATGTTACATTATACCGACGAGGATGTTACATTATACCGACGAGGATGTTACATTATACCGACGAGGATGTTACATTATACCGACGAGGATGTTACATTATACCGACGAGGATGTTACATTATACCGACGAGGATGTTACATTATACCGACGAGGATGTTACATTATACCGACGAGGATGTTACATTATACCGACGAGGATGTTACATTATACCGACGAGGACGTTACATCAACTTCACGCATCCCAGTTTTCTATAAATAGACTCCTCTAGTCCATACTCCCTCTTCCTTCTTGCTCTCCCACCCCAAAGACAATGAGAAAACACAAAACCCTAGCGCTCAAACCCTAACCCTATCCATGGCGGAAAAAATGTCGCCATTCTCACACAACAAGGCCATGAAGCAAAGCTTCAGAGAAGAAGTTTTATGTATTCAAGGTAATCGACGGTATTCAAGGAAACGGCATGGACGATAACAATGAGCATGCATAAAGATGATCTTGTTCGATGCTCGATCTGTCTTAATGGAGTGGAGAATTATCCAGATTTTGGTGATCACAAGAAACAAGGCCATCACGAAATATTTTCGATGATCATGTATGCAGTGGCGGAGCCATTCATCGGCAGGAGGGGGCCATGGCCCCCCAATCAATCTCATTTTTTAATAGAAAATTTATGATGGCAGTTGGTTTAGTATAGGCTATTCTCAATGTTTCATTTACATTTTCAATTTGGCCCCTCCTCTATCAAACTAAGTCAATTTGGCCCCTCCATTCCACCATCAGGTTTGACAAAACCCTCACCCACCCAAATCAAATTAGATTTAATTTAATAAACAAAAAATAAATAAAAATTGAAGCTACCATGCACGAGAAAAAAAATAAAGTCTTCTCTAATTTCCTTTCTCTATTTCTCCTTAACAAACCTCAATCAAAACTACTCATAAATCTCTCAATTCTTCTATCTCCTTCCCAATTTTCACTTCGTTTAATAAATCTAACCTTAATCATTACTTCACTTATCATTAAGGCCCAAACGATTTTTGTCGAATCTTGAAAGCCTTTTTCGATTAAGGTGAAGAATCCTATATTCCTTGTTTAATATACTTATTTGTTCTAATTTTTTATTTTGTAGTATTGTGTTAAAACTAAAATGCCCTTAGTAGCAAATCTTAGTTTTTATTGTTCTTTGTTTTTGTGGTGGAGCCAAATTGATAATTTATTAGTTTGTTAAAAATTTTAAATCTTACTTATTCTCGTATATTATTTTCCCTCCTTTTGATAATAGTGCTTTATGTATGCTTGTTTTGATGTATAAATTATTATTTTTATTAAAAATTATTATTATTTATTGAAAATTATTATTATTTATAATTAATGGAGGTAAAATTGTTAAACTATTATTGTTAATGTTAGCTTGTTGGCATTAGCAATTGATTTTTTCTTTGATAGTTTGATGCATTAGCAATTGATTTATTTATGATTTTTCTTTGATGCATTGCAACTATGTATTTGTATTTTAACTGGTAGTTACTATTTCATATAATATTTTATTTCATTCTTATTCTGAGGTAAAATTATTATTTATTGAATGTCACCTTTCTCACACAAGAGCGGCCATGAGGCGCAAAGCTTCAGACAAGAAGTTTTTCTGTATTCGTTGCAATCGACGGTTTTCAAGGAAACGGCATGGACGATAACAATGCGTATGCATAAAGATGATCTTGTTTGATGCTCGATCTGTTTTAATGGAGTGGAGAATTATCCAGATTTCGGTGATCACAAGAAACAAGGTCATCACGAAACATTTCCGATGATCATATACGCAGTGGCGGAGCCATTCATTGGCAGAAGGGGCCCATGGCCCCCTAACCAATCTCATTTTTTAATAGGAAATTTATGATGGCAGTTGGTTTTGTATAGTCTATTCTCAATGTTTCATTTACATTTTCAATTTGGCCCCTCCTCTATCAAACTAAGTCAATTTGGCCCCTCCATTCCACCATCAGGTTTGACAAAACCCTCACCCACCCAAATCAAATTAGATTTAATTTAATAAACAAAAAATAAATAAAAATTGAAGCTACCATGCACGAGAAAAAAAATAAAGTCTTCTCTAATTTCCTTTCTCTATTTCTCCTTAACAAACCTCAATCAAAACTACTCATAAATCTCTCAATTCTTCTATCTCCTTCCCAATTTTCACTTCTGTTTAATAAATCTAACCTTAACTGTCACTTACCTCATTGGGTTGGGCGTCCAAACGATTTTTTGTCGAATCTTGAAAGCCTTTTTCGATTAAGGTGAAGAATTACTATATCCCTTGTTTAATATACTTATTTGTTCTAATTTTTTATTTAGTGGTATTGTGTTAAAACTAAAATGCCCTTTGTAGCAAATCTTAGTTTTATTGTTCTTTGTTTTTGTAGTGGAGCCAAATTGATAATTTATTAGTTTGTTAAAAATTTTAAATCTTACTTATTCTCGTATGTTATTTTTCCCTCCTTTTGATAATAGTGCTTTATGTATGCTTGTTTTGATGTATAAATTATTATTTTTATTAAAAATTATTATTATTTATAATTAATGGAGGTAAAATTGTTAAACTATTATTGTTAATGTTAGCTTGTTGGCATTAGCAATTGATTTTTTCTTTGATAGTTTGATGCATTAGCAATTGATTTATTTATGATTTTTCTTTGATGCATTGCAACTATGTATTTGTATTTTAACTAGTAGTTACTATTTCATATAATATTTTATTTCATTCTTATTCGAGGTAAAATTATTATTTATTGAATGTCGCCTTTCTCAAACAAGAGCGGCCATGAAGCGTAAAGCTTCAGACAAGAAGTTTTTCTGTCTTTGTTGCAATCGACGGTATTCAAGAAACGGTATTGACGATGACAATGAGCATGCATAAAGATGATCTTGTTCGATGCCCGATCTGTCTTAATGCAGTGGAGAATTATCCAGATTTCGGTGACAACAAGAAACAAGGCCATCACGAAACATTTCCGATGATCATGTGTGCAGTGGCGGAGCCATTCATTGGTAGGAGGGGGCCATGGTCCCCCAACCAATCTCATTTTTTAATAGGAAATTTATGAGGGCAGTTGATTTTGTATAAGTTATTCTCAATGTTTCATTTACTTTTTCAATTTGGCCCCTCCTCTATCAAACTAAGTCAATTTGGCCCCACCACTCCACTATCAGGTTTGACAAAACCCTCACCACGCAAGTCAAGTTAGATTTAATTTAATAAACAAAATAAATAAAAATTGAAGCTACCATGCACGAGAAAAAAAAACAAAGTCTTCTCTAATTTCCTTTCTCTATTTCTCCTTCACAAACCTCAATCAAAACTACTCATAAATCTCCCAATTCTTCTATCCCCTCCCAATTTTCACTTCGTTTAATAAATCTAACCTTAATCATTACTTCACTTATCATTAAGGCCCAAACGATTTTTGTCGAATCTTGAAAGCCTTTTTCGATTAAGGTGAAGAATCACTATATCCCTTGTTTAATATACTTATTTGTTCTAATTTTTTATTTTGTGGTATTGTGTTAAAACTAAAATGCCCTTAGTAGCAAATCTTAGTTTTTATTGTTCTTTGTTTTGTAGTGGAGCCAAATTGATAATTTATTAGTTTGTTAAAAATTTTAAATCTTACTTATTCTCGTATATTATTTTCCTCCTTTTGATAATAGTGCTTTATGTATGCTTGTTTTGATGTATAAATTATTATTATTTATTGAAAAGTATTATTATTTTCAATTAATGGAGGTAAAATTGTTAAACTATTATTGTTAATGTTAGCTTGTTGGCATTAGCAATTGATTTTTTCTTTGATAGTTTGATGCATTAGCAATTGATTTATTTATGATTTTTCTTTGATGCATTGCAACTATGTATTTGTATTTTAACTAGTAGTTACTATTTCATATAATATTTTATTTCATTCTTATTCGAGGTAAAATTATTATTTATTGAATGTCGCCTTTCTCAAACAAGAGCCATGAAGCGTAAAGCTTCAGACAAGAAGTTTTTCTGTCTTTGTTGCAATCGACGGTATTCAAGAAACGGTATTGACGATGACAATGAGCATGCATAAAGATGATCTTGTTCGATGCCCGATCTGTCTTAATGCAGTGGAGAATTATCCGATTTTGGTGATCACAAGAAACAAGGTCATCACGAAACATTTCCGATGATCATGTGTGCAGTGGCGGAGCCATTCATTGGTAGGAGGGGCCATGGTCCCCAACCAATCTCATTTTTAATAGGAAATTTATGATGGCAGTTGGTTTAGTATAGGCTATTCTCAATGTTTCATTTACATTTTCAATTTGGCCCTACGGCATGGGCGATAACAATGAGCATGCATAAAGATGATCTTGTTCGATGCTCAACTGCCTTAATGGAGTGGAGAATTATCCGCATTTTGGTGATCACAAGAAACAAGGTCATCACGAAACATTTCCGATGATCATGTGTGCAGTGGCGGAGCCATTCATTGGTAGGAGGGGCCATGGTCCCCAACCAATCTCATTTTTAATAGAAAATTTATAATTGCATGAGAATAAATTTAAGAATTATAACAAAATTGTATTTAACATTATAATTTTGCCCAATTTTACCATCTAAAATGAGGCCAAGACGTGTGAGGCACATGCCTTCCTTTTCGAACAATAGTAGCTTCAGACTACAAATCCTATCAGCTCTAGAATTACACTGTCATATATAATAATAATATCTGATTGCAACGTTTATCTAAAATCGTGCCCATTATCCAACGTATATTCACCCGCCAGCTACAAGATCGCATCAACCAAGCTCCACAAGCAACGGTCAGGATCCCATCAAGAACTCCCCATGGGAATCATTCTCGTCTCAGATTTACCTTGACCGTCCAATACACAAACGAACCATATACCGACGAGGACGTTACATTATACCGACAAGGACGTTACATCAACTTCACGCATCCCAGTTTTCTATAAATAGACTCCTCTAGTCCATAGTCCCTCTTCCTTCTTGCTCTCCCACCCCAAAGACAACGAGAAAACACAAAACCCTAGCGCTCAAACCCTAACCCTATCCATGGTGGAAAAAATGTCGTCATTCTCACACAACAGTGGCCATGAAGAGCAAAGCTTCAGAGAAGAAGTTTTTATGTATTCGTTGCAATCAACGGTATAAAAGGAAATGGCATGGACGATAACAATGAGCATGCATAAAGATGATCTTGTTCGATGCTCGATCTGTCTTAATGGAGTGGAGAATTATCCAGATTTCGGTGATCACAAGAAACAAGGCCATCACGAAATATTTCCAATGATCATGTACGCAGTGGCGGAGCTATTCATTGGCAGGAGGGGGCCATGGCCCTCCAACCAATCTCATTTTTTAATAGGAAATTTATGAGGGCAGTTAGTTTTGTATAGGCTATTCTCAATGTTTCATTTACTTTTTCAATTTGGCCCCTCCTCTATCAAACTAAGTCAATTTGGCCCCACCACTCCACCATCAGGTTTGACAAAACCCTCACCCATCCAAATCAAATTAGATTTAATTTAATAAATAAAAAAATAAAAATTGAAGCTACCATGCACGAGAAAAACAAAGTCTTCTAATTTCCTTTCTATTTCTCCTTCACAAACCTCAATCAAAACTACTCATAAATCTCTCAATTCTTCTATCCCCTTCCCAATTTTCACTTCTATTTAATAAATCTAACCTTAATTGTCACTTACCTCATTGGCTTAGGTCCAAATGATTTTTGTCGAATCTTGAAAGCCTTTTTGATTAAGGTGAAGAATTACTATGTCCCTTGTTTAATATACTTATTTGTTCTAATTTTTTATTTAGTGGTATTGTGTTAAAACTAAATTGCCCTTTGTAGCAAATCTTAGTTTTATTGTTCTTTGTTTTGTAGTGGAGCCAAATTGATAATTTATTAGTTTGTTAAAAATTTTAAATCTTACTTATTCTCGTATGTTATTTTTCCTCCTTTTGATAATAGTGCTTTATGTATGCTTGTTTTGATGTATAAATTATTATTATTTATTGAAAATTATTATTATTTATTGAAAATTATTACTATTTATAATTAATGGAGGTAAAATTGTTAAACTGTTATTGTTAATATTAGCTTGTTGGCATTAGCAATTGATTTTTTTCTTTGATAGTTTGATGCATTAGCAATTGATTTATTTATGATTTTTCGTTGATGCATTGCAACTATGTATTTGTATTTTAACCGGTAGTTACTATTTCATATAATATTTTATTTCATTCTTATTCTGAGGTAAAATTATTATTTATTGAATGTCACCTTTCTCACACAAGAGCGGCCATGAGGCTAAAGCTTCGACAAGAAGTTTTTCTCAGATTCGCGTAATCGACTTTCAAGGAAACGGCATGGACGATAACAATGCGTATGCATAAAGATGATCTTGTTTGATGCTCGATCTGTTTTAATGGAGTGGAGAATTATCCAGATTTCGGTGATCACAAGAAACAAGGTCATCACGAAACATTTCGATGATCATATACGCAGTGGCCATTCATCGCAGTGGGGGCCCATGGCCCCCTAACCAATCTCATTTTTTAATAGGAAATTTATGATGGCAGTTGGTTTTGTATAGTCTATTCTCAATGTTTCATTTACATTTTCAATTTGGCCCTACGGCATGGACGATAACGATGAGCATGCATAAAGATGATCTTGTTCGATGCTCGATCTGTCTTAATGGAGTGGAGAATTATCTAGATTTCGGTGATCACAATAAACAAGGTCATCACGAAATATTTCCGATGATCATACACACAGTGGCGGAGCCATTCATTGGCAGAAGGGGTCCATGGCCCCCCAACCAATCTCATTTTTTAATAGAAAATTTATGATGACAGTTGGTTTTGTATAGGCTATTCTCAATGTTTCATTTACATTTTCAATTTGGCCCTTCCGCTATCAAACTAAGTCAATTTGGCCTCTCCACTCCACCATCAGGTTTGACAAAACCCTCACCCACCTAAATCAAATTAGATTTAATTTAATAAACAAAAAAAATAAAAATTGGAGCTACCATGCACGAAAAACAAAGTCTTCTAATTTCCTTTCTATTTCTCCTTCACAAACCTCAATCAAAACTACTCATAAATCTCCCAATTCTTCTATCCCTCCCAATTTTCACTTCTATTTAACAAATCTAACCTTAATTGTCACTTACCTCATTGGCTTGGGTCCAAATGATTTTTGTCGAATCTTGAAAGCCTTTTTGATTAAGGTGAAGAATCACTATATCCCTTGTTTAATATACTTATTTGTTCTAATTTTTTATTTTTGTATTGTGTTAAAACTAAAATGCCCTTCAGAGTAAATCTTAGTTTTATTGTTCTTTGTTTTGTAGTGGAGCCAAATTGATAATTTATTAGTTTGTTAAAAATTTTAAATCTTACTTATTCTCGTATGTTATTTTTCCTCCTTTTGATAATAGTGCTTTATGTATGCTTGTTTTGATGTATAAATTATTATTATTTATTGAAAATTATTATTATTTATTGAAAATTATTACTATTTATAATTAATGGAGGTAAAATTGTTAAACTGTTATTGTTAATATTAGCTTGTTGGCATTAGCAATTGATTTTTTTCTTTGATAGTTTGATGCATTAGCAATTGATTTATTTATGATTTTTTCTTTGATGCATTGCAACTATGTATTTGTATTTTAACCGGTAGTTACTATTTCATATAATATTTTATTTATTCTTATTCGAGGTCATATTATTATTTATTGAATGTCACCTTTCTCACACAAGAGCGCCATGAGGCTAAAGCTTCGACAAGAAGTTTTTCTGTATTCGTTGCAATCGACGGTATTCAAGGAAACGGCATGGACGATAACAATGCGTATGCATAAAGATGATCTTGTTTGATGCTCGATCTGCTTTAATGGAGTGGAGAATTATCCGATTTCGGTGATCACAAGAAACAAGGTCATCACGAAACATTTCGATGATCATATACGCATGGAGCATTCATCGCGTAAGGGCCCATGGCCCCTAACCAATCTCATTTTTAATAGAAAATTTATGATGACAGTTGGTTTTGTATAGTCTATTCTCAATGTTTCATTTACATTTTCAATTTGGCCCTACATGGACGATAACGATGAGCATGCATAAAGATGATCTTGTTCGATGCTCGATCTGTCTTAATGGAGTGGAGAATTATCTAGATTTCTGATCACAATAAACAAGGTCATCACGAAATATTTCCGATGATCATACACAACAATAGCATCATTATTGAAGGGGTCCATGGCCCCCAACCAATCTCATTTTTTAATAGAAAATTTATGATGACAGTTGGTTTTGTATAGGCTATTCTCAATGTTTCATTTACATTTTCAATTTGGCCCTTCCGCTATCAAACTAAGTCAATTTGGCCTCTCCACTCCACCATCAGGTTTGACAAAACCCTCACCCACCTAAATCAAATTAGATTTAATTTAATAAACAAAAAAAATAAAAATTGGAGCTACCATGCACGAGAAAAAAAACAAAGTCTTCTCTGATTTCCTTTCTCTATTTCTCCTTCACAAACCTCAATCAAAACTACTCATAAATCTCTCAATTCTTCTATCCCCTTCCCAAATTTCACTTCTGTTTAACAAATCTAACCTTAACTGTCACTTACCTCATTGGATTGGGCGTCCGAACGATTTTATGTCGAATCTTGAAAACCTTTTTCGATTAAGGTGAAGAATCCCTATATCTCTTGTTTAATATACTTATTTGTTCTAATTTTTTATTTTGTGGTATTGTGTTAAAACTAAAATGCCCTTAGTAGCAAATCTTAGTTTTATTGTTCTTTATTTTTGTAGTGGAGCCAAATTGATAATTTATTAGTTTGTTAAAAATTTAAATCTTACTTATTCTCGATGTTATTTTTCCTCCTTTTGATAATAGTGCTTTATGTATGCTTGTTTTGATGTATAAATTATTATTATTTATTGAAAATTATTATTATTTTCAATTAATGGTGGTAAAATTGTTAAACCTATTGTTAATGTTAGCTTGTTGGCTTAGCAATTGATTTTTTGATAGTTTGATGCATTAGCAATTGATTTATTTATGATTTTTCTTTGATGCATTGCAACTATATATTTATATTTTAATTGTAGTTACTATTTCATATAATATTTTATTTCATTCTTATTCGAGGTAAAATTATTATTTATTGAATGTCGCCTTTCTCACACAAGACCCATGAAGCGAAAGCTTCAAAGAAGTTTTTCCGTATTTGTTGCACTCGACGGTATTCAAGAAACGGTATGGACGATGACAATGAGCATGCATAAAGATGATCTTGTTCGATGCTCGACTGTCTTAATGGAATGGAGAACTATCCATATTTCGGTGACAACAAGAAACAAGGCCATCACGAAACATTTCGATGATCATGTGGTAGCGATGAGCCATTCATTGGCGAAGGGCCATGGTCCCCAACCAATCTCATTTTTAATAGGAAATTTATGAGGTCAGTTGATTTTGTATAGGTTATTCTCAATGTTTCATTTACATTTTCAATTTGGCCCTCCTCTATCAAACTAAGTCAATTTGGCCCTCCACTCCACCATCAGTTTGACAAAACCCTCACCCATGCAAGTCAAATTAGATTTAATTTAATAAACAAAATAAATAAAATTGAAGCTACCATGCACAAGAAAAAAAACAAAGTCTCTAATTTCCTTTCTATTTCTCCTTCACAGACCTCAATCAAAACTACCCATAAATCTCTCTCAATTCTTCTATCCCTTCCCAATTTTCACTTCTATTTAACAAATCTAACCTTAATTATCATTTACCTCATTAGCTTAGGTCCGAACGATTTTTGTCAAATCTTGAAAGCCTTTTTCGATTAAGATGAAGAATCACTATATCCCTTGTTTAATATACTTATTTGTTCTAATTTTTTATTTTGTGGTATTGTGTTAAAACTAAAATGCCCTTAGTAGCAAATCTTAGTTTTATTGTTCTTTATTTTTGTAGTGGAGCCAAATTGATAATTTATTAGTTTGTTAAAAATTTAAATCTTACGTGATTCTCGTATGTTATTTTTCCTCCTTTTGACAATAGTGCTTTATGTATGCTTGTTTTGATGTATAAATTATTGTTATTTATTGAAAATTATTATTATTTTCAATTAATGGTGGTAAAATTGTTAAACTGTTATTGTTAATGTTAGCTTGTTGGCTTAGCAATTGATTTTTTGATAGTTTGATGCATTAGCAATTGATTTATTTATGATTTTTCTTTGATGCATTGCAACTATATATTTATATTTTAACGGGTAGTTACTATTTCATATAATATTTTATTTCATTCTTATTCTGAGGTAAAATTATTATTTATTGAATGTCGCCTTTCTCACACAAGACCGGCCATGAAGCGCAAAGCTTCAGACAAGAAGTTTTTCTGTATTTGTTGCACTCGACGGTATTCAAGAAACGGTATGGACGATGACAATGAGCATGCATAAAGATGATCTTGTTCGATGCTCGATCTGTCTTAATGGAATGGAGAACTATCCATATTTCGGTGACAACAAGAAACAAGGCCATCACGAAACATTTCTGATGATCATGTATGCAGTGGCGGAGCCATTCATTGGCAGAAGGGGCCATGGTCCCCCAACCAATCTCATTTTTTAATAGGAAATTTATGAGGTCAGTTGATTTTGTATAGGTTATTCTCAATGTTTCATTTACTTTTTCAATATGGCCCCTCCTCTATCAAACTAAGTCAATTTGGCCCCTCCACTCCACCATCAGGTTTGACAAAACCCTCACCCATGCAAGTCAAATTAGATTTAATTTAATAAACAAAATAAATAAAATTGAAGCTACCATGCACAAGAAAAAAAAACAAAGTCTTCTCTAATTTCCTTTCTCTATTTCTCCTTCACAGACCTCAATCAAAACTACCCATAAATCTCTCAATTCTTCTATCCCCTTCCCAATTTTCACTTCTATTTAACAAATCTAACCTTAATTATCATTTACCTCATTAGCTTGGGCGTCCGAACGATTTTTTGTCAAATCTTGAAAGCCTTTTTCGATTAAGATGAAGAATCACTATATCCCTTGTTTAATATACTTATTTGTTCTAATTTTTTATTTTGTGGTATTGTGTTAAAACTAAAATGCCCTTCGTAGCAAATCTTAGTTTTTATTGTTCTTTGTTTTTGTAGTGGAGCCAAATTGATTGTTAAGGATGATTCAAATTCTATTTCTAATAAGATGTGGCAATTAGCCTCTCTAAGTTTTATTGACTCCTTGCTGTTACACGTTTCTAGCTAGGGGGTGTTTTTCTTTTGATTAGGAATTCCTAGTGGATTAGAATTGCTTGGATAAAGAATTAAAACACCAAGCTTTGGGTTATCTTTATACTCGTTGAATTCTTCAAGGAGTGGTCAAGGTTATTCCTATATATCATAAGAGAAGAATATGTTAAAAGTCGCATCTTCATAGTGATCTCTATGTGGTGATTCACTTTCGTGAGCTCGTGACATAACTCGTTAGAAGTAAGTCGGTTTTCGGTATGGCTCTCTTTTGTGTTCCTTCTGCTAAGAGAGGTTGAATCTGATCCACCCAACCTAGGATCGCAGCATCAAGGGAAAGAAAGGATGGTTCTTTATTAAAGTACAGATAGTTAATCCGTGATAAAACATTGAGGCGACTCAGGTGATCAATAGATTCAAGAGGTTCTTGATTTGGCTCTCTATTTGGTTCGCTCTATAAGTGTTAGAGATTGTTAGAGAGATTAAGTGCTTTCAGGGGTGTGATTTGAGATTGAGTGATTGAGAAACTCCACATTGTATTCCTCACAATTAGTAAAGCTATTCTCATCCTTCCGCTGAGTGGGCGTAAATTCGGCCGACGTATATCTTTGTGTTCATGTGTTCTTGATATTTTTCGTGCTTTCGTTTGATTGATATTAGTTTATTCTTGGGGTTTGTCATAACAATTTGGTATCAGAGCCCTCAGCTATCAATCGGACGAGAAGATGATGATAACCACTACGAAGTGGGATATTGAGAAGTTTGATGGCAACATCAGTTTCAGCATTTGATAAATTCGGATGATCGCCGTGTTGACACAAATTGGATTGAGGAAGGATTTGTTCGGGAAGTCAAAGAAATCGGCTGCCACGTGTGAGGATGATTGGATTCGACCGCCGTGGAGATTTGAAGATATAGTAGCTTATGTATCATCAGTTGATGATTATGTGCCTTTGTGCTATTTGGGAGCTACTTCGAGTTATGGCTCTGCGGAGTGGTTAGTTAATCGTGCAGATTATTCAGTCGGTATGTTGCCGAAGTCTCTTTCAGTTGGTGAGTCCAAGAGGTGCTTGGACTTGATCGATATATGGCGCATTTAGTGCCCAACAAGGCTTTTGGAGAAGGTGGAGTGAGTTAGCTAATTTTGATGTGAAGTATTTTCTACGAATTTGAATCAAGGTGGAGATTTGTTAAGGATGATTCAAATTCTATTTCTAATAAGATGTGGCAATTAGCTTCTCTAAGTTTTATTGACTCCTTGCTGTTACACGTTTCTAGCTAGGGGGTGCTTCTCTTTTGATTAGGAATTCCTAGTGGATTAGAATTGCTTGGATAAAGAATTAAATCACCAAGCTTTGGGTTATCTTTATACTCGTTGAATTCTTCAAGGAGTGGTCAAGGTTATTCCTATATATATCATAAGAGAAGAATAGGTTAAAGGCTGCATCTTCATAGCCGGCAGTCTCTGTGTGGTGTTTCACCCGTGAGTTCGGCGGAAGCCGCAACTCATTGAAGCCGTGAGAAGTAAGTCGGTTTTCGGTATGGCTCTCTTTTGTGTTCCTTCTGCTAAGAGAGGTTGAATTTGATCCACCCAACCTATGGTCGCAGCATCAAGGGAAAGAACGGATGATTCTTTATTAAGGCTGCAGATAGTTGATCCAGCGTGATGGCATTGAAGACGAGCTCTGCGGTGAAGAAGATTCGAAGGTTCTTGATTTGGCTCTCTATTTGGTTAGCTCTACAAGTGTTAGAGATTGTTAGAGAGATTAAATGCTTTCAGGAGTGTGATTTGAGATTGAGTGATTGAGAGACTCCACATTGTATTCCTCACAATTAGTAAAGTTATTCTCATCTTTTGGAGGGTGGCGTAGTACAAGCGAACGATATATCTTTGTGTTCGTGTGTTCTTGATATTTTTCGTGCTTTCGTTTGATTGATATTAGTTTATTCCTGAGGTTTGTCATAACATTGATAAATTATTAGTTTGTTAAAAATTTTAAATCTTACTTATTCTCGTATGTTATTTTCCTCCTTTGATAATAGTGCTTTATGTATGCTTGTTTTGATGTATAAATTATTATTTATTGAAATGAAAATAATGTATATGAGGTGTGATGCAGTGGTAGAGGTAGAAGTAGGAGTTCTGGCCGATGCCTGAGTTGATCCCGGCCGGTGAAGAGATTCTACCGAGGCCGAGGCCAAGGTGATTCCGGCCGACGCTGAGCCTAAGCTGAAGAGATTCCGGCGGAGGCCGAGGCTGAGGTGATTCCGGCCGAGGCTAAGGCGATTCTGGCCGGGGCCGAGGCTGAGGTGGTTCCGGCCGAGGCTGACGTGATTCTGGCCGGGGTAGACGTGATTCCGGCCGAGGCTGATGAAGACTCTGCTGCCATCGATTTGGAGATCAAGAAGGCCAAGTTTGATCCCGATCTGATCCGGTACGTACGCTCGTTTTCTTTCTTCTGTTAATAATGAACAAGGATATGACGATAGATGTGGTTGATGTGGTATAGTTTGGTTAATTAGTATGATACAGTAAAATCCTTCACCTGATTCTTGAATAGCCTTTTATGTTGCTGTTTGATTTGTGAGATTGTACTTGCTGCTCTTACAATCATTGAAAAGGAGTTTTGAGTCTAACGACATGGATCTTTGCTTGGGATGGATTAAAAATTTGAGTCTAACGTCATGAATAAAGAATTTTTATGCTAATCTTGAGTACGTTTAACTAAGTTTTATGATTAGGAATTGTCTGTTCTGGATTCTATATTTCTCTTTGTTATTGTTATTCTTATTATTTTTTCCCTTCCCTTTTGGTGGTGTTAAAGTTTCCTGGACACTTGATAACGTTTGAGTTTTAGTTTACTTGACGGCAATTGAAGCTTGAGTTTCTTTTATTTGTTAAGCTTAGCTTGCTGTAAATATAAGTCAAATTAATTAGTGACTTAAACTTTAGTTTGATTAAGCTTTGGTTGTAGTAAATTAAGTCAAATTACTGAACATTACTGTGATTTCCAATGTTTGTTGTTATAAGCTCCTTATATATTGTTCTAAATACAAAACTAATGAAAAGTTTAGTAAATAGATGAAGATCAAGCTTATTAATGTGGGACCACAAATGATTGGACTTCAATTTTAACCACAAGATTTCGCCCATTAGTAGCTTATTATTCTTTTATTTAAAACTTGAACCGTGAACATTTCCTCTTTTTAACTTTTCCTTTTAATGAAATTTAGATTTCAAATCCGGAAACTGGTGTATTTTTATCCTCCTATTGCATATACCTGCAGTTGATAATCTATTTTAAATCAGTTACTTATTGTTTTGGATTTCATGAGACACTAGTTTTCACAAAAGACCCTGAACTTTGGAGGTTTTGCATCAAACCCCTGAACGTTATAAATAAGTGAACCCTTTTGAACTTTCATAATTCCTACTAAAACTCTCAAACTATTAAAAATGTAGTTCATATTAACAAGTAGAGTAATCAACTACTATATAACTAAAGACAAACCTTTTGCAATTGAATTTCATCCTCAAAAATGAACAGTGTTTTTCATGGGTCCCGCCAATGAACAGAAAATCCTAGGTGGACCAATTAGATTGCAGAAAATTGCCACATCAGATCACTTCAGTTATCAAGTATGGGTGGGAGAATTTGAAATTCGAATTTGAAAATCCCAAAGGCCCAAAGCCCAAACCATAGACCCAAAACCCAATCCCCCACCTCTTCTTTTCTTTTCCTCCTCGTGGTCAAAGAAATCCCAAAACCCCATCCTCTCTCTCTCTCTCTCTCTCTTCCGATTCCTCGGTTACCAACAAATCGGAGGATCCAGCTTTTTTCCAATAAATTTTGATGAGCTCGAGCAAAAGCTAGCAAGGTCCCTTTGATTGGCTAAATCCAAGAGCAGCTTGATCCACCTTTGTCTCTCGCAGTTCCTGTCTAGGCTTTCTTCGGGTAATCTCTCGATTGCCCTTGAAATTTTGCCCCTTTATTTGATTTTGTGATGCCTAGGGTTTCGAATCGCTGATTGTGATCTCTTCGATCAGTTAATTTCATGGCGCTTCGTCGTCTCCTCTGAAAGAATTTGTTCGGGCAAGTCTCGGGCGTTCGATCTCTCTCGGCTGTAGCCGGCGATTGAAACCGATCATTTTTTTTCTTACAGGGACGACCCTCCTCAAACTCCATATTTTAAGATTTCTATTTTTTTCCTTTCTTTTACGCTTTTTTTCATGTAATATTTGTTCAAGCCTAAAATCCCATGAAAACTTTCTCTTTAATAGGTAATTTCTGAGTTAGTGTTTGGAGAGAAGGAAGAAAGAATGGCGGAATTAGCATTATGCTTTAAAGAAAAGAGGAGGACGAAGAGAAAGAAGAAGCGGGATTTTAGACAGAAGGGAAAAAGAATTTGAGCATTTTGTTTCTGTCTCCTTTTCTTCCTCATCCTAAGTGACTCTCATCATCAAGGTAATCTAATTATTTCTTAGATAGGGAAGAATTTGATTGTATCTGATTATATTTACAGTATTTTGTTTTAAAGGTGCAATCTTTTTCCATATGCAGGTTTTGTTAATCTTAATATTTTATCATTTTTAATCTACTACTGCTATAATTAAAGCAAAACCTCTGAATAGTGCCTATTTACTCTCTTGCCGTTGCTACGTTCTCCACCATCCCATGGCACCCAACAATTTAAAAGTGATTTAGGGTTTTTTGCTATTTAGACTTAATGCATTGTTTGTTGACAAATTATGGTAGTTTATTGCAAATTATAGTTTAGATGGATATTAATAAAAGTTCTAAAGATAATTTAATTTTTAATTCTAGAAGAAAAATTATTGATAGTTCAAAATTTTGATTTTATATTGTATTATTTATTATGATGAAGATAAAAATAGAGGGTAGTTAGTTCAAGCAAAGGGGTCATCCGCAATTAACCTAAACTTAAAACATTAGTAATACTATGTTTTGCTTCCTCTCTCCAAGTAAACTGGAATTTTATTATTGCATCCCTCTTTTCCATTTATATCCTCTATTTTCATATCATTTCTTCCTTTTCAATGGTAATGACCATGATTATTTAGTTCTATGCACTTATCCAGAAAATGCATGGGTAGATATTGACAATTGTCACGATGAAGCGGGAACATTTTGTCTTTTGGATTCCCTCCTTCATTTGTGTCATTTTTTGCTTAGATCCTCGGGTTCATTTTCATGATAACTTCTTCACCAAAGATTATTGATGAGTTATCATTTTTCTTTGTATATTTGGTGTTATCATATATTTTAATCAATGATTAAACAACATATATTCTTCCACAAATTCTTACAACTACAAAAGGGACTCTAGAGAAACACTCACGACAACCTTATACATGGCGATGACTTGTCAGATTATAAGGATCTATATGGTTGTTTGGTGATTTTCATTTATGCAATGTTTTCGGTGCTTATGGGTAATTGTTGACGTTGAGGAGATTGGGATAGTTTATGTGCACAAATCTATGGAGAGACTTGAAAAGGGGATATTAGATATTAGTTTGTCAATGATGTGATCAAGCAATCTTCTGATAAATTGAGTGTTGTGAGAAATAAGTTTGTTTGATGTTTTAAACTTGGATTATTTAGATTTTAGAATAAGTATGATTATTGATTATTAATGCATTATTCTTTGTCTAAGTGTTTTGAAGGTTCTATTGGAGGATTCGAACTTCCAAATCTATTGTCATGAGGATGTTGGAATTAATTTTATTGGTTTTGCATTTGAATGATAAAACCTTATAATGGTGATAAGACCAAGATACTCCATTAGCAATATTTATTCGCATGTAAGAATGAGAGTTTTGTTGCGTTGATCCCGATAATTAGTGAAAGTATTTAGATTTACTAATGCTTATTATGAAGTATTTGTTCTTTCCGGATGTCACCAAAATATGTGATTGCACTTAGTAATTTCATACTTCCAAGAGTATGCTTTAAAATCCAAAGCTGTAACATCTAGAAAAGTTATTTGCTTGCAATAATTTATTCAAAACAATAAAAAGGTTTTTGAACATTTTTTCATTTATTTTATTGGCTAGAAATGAATTGTAAGAAATTATGTGGATATCTTAAAGTCTTTAATATTAGTTTGACATAGAACTAATTCAATTTTGGAGGCTTCTCGGCTCAAGCGATGTTCAATATGTTGAGGATTCAATTTTTGGGCTACCTATTTTGGTATGTAAAGTGTGAACTTTCATCTTGATTTTAGACTTATTTATATTTGTATTAGTTTCTATTTTAACGATGATTGTTATGTTTTCCATGTAGCGAGGGAAAATCAATGTTTATAGTCAACTTTGTTGCTTAATGTTCAATATTCTTCTCTACTTAAAGATATATCATAAGATTTCTATACATTCGTAACTTGCAACCTCTTATGTTTTATATATTTTAAGTCTCATTATCTTTATCATGACTCTGTCAATTCTTGTCATGTAACCATACAATGCCATCGAAATTGCTCAATAAGACCCTTTGTTTAATACATTGCAATTTAGATCCATGGTGCTATCAAAGTTTGGAAAATGAATTAGGCCTCAAGGTTGTGTTCTTCTTTGCAAGGTGAGTATTATTAGTACCTTAAACTATTATAGTTTATTGGTGTGGCAATCAATGTTGAAATTGGAAGCTTTATTTAGGGTCTCATTGTTCACCTTTCTAAAGTGAGTGTTATTATTACCTTTTATATATTTATATTATTATCATTGTAACAACCAAAATTGTATTTTTATTATTTAGATGGTAAGAAAATTATTGAGTTCATGATCTATGATGTTATGTGTACTTTGTAGCTTGCATTTTCCATATCAAGACATCTTTCCATGCAAAATATTGATGGCAAAATAATAAAATTAGAGCTATGTTCTATGATTTTTGTCAAATTTCGTTGATTGTTATGGGGAAATAAAGTTTTAAGGGATTTTGGGGGTTTAATTTGTCTCAGGTAGCTCTATATAGTAAACTTCTAGGTGATTTTGGAGTCTAGATAAGAAGAGGTTTAGATTTGCAAGAACAACTAGAATTTGATGCTTGATTTTCTTTCAATTAGAAGTAGAGTTTGAAAATGATTTGGATTCAAGTCCCGTAGCTAAGTCTAATCCACTTTCTTATTAATTCTTTGCGTAACTCACCATTGATCGAGATACCGAGTGCGATATACTCATTGGATCCAGGTCCACGTGTGGGCGGTTCAAGATTCTTAGGTGAGAAAAATCTCCAATTTGTAGTCTTTTATTGGGTTTTCTACAATTTACCAAGCTTCCACTGTTGTTAGTTAAATTCTTTTGGTGTAGTCAAATATCAATTAAATTACATGAATTCTTTTTATAAATTGTAAGTTTATATTAAATATTTATTTGAATGATTTATCTTCATATTAAGTTGTTAGAGAAGTGGTTATATTGTATTTCAAAATAGCATGGAAGTTGTTATTAAGTAGATAGAGAGGAAGAAAATGAATGAAATATGTTATATTTGGAAATTGGAATATTTACACATTTATTTATTTCCTCATTGTTTCCTTTTATTTTGATTGCTTGCTTGGAAAATTTTGCACAAATGCTTATTTCCTCATAGTTGATGCTTCTTAACAAATCTATCGTCTATTAAATTCAAGAAAGAATATTCATGTATGTGCAAGTATTTTGTTAAATCTAAGATAGCATAAGATCCAACAATAGCATTAGGATATTCATCTTGGGATAAAGAGATTTCTTTTATTTAAATTTATTGATCTTATCATGACATAGACAACTAATTCTAAAATTCCTTATTATTGATATAGTTTTCAATATCTTTGCTTTGAATTTGTCCTTTCTTTGATCTTTAATTGTTATTTTCACGCTTATGAGATTTGTGTTTGGGAAAGAAAAATCTGGATATTATACAAATAAGGTGAAGGACGGATGAAGAGGATAATACATGACATGACAAATCCAATGGGAGAACCCGACGATTTTCTCGATATATGGCTAGAATGATGATTGTTAAAACTATTTGCTTTTAATTATGCCGAAGTGGAAATTAATTTCAATCTTATTGAAGTTTTGATATTTTTGTTGCCCTTGGGTTCAATGAGTAAACATTTGATTCATTTATGTGTTAGATTAAGAGAAGTTAATTTTCAAATGTACTTTTGTAATGACTTCTTGAGTTAACCTTAGTTATTTGTTTTGTCTTTGGGATCAATTGTTTCTTTATATGTTGTGTTACTATATATATTTATGTGCATGTACATTTAAAGATATTTTTAATAAAAAATAGCAAAGTGAGTGTATGTATTTACATATTTCTATCAATACTATATAACATATGCAAGATAATGTATTTATTTTGAACAAGGGAATTGTAAAAGAAAAGAAAATATTAATACATAAAACTTAAGTTCTATTAAACAAAACGCACGAGCAACACGCATGGGGTGCATAATGTGCATTAACAAAAAATTAAAATAAAATTCAAAATAAAAGGAAAAACAAACAAATTTGATATATAAGCGGCATTAGCAAATAACACTAATCCTTGCATTGAACAACTTTAATACTTGCGAATATTTTTCTATTTAACAAATCTAACCTTAATTATCATCTACCTCATTAGCTTGAAGTCAGAATGATTTTTTATCGAATCTTGAAAGCCTTTTTGATGAAGGTGAAGAATCACTATATCCCTTGTTTAATATACTTATTTGTTCTAATTTTTTATTTTGTGGTATTGTGTTAAAACTAAAATGCCCTTAAGTAGCAAATCTTAGTTTTATTGTTCTTTGTTTTTGTAGTGGAGCCAAATTGATAATTTATTAGTTTGTTAAAAATTTTAAATCTTACTTATTCTCGTATGTTATTTTCCCTCCTTTTGATAATAGTGCTTTATGTATGCTTGTTTTGATGTATAAATTATTATTATTTATTGAAATGAAAATAATGCATATGAGGTGAAGAGAACTATTTTTCTTAAATGAATATAGAAAATAGTCGTGTGGTGGTGGCATTCTTGAGTCATTAAAGATGTGGGCCTCAGCCTTCTATCTGCTTGGTATTCATTTAGCGAAATGGTAGCTCATTATATATCATTATTGAAAATTATTAATATTTGCAATTAATAGAGGTAAAATTGTTAAACTGTTATTGTTAATGTTAGCTGGTTGACATTAGCAATTAGCAATTGATTTTTTTTTTTCTTGGCTCCGCCACTGCATGTACGGGCTTCCGGCTCAAACCGACGATGAGTACTCTGATGAGGAGAAATCTGATTTCGATTCGAACGAGGAGATTCTTGAGGAGGAAGAGTAGGAAGATATGGATCTCTATTTAGCTCTGGAGGAGGCGCATCTGGCTGAAGAGGGTGAAGATTTCGTTGGTTTGGCTTTGGAGGCCGAGGCTGATCTGATTCCGGCAGAGGCCGAGGTGATTCTGGCCGACGCTGAGATGATTCCGGCCGAGGCTGAAGAGATTCCGGCCGAGGCCGAGGCCGAGGCCGAGGTGATTCCGGCCGACGCTGAGCCTAGGCTGAAGAGATTCCGGCGGAGGCCGAGGCCGAGGCTGAGGTGATTCCGGCCGAGGCTAAGGCGATTCTGGCCGGGGCCGAGGCTGAGGTGGTTCCGGCCGAGGCTGACGTGATTCTGGCCGAGGTAGACGTGATTCCGGCCGAGGCTGATGAAGACTCTGCTGCCATCGATTTGGAGATCAAGAAGGCCAAGTTTGATCCCGATCTGATCCGGTACGTACGCTCGTTTTCTTTCTTCTGTTAATAGTGATCAAGGATATGACGATAGATGTGGTTGATGCGGTATAGTTTGGTTAATTAGTATGACACAGTAAAATCCTTCACCTGATTCTTGAATAGCCTTTTATGTTGCTGTTTGATTTGTAAGATTGAACTTGCTGCTCTTACAATCATTGAAAAGGAGTTTTGAGTCTAACGACATGGATCTTTGCTTGGGATGGATTAAAAATTTGAGTCTAACGTCATGAATAAAGAATTTTTATGCTAATCTTGAGTACGTTTAACTAAGTTTTATGATTAGGAATTATCTGTTCTGGATTCTATATTTCTTTGTTATTGTTATTCTTATTTTTTTTTCCCCTTCCCCTTTTTGTGGTGTTAAAAGTTTCCTGGACACTTGATGACGTTTGAGTTTTAGTTTACTTGACGGCAATTGAAGCTTGAGTTTCTTTTATTTGTTAAGCTTAGCTTGCTGTAAATATAAGTCATCAAATTAATTAGTGACTTAAACTTTAGTTTGATTAAGCTTTGGTTGTAGTAAATTAAGTCAAATTACTGAACATTACTGTGATTTCCAATGGTTATTGTTATAAGCTCCTTATATATTGTTCTAAATACAAAACTAATGAAAAGTTTAGTAAATAGATGAAGATCAAGCTTATTAATTTGGGACCGCAAATGATTGGACTGCAGTTTTAACCACAAGATTTCGCCCATTAGTAGCTTATTATTCTTTTATTTAAAACTTGAACCGTGAACATTTCCTCTTTTAACTTTTCCTTTTAATGAAATTTAGATTTCAAATCCGAAACTGGTGTATTTTTATCCTCCTATTGCATATACCTGCAGTTGATAATCTATTTTTAAATCAGTTACTTATTGTTTTGGATTTCATGAGACACTAGTTTTCACAAAAAATGACCCTGAACTTTGGAGGTTTTGCATCAAACCCCCTGAACGTTATAAATAAGTGAACCCTTTTGAACTTTCATAATTCCTACTAAAACTCTCAAACTATTAAAAAATGTAGTTCATATTAACAAGTAGAGGAATAAAGTTTGAATTATGATGAATCTGATGAAAACTTTGGGTGAAGAGAATTAAGTGGGAAAATAAGACAGAATAATCAGGTTACATTTTAACGCTTTTTAGTCTCCTAGTCACACGCCATGTATGAGATTTCCCTGTACTTTAGGGTGTTGTAGTAGAATTTTGAAAGTTCAGGAGGGGTTTTCTCTGATTTATAAAGTTCAGGAGGGCTCGTGGAAAATTCCCTCAAGTTCAGGGGTTTTGAATTTTACCTTATTTGTACCTCATGTTAGAAAAACATAGTCCTTGTTTCTGTTGTATCAATATTGCTATTGTATGGTGAATGTGCTGTTGAATTGGTAGAGTGTACTGGCGTTAACAGAATGTGTCCTCAGTCCTCCTGAGTTCATGTGAAAAACCTTACAAAGAAAACTAGTAAATATTACTCAATCTTGCTGAATAGTGAATAAACATTTTATCCTATGCTTCATTAATTTTTGTTCCTATTTCAGAAATATTGATCACTTATTAAAATATGAAGATTATTATTGCTCATTTCAATTTTTTCATCCTCTTCTAGAATGATAATGGACTTATTTGTTTATTCATGCAACAACTAATCAAATAAATACCAACTGGTTAAAAGGAAATGCTACTGTTTTAGCATTTTGGTAATGCAATGTTGAGTATAGGTATTAATGTGAACATTATATGCTCTCTATAAAAAGAAAGAAAGCGAGCATTGATATTGTAGTAGTCTGAGATGACACTTACTTTTCAAGAATGCATATGAAATTTCAGAATATTTCTTTGCTAATATTTATATTATAATGATCGTGGACTATTTTTCATGGATAACCTTTGATAATGAAATAAAGATATTTCAAATAAAAAGTCCTGAAATAGTAAAACAATTTTCAGGTAGTGAATAGTGCCCTTAGAGTTGAATTTCTCGGGTTGTTGTGTGATACTATCTTGCAATTCCTTCTATGATGATGAGATCAGAAAATGACGGAGTACTTGAGTTATTAGCTAATAACTACCTGGGTTTTTCGTCAGTTACTTAAATCATTATTTGAATGAAATATATGTTGAATAAGTTGTTGGTTTGTTAGTACGGTTTAGCCTTACCGTGACACAACTTCCTTGCCCACATAGTTGGTAATTGAGAATGCTCCACAAACACTGTGTGTATAGTTCAGCCCACCGTTAGCGCCTCATAGAGTTGTGTATTTGAGTTTTGTCTAAAGCTATATGGAGAAAGTAATCTTGATTAAGCAACCTTCACTTGTTTCATCCACTTGTTTTGTGTGCATGTATATATTTGTTCAGTGGTTAGTGTTGGAACTGGGATGCAAGCCTAGCTAGAGGGGGGACAAATAGGATTGCAACAATTTTTCGACTAACTTCGAAATAGCGGTGAATATAATAAGCAAACCAACATAAAAATACGAAAATTAAAAGCAAATCAACACCACGAACACCGAGATTTTATTAGTGGCTCGGATCAAAATACTACGTTCACTCTTCTTTCGTGAAGGACCTTCTTCATTATGACCATAGTTCACGAATCACAACCTAACTCTTCACAATGACCGGAAGAAACCTAGCCCTAGCTAGCCACACCCTCAATTGACACGGCGAATCGCCACCCTCAATTACTCCGGCTTGAGTACGCCATCAAACTTACAAGTTTGAAATATAAAAACAACTCAAAATAATTCAAAGCACAATTAGAAAAATCTTATAGCCATTTTTAAGAAACAACCCTACAAATCGATAATGATGAAGATCCGTGAAGAAGCGATGTTGAAGTCAAACGCAAATGGTACTTCTCCTCGCTGAAATAATCCTTCGATGATGAGTGTGACGAGAAGAAGTTGAACGAGGCTCCGGGGGTTGAATCCTCAAATCAAACTCTCACAAACCCTAGAATAAAATCTCTTTTTTTTATGCAATTGCCTCTCTCTCTCTCTCTCTCTCTCTCTCTCTCTCTCTCTCTCTCTCTCTCTCTCTCTCTCTTCTTATTCTTCTTTTTCTTGTTGTTCTCTTCCTCAATTCCCCTTTAAATAGACATTGATAGTATAGGAAAGAGATACCCTAATCAGAGTCTAAATAGGAGGTAAAAAAGTATCAACGAACGGTTGAGATTAAATCTGATAATCTGCCAAAACTGCCAAATCACGTCTTAACCATCGATGGTGGAATACGATCATTGATGGTCCGTTGATGATCATCAATGATTGATTGTAGTCCATCGATTGTGCAAATTCTGGTTTCTGAATTTCTACGATTGTTTCCTGTAGTTCTTCGATGGACCTTGCGATCATCGATGGTCGACTGTAGACCATCGATGGTTTGAAATCTAATTTCTATTTTTCTGATTTTTTCCTGTAGTCCATCGATGACTTGACTTGACCATCGATGGTGTCTCGTGACCATCGATGGTTCAAAAGCCGAAATCAACATTCGTGTTGATTGTTGCATCGTTTTGAACCACAACTTGTTCGTACTTGTTTATACCTGAAATATACCATATCACAAATACATCAATAGCAAATGAGAGTTTATTATTAATCAAACAAGAGATATTGCACTAACAACATTCTACCCGAACAACGTTCTAACAGTTAGTATCTGAGAGCTATCTGTGGCGAAAATAATTCACACATAACCAAGGGGGATGAAACCCTCCAATCACATGCCTCACTGTAAACTAGAACCTCTTGCACATCGAGTTTCCTTGTCAAATCCTCATACTATCTTACATATTATCGAAATTTAAGTGTGTATTTCCTAATTTGCGTCTGTGTTTGGCTCTACTACATATCTCCCCCTCGTGAAAGGGGGGAAAAAAGAAGCAGAGGAAGGGAAGCTGAGTTTATCATCTGACTTGAAGATGGAATCTCAATTCTCATGTCGCGAATTGTATATTCTCTCCATACTTTCTCACAAAAATTTCCAATCTGAACATCATTTTTCAACCAAATTATTAATTTGGGCATTTACCTGTAGCAGTTGCTATCTAACCTTATTGCCTAAATTACTGAAAATTACAAAGAAATGTCATGGGATTCATATTTGACAGTAGATTATCAATTTAGTGATTTAGTTGTAAGAATTGATATTAGAAACTCTGGGCTAAATTACTAAAATTACCATGGAGTTTCACTAGATTCCCTTGTTAACTACCATGGACTTTCTCGCATACCAGACAACTGCCATAAAGTTTAGAATACCCTCCATCACATTGCCATTCAGGAGAGAGATCTAAGGAAATTTCTTTTAATTCCCTGCCTTCCCACTCATCAGCTTCCTCTCTCTTTCACACCACTCTCTTCTTCTCATCTTCTTCCCACAATCTTAATCGAATCCACTCGACCTTGACTCCCATGCTCCTCCATTATTTGATCTCATTATAACCCTTGCCATTGGTGAGAAGCTTCAAGCATCTTTGTCATTTTGGACTTAATAACTTGGCATTTTGAGGTTTTGAAACATTAGAGACCTTTAGAACTTTGGAAACTTTTACATTCGGGTATATTTGGATTTTGTAGAAGAAATATTAAGAATAGTGATTTTTAAGCTGGAAGCACAATAAGTTAAAACTTACATACTTTTAACATCATCGATTACACAAAAGTTAACAAGCGTGTATGTAAAAGCTATATATATATATATATATATATATATATATATATATATATATATATATATATATATATATATATATATATAGCAAGGCTCCTATAAACTTAAATTGATAGGGAATAGTCATCCACCAACTTTTCTATCCATTGATGTTGCCGGGATCCAGTGAAAGATATAAAGCCCACTTTGAGATTTGTGTGCATCTTGATTTCCACGAATCTCAAAGCAAGATCAATGGATATAAGTTATTGGACACCTATCAACTTAAGTTATAGAACCTTCTATATATATATATATATATATATATATATATATATATATATATATATATATATATATATATATATATATATATATATATATATATATAGAAACTTCTATGAACTTAAGTGTATAGGGAATAGTCATACACCAACTTTTCTATCCATTGATGTTGCCTTGGGATCAGTGAAGATGTAAAGCCCACTTTGAGATTTGTGCATCTCTTGATTTCCACGGATCCCAGGCAACATCAATGGATAAAAGATAGTGTATACTATCCTCAACTTAAGTTTATAGAACCTCCACTCTCTCTCTCTCTCTCTCTCTATATATATATATATATATATATATATATATATATATATATATATATATATATATATATATATATATATATATATATAAAACTCCCATGAACTTAAGTTCATAATGAATAGTGGTGCATAAACTTTTTTATCCACTCATGCTTGAGAGATTTGTGATGCACAAATCTCAAAGTGGCCTATATCTTCACGGATCCCAAAAAGATGAGTGGTTAGAAAAGTTGGTGCATCAATATTATGACTTAAGTTCATAAGACACTTCTCTCTCTCTCTATATATATATATATATATATATATATATATATATATATATATATATATATATATATATATAAATATAAACTATACATTAATGGGCATTTTTATTTGTCTAGATGCTTGTGGTGCTAATTCCCAATACCACAATGTAAGTTAATAACTGAATGGTAATTTGTTTAGGTCACAAGTTGTGTGTGGACAGGTGGACTTGTGAGGTATTTTAATGTAGTTATTGTCTATTTTTATTTGCTAAGTGAGACCCTCTTGTAGGCAACCTCGGATAGAACAATTGTAATGGGGTTTTCATGGAGACAAGAACTACAATAACAATTAGATTAAGTCTCTTCACATATTTCACACTATTTGAACTCTAGTTCTATTGTCAATATACCTTGTGTTTGTTTCTAGCGTGGGGAAGATATAAGTCTCGAAAGATCTAGTAAAGGGACCAAAGGTCCGTGTTGATCCCTCATGCTGTCAAAATCGATCCGGGCAGGGCCGACCACCTTGACGGCGAGGGGATTAGTCCCATCTCGAAAGTGTGGGGATACCTCGTGGTGAGACCCAAAAAAAAAGTAAGCTAGGAGAGGAACTTCAAATAAGCTCTAGAAGTAATAGTTTTAGTGCAAAAGTAAAAATTCTGAACTTTAAAGTTGTTTTGAGTATAGAGTCAAAGGATACTCTCAAGTATGATCAGGAACCACTTCGAGTTACCTAGGTCAAAGAAAGTATTCTGGTAATAACTAGAATAAAGTTTTGTACATACATTCACCTTTCTAAGTAGGTCCATATACTCTTTTTTCCTGTTGAATAATTGACCCTTATCATTTCAGATTAGTCCAAGTTTTCACATGATCTAAATGTAAAAATTATAAGTCTTTATAGTTTATGTTCTGATAATTTACTGTGGCAGGTAAAAATCAAACTAGAGTTGTTGTCATGAGCTGTTTCTATTTGGGGTGGTTCATTTACTGTCTTTATAGGGATCATCAGCAAGTTAGTTTTCACATAATGCATGAGGAATTTTGGCTGGCGACTACTGTTGATATGAAACATCTTATGCGGTTTGTTTGTTTTGCAGTATCAGTTGACTGTGGACACAAACATTTCTTGGAAAAGTTTGGCTTAAGCAAATATATGGGAGTGCAAGCAGAAGAGGTCTCCATCAACAATCTCCTCCTCTTTTCTCATTTTTGCCATTTGAAAACAAAGTGAGATTTCAATGTGGTGTAGTATACTTGTGGCTCCATTCAAATAGACTGTACAGGTTGCATAGGGTAAGGCGGTTTGGTTGTGGTAAGCAAAAAGGTATCAGTTGTAACTAATGAGACTATATTGTGCATGGAGTTAGGCTGTTATGACACAGTTCTTGGTGACAAAAATGTGCATACAGTGCTTCCTACATTGGTTTAAAAAATATACGTATACAAATATACAATGTTGTTGCAAAATTGGTTATGTGTTGTATGAATGGCTTTCTTTCTGCACTTTATGCGACCATCTACTGTCATTGCTGTGAAGGCTTCAGCCTACTCTGGTCGTTATAAGTTGAGGAGACAGGATAGTTGTGAAACTTATGAAACCATATTATGTTTCGTTCTCTTAACATCTGGAACGGATTTCTGATATTACATGAGACTGTGTCATTTGACTGTGGATGGAATAGTTGTATTTGACGGTTGATAGATGTGTATGTTTACCCAAATTCTTTGGAATGTTTATAGATTTGCACGCAAAAGACAAAAAAGATGAGCGCGGGAGTTTTTTCTTGGTGTCATCCCTCTAATACCTTAGTCGATATCACATTGGTAGCGGACAGCGAACCGTCGAGAAAACCACAAGCGATAGCAAAAACAATAAAAGAGTAAAGACACGAGATTTCATGGTTGTGAGGTTCTACGCCCACGGGGTAAGGAGGGATTTTCACTAATAGAAGAGAGAATACAAATTGGATTACAAGTTCTCACAGAAACCCAAAACAAACCTCTCAATCTCTCAAAAGATCTCCTCTCAAGATACCAACTTCTACCGAAATTTCCAAAGCGTGCTTCCAAGCATAATCGGGTTTAGGGTTATATATAAACTCTAAAGCCAGGGTTTAAAACCAAAACCCGTTTGAATCTGCCAGATTAGTCGACTACTACTTCAGATTATGCGACTACTCATTTAATAGATTAGTCGACTACAACGCAGTTAGTCGACTACTGGAGATGACGAGAAACACACCTTTCGTCAATTGCGATTAGTCGACTACCACTGCAGATTAATTAGACTACTAAGCGGCGCTTGTGCATGTTTTGTGCATGTTCTACAATTCTCCACCTCGTACATCATTTGATTTACCTCAAATTTTGGGCCGAACACCGGAAGAACACCAAGAACATCTAGAGATCACCATTAGCCAATCGGGCCAATCAATTTGCGTCACTACACTTGACTTCACGTACCCTCCAGGATCAAGCTCACCGTAGTTCACCTCAAATCATCTCCACCTACCCATTACGCCCCGAATATGCCCTCTTGGGCAAATCAACAAAGTTGATATGAAGCAAGTCTAAGCAATGCTTAAACTTACTACACAGTGACCACCTTGGTTAACATGTCGTGGATTCTCATTCGTGTGCACCTTCATGGGAAATATCACCTCCTCTATGACATCCCGCACAAAATGATACGACATCAATATGCTTGAGTACGAGCATGATGAACCTGATTCTTCGCCAGTGAATTGCACTCATGTCACACCACAAGTTCCGCGTTTTCTGCTCAATCCCCAATCGTCTAGAAGACCCCACAACCACAATGCTTCCTTCACTCCCTCGCCATGGCCATGTCAGCCTCTGTAGTAGAAAGTGCCAGCTGTAGCACGCAACATCGTCGTAACTAACGGGGCCCCATGTCTTGAATACATAACCAGTAGTAGATCGCCGTCTATCTAGATCGCCCGCATAATCGAGTCCACAAACCGTCAATCGACATGTTCTCCACCAAAACGGAACCGGTATCAGCGGTACCCTTTAAGTACTTGAGGACCCACTTCCTTTGCTTCCCGGTCGCCTTTCCCGGATTGCCATGAATCTACGACCCACTAACCGCTGTAGAAATATGCAGTGTACACACCATTGCATACATTAAAGCGCCAACGCACTAGCATAGGAACCGCGCTCCATGTGCGCCTTCTCTTGGTGGGAGATTGATTACCGAGAAAGCCTAAAGTGTGGAGCCAATGGAGTCACCACCGACTTAGCACTTTGCATCCCGAACCTCGCGATCACCGCTCTATGTAGCCCTTCGACTCAAGAACAATGTCGATTAACGCTCTCTTCTAATCTCCATACCGGTATTTTCTAGCGGCACCCATGTCCTTCTCGGAACTCTTCACCAAGTTGAGATCCGGCCGAGGCTGACGTGATTCTGGCCGGGGTAGACGTGATTCCGGCCGAGGCTGATGAAGACTCTGCTGCCATCGATTTGGAGATCAAGAAGGCCAAGTTTGATCCCGATCTGATCCGGTACGTACGCTCGTTTTCTTTCTTCTGTTAATAATGAACAAGGATATGACGATAGATGTGGTTGATGTGGTATAGTTTGGTTAATTAGTATGATACAGTAAAATCCTTCACCTGATTCTTGAATAGCCTTTTATGTTGCTGTTTGATTTGTGAGATTGTACTTGCTGCTCTTACAATCATTGAAAAGGAGTTTTGAGTCTAACGACATGGATCTTTGCTTGGGATGGATTAAAATTTGAGTCTAACGTCATGAATAAAGAATTTTTATGCTAATCTTGAGTACGTTTAACTAAGTTTTATGATTAGGAATTGTCTGTTCTGGATTCTATATTTCTCTTTGTTATTGTTATTCTTATTATTTTTTCCCTTCCCTTTTGGTGGTGTTAAAGTTTCCTGGACACTTGATAACGTTTGAGTTTTAGTTTACTTGACGGCAATTGAAGCTTGAGTTTCTTTTATTTGTTAAGCTTAGCTTGCTGTAAATATAAGTCAAATTAATTAGTGACTTAAACTTTAGTTTGATTAAGCTTTGGTTGTAGTAAATTAAGTCAAATTACTGAACATTACTGTGATTTCCAATGTTTGTTGTTATAAGCTCCTTATATATTGTTCTAAATACAAAACTAATGAAAAGTTTAGTAAATAGATGAAGATCAAGCTTATTAATGTGGGACCACAAATGATTGGACTTCAATTTTAACCACAAGATTTCGCCCATTAGTAGCTTATTATTCTTTTATTTAAAACTTGAACCGTGAACATTTCCTCTTTTTAACTTTTCCTTTTAATGAAATTTAGATTTCAAATCCGGAAACTGGTGTATTTTTATCCTCCTATTGCATATACCTGCAGTTGATAATCTATTTTAAATCAGTTACTTATTGTTTTGGATTTCATGAGACACTAGTTTTCACAAAAGACCCTGAACTTTGGAGGTTTTGCATCAAACCCCTGAACGTTATAAATAAGTGAACCCTTTTGAACTTTCATAATTCCTACTAAAACTCTCAAACTATTAAAAATGTAGTTCATATTAACAAGTAGAGTAATCAACTACTATATAACTAAAGACAAACCTTTTGCAATTGAATTTCATCCTCAAAATGAACAGTGTTTTTCATGGGTCCCGCCAATGAACAGAAAATCCTAGGTGGACCAATTAGATTGCAGAAAATTGCCACATCAGATCACTTCAGTTATCAAGTATGGGTGGGAGAATTTGAAATTCGAATTTGAAAATCCCAAAGGCCCAAAGCCCAAACCATAGACCCAAAACCCAATCCCCACCTCTTCTTTTCTTTTCCTCCTCGTGGTCAAAGAAATCCCAAAACCCCATCTCTCTCTCTCTTCCGATTCCTCGGTTACCAACAAATCGGAGGATCCAGCTTTTTTCCAATAAATTTTGATGAGCTCGAGCAAAGCTAGCAAGGTCCCTTTGATTGGCTAAATCCAAGAGCAGCTTGATCCACCTTTGTCTCGCAGTTCCTGTCTAGGCTTTCTTCGGGTAATCTCTCGATTGCCCTTGAAATTTTGCCCTTTATTTGATTTTGTGATGCCTAGGGTTTCGA
Source organism: Asparagus setaceus (assembly GCA_012295165.1). Taxonomy (NCBI): domain Eukaryota; kingdom Viridiplantae; phylum Streptophyta; class Magnoliopsida; order Asparagales; family Asparagaceae; genus Asparagus; species Asparagus setaceus. The sequence continues at coordinate 10,318,863 of CM022709.1, forward strand.
ATCGCTGATTGTGATCTCTTCGATCAGTTAATTTCATGGCGCTTCGTCGTCTCCTCTGAAAGAATTTGTTCGGGCAAGTCTCGGGCGTTCGATCTCTCGGCTGTAGCCGGCGATTGAAACCGATCATTTTTTCTTACAGGGACGACCCTCCTCAAACTCCATATTTTAAGATTTCTATTTTTTTCCTTTCTTTTATACACCCACTTACAACCAATAGCTTTTCTTCCTACGGGATGGGACCACCTCCATGTTTGGTTCTTCGAGATTCCATCTCTTCCTCCATCAAATAACCATCTCACTATCCTTGTCTCGAATAGCTTCCTTGAAGGGAGACGATCCTCCTCCCCCAGAGTCGTATTCAACCATATTAGCGCCATTAGTGCTTGGGGTTGATCAGCCCCGACTTCAGAACTGCTTGTATGCTCGCTTTGGCCTAGTGGAAGCCAAATTATCCTCGAGTCTTTGTTGTTGTAGTGCACGTGTATTTTTCTGTGAACCTTCTCCCGCTCCAAGCTCATCATCTACGACTTCCCACTTGAGCACGATTAGAACCTCTTGGTCTTTAGGTTCTATTTCAATAACACGAGACTTAGAAGTCTCACGGTCACCATCATCCTTGACGCCTAGCAATCATGGATTTCTCATCAAAGGTAACATCCTGGCGACCACGAACTTTGAATCTTAGGTACAAATTGTTATAAGCTCCTTATATATTGTTCTAAATACAAAACTAATGAAAAGTTTAGTAAATAGATGAAGATCAAGCTTATTAATTTGGGACCATAAATGATTGGACTGCAGTTTTAACCACAAGATTTAAGCCCATTAGTAGCTTATTATTCTTTTATTTAAAACTTGAACCGTGAACATTTCCTCTTTTTAACTTTTCCTTTTAATGAAATTTAGATTTCAAATCCGGAAACTGGTGTATTTTTATCCTCCTATTGCATATACCTGCAGTTGATAATCTATTTTTAAATCAGTTACTTATTGTTTTGGATTTCATGAGACACTAGTTTTCACAAAAAGACCCTGAACTTTGGAGGTTTTGCATCAAACCCCTGAACGTTATAAATAAGTGAACCCTTTTGAACTTTCATAATTCCTACTAAAACTCTCAAACTATTAAAAATGTAGTTCATATTAACAAGTAGAGTAATCAACTACTATATAACTAAAGACAAACCTTTTGCAATTGAATTTCATCCTCAAAATGAACAGTGTTTTTCATGGGTCCCGCCAATGAACAGAAAATCCTAGGTGGACCAATTAGATTGCAGAAAATTGCCACATCAGATCACTTCAGTTATCAAGTATGGGTGGGAGAATTTGAAATTCGAATTTGAAAATCCCAAAGGCCCAAAGCCCAAACCATAGACCCAAAACCCAATCCCCACCTCTTCTTTTCTTTTCCTCCTCGTGGTCAAAGAAATCCCAAAACCCCATCTCTCTCTCTCTTCCGATTCCTCGGTTACCAACAAATCGGAGGATCCAGCTTTTTTCCAATAAATTTTGATGAGCTCGAGCAAAGCTAGCAAGGTCCCTTTGATTGGCTAAATCCAAGAGCAGCTTGATCCACCTTTGTCTCTCGCAGTTCCTGTCTAGGCTTTCTTCGGGTAATCTCTCGATTGCCCTTGAAATTTTGCCCTTTATTTGATTTTGTGATGCCTAGGGTTTCGAATCGCTGATTGTGATCTCTTCGATCAGTTAATTTCATGGCGCTTCGTCGTCTCCTCTGAAAGAATTTGTTCGGGCAAGTCTCGGGCGTTCGATCTCTCGCGACCCCATTACATTTGGTGTGGAGCGGCATTGATGTCGAACAATTCCCTCCGATCCGCGAACTCCTTGAAGCACATCGTATACTACATTGCCGTTATCGGATCTCGGCGCTTCAATTTCTTTCTCGTCGCATTCCAACCATTGTTCTCCACTTCTTGATGTCGAACACCTCATTCTTATGCTTGAAAGTAAATCCAAGCATACCTAGAATAATCATCTATAAGCGAGACATAATACACGGAACCACCCTTGAAGTTGTCGGCGGGACCCCAAACATCCGTGTGCACATAATCTAGTATCCCTGCTCTTAGACTTGCGTTGAGAAACTTGACCACGTGACTTTCCATACACAAATCCTCGCAAAAATCCATGCGGTTCCTTGATTCTTCATGACCCTCTTTACCAAGCGAACTAGACCCTTCTCTGACATATGCCCAAGCCGCTTACATGCCGTGTGTGCTCACATGGGTCTCCACCACTTCCTTCAGTTCCAACCCATTTGCATCTCTGTCGCAATGCGTGCACGAGAGAGTATAGATTACCGTGTGAACACCCTTCATCACTACTAAGGAACCACGAACAACCTTCTTCCTCCGGTTTCCGTCCACAATCACCAGCCGGAGTCAAAGCACCAACCGAGATAAGATTCGCATGGTGGAACATACATCCATCCAAGGTTGGTTGCTCCATCATGCATCTTGATTTTGATATTACCTAGCCCCACTTGTTTTACAAGCATGGTTATTCCCCATCAATACAGTTCCACCATCAATGCCTCTGTAGGTAGTAAACCACTTTCTATTTGGACACATATGGTAGAGCAACCCAATCAGTATCCACTTCCGGAGATCTCCCGCCACCGGTGACAGCATTCCTTATCGCTCCCTTCCTCCGGCGTGCTTCGCTTCTTCCTTGCCCTCTCTCCTCTCAGTCTTGTTGTTGTTCTTCTTTCCACCCTCTTATTTGAACGATCGACTTTGAAATGCCGGCTTCACGCGCCAGAAACATCCTTTTTCCGCAAGGGTCTTGATTTTGATCTAGACTTTCCTCCTTGCCTTTTCCCGCTCATTGCTCCTTCCTCTTTCCATCCTGCGGCGATTGTTTTTGTCCGGTGGCCATGTCACTAGTTGCGTCTTAGAAGATCGTCCAGCTAGAAGTGCCGTTCTAGTCTCATCCATCTTCGATTTTCCCCACAAGCCTGGTGTTTGGGGTTCTCATAAGACTTCGGCCAGAGAGGCAGTAGTAAAGATCACCGTCTCCTACTTTAACATCTATGTCTTTCAAATCGATATGATCCTATCAAACTTGTTGATGTGTTCAGGATTGATAGAGCCCTCCTCCATCTTGCAAGTATACAATTTGGATTTTAAGTAGATCCGGTTAGTTAGACTCTTGGTCATGAAGGTACCCTCTAACTTCTTCCACCGCGCCCATGACTAGTTTCCTCTCCATCTACCAAGCTACATCCCTCTCAAGGCATAGGATAATCGGCCCGTGTTTCGGATCCAACTCATCCCATCCTCATCGGACATATCCTTGTTCTTCTTCTCCTTTTCCAAAGCCTTGTTTTTGCGAAATTAGAAAGTTTTCATCACGCATCCTCCAATAGGAAAAGTCGTTCTTCCCATTGAACTTTTCAATCTCGAATTTTCCCACTTTGGTGATTCTTGGTTGGCGCCATCCTCTGTTTGTCTTCCATGAATCCGCTTCTCTGGGAATCACCGAACACCCCTCAAATTAGAAATTACACCACTTCCAATCTGAACAATAGCTCATACCAATTGTTGGTAGCGGACCAGCGAACCGTCGAAGAAACCACCACAAGCGATAGCAAAAACCATAATAAGAGTAAAGACCACGAGATTTCAGTGGTTGAAGCAAGTTGCCTCGTCCACGGGGTAAGGAGGTTTTCACTAATAGAAAGAGAATACAAATTAGGATTACAAGTTCTCACAAGAAACCCTAAAACAAACCTCTCAATCTCTCAAAAGATCTCCTCTCCAAAGATGCACCAAAACTCTCTCAAAGGCTGCTCCAAAGCGTGCTTCTTAGCTTCCAAATAATCGGGTTTAGGGTTATATATAAACTCTTGAGCAGGGTTAAAACCAAAACCCGTTTTGAATCGCCCTTGATTAGTCGACTACTACTTGATTATGCGACCACGCACTGAAAGGGATTAGTCCCATCCGAAAAGGGATACCGTGGTCGAGACCCAAAAAAAAGTAAGCTAGGAGAGGAACTTCAAATAAGCTCTAGAAGTAATAGTTTTAGTGCAAAAGTAAAAATTCTCGAACTTTAAAGTTGTTTTGAGTATAGAGTCAAAGGATACTCTCAAGTATGATCAGGAACCACTTTCGAAGTTACCTAGGTCAAAAGAAGAGTATTCTGGTAATAACTAGAATAAAGTTTTGTACATACATTCACCTTTCTAAGTAGGTCCATATACTCTTTTTTCCTGTTGAATAATTGACCCTTATCATTTCAGATTAGTCCAAGTTTTCACATGATCTAAATGTAAAAATTATAAGTCTTTATAGTTTATTGGTGTGGCAATCAATGTTGAAATTGGAAGCTTTATTTAGGGTCTCATTGTTCACCTTTCTAAAGTGAGTGTTATTATTACCTTTATCTGTTATATTATTATCATTGTAACAACCAAAATTGTATTTTTATTATTTAGATGGTAAGAAAATTATTGAGTTCATGATCTATGATGTTATGTGTACTTTGTAGCTTGCATTTTCCATATCAAGACATCTTTCCATGCAAAATATTGATGGCAAAATAATAAAATTAGAGCTATGTTCTATGATTTTGTCAAATTTCTGTTGATTGTTATGGGGAAATAAAGTTTTAAGGGATTTTGGGGTTTAATTTGTCCGTAGCTCTATATAGTAAACTTCTAGGTGATTTTGGAGTCTAGATAAGAAGAGGTTTAGATTTGCAAGAACAACTAGGAATTTGATGCTTGATTTTCTTTCAATTAGAAGTAGAGTTTGAAAATGATTTGGATTCAAGTCCCGTAGCTAAGTCTAATCCACTTTCTTATTAATTCTTTGCGTAACTCACCATTGATCGAGATACCCGAAATACTCTCATTGGATCCGTGTCCTCAGAAATGCACCGGGCCAAGATTCTTAGGTGAGAAAAATCTCCAATTTCGTAGTCTTTATTGGGTTTTCTACAATTTACCAAGCTTCCACTGTTGTTAGTTAAATTCTTTTGGTGTAGTCAAATATCAATTAAATTACATGAATTCTTTTTATAAATTGTAAGTTTATATTAAATATTTATTTGAATGATTTATCTTCATATTAAGTTGTTAGAGAAGTGGTTATATTGTATTTCAAAATAGCATGGAAGTTGTTATTAAGTAGATAGAGAGGAAGAAAATGAATGAAATATGTTATATTTGGAAATTGGAATATTTACACATTTATTTATTTCCTCATTGTTTCCTTTTATTTTGATTGCTTGCTTGGAAAATTTTGCACAAATGCTTATTTCCTCATAGTTGATGCTTCTTAACAAATCTATCGTCTATTAAATTCAAGAAAGAATATTCATGTATGTGCAAGTATTTTGTTAAATCTAAGATAGCATAAGATCCAACAATAGCATTAGGATATTCATCTTGGGATAAAGAGATTTCTTTTATTTAAATTTATTGATCTTATCATGACATAGACAACTAATTCTAAAATTCCTTATTATTGATATAGTTTTCAATATCTTTGCTTTGAATTTGTCCTTTCTTTGATCTTTAATTGTTATTTTCACGCTTATGAGATTTGTGTTTGGGAAAGAGAAAGAAACTGATATTATACAAATAAGGTGAAGGACGGATGAAGAGGATAATACATGACATGACAAATCCAATGGGAGAACCCGACGATTTTCTCGATATATGGCTAGAATGATGATTGTTAAAACTATTTGCTTTTAATTATGCCGAAAGGGCGGTCGATTTCAATCTTATTGAAGTTTTGATATTTTTGTTGCCCTGGGTTCAATGAGTAAACATTTGATTCATTTATGTGTTAGATTAAGAGAAGTTAATTTTCAAATGTACTTTTGTAATGACTTCTTGAGTTAACCTTAGTTATTTGTTTTGTCTTTGGGATCGCATAGTTGTTTCTTTATATGTTGTGTTACTATATATATTTATGTCTGTGTACATTTAAAGATATTTTTAATAAAAATAGCAAAGTGAGTGTATGTATTTACATATTTCTATCAATACTATATAACATATGCAAGATAATGTATTTATTTTGAACAAGGGAATTGTAAAAGAAAAGAAAATATTAATACATAAAACTTAAGTTCTATTAAACAAAACGGCACGAGCAACACGCATGGGGTGCATAATGTGCATTAACAAAAAATTAAAATAAAATTCAAAATAAAAGGAAAAACAAACAAATTTGATATATAAGCGGCATTAGCAAATAACACTAATCCTTGCATTGAACAACTTTAATACTTGCGAATATTTTTATATTTAACAAAGAGCACTAATCCGTCCATCGGACGGGCTGCATACTAGTAAAGTTTGAATTATGATGAATCTGATGAAAACTTTGGGTGAAGAGAATTAAGTGGGAAAATTAGACAGAATAATCAGGTTACATTTTAACGCTTTTTAGTCTCCTAGTCACACGCCATGTATGAGATTTCCCAGTACTTTAGGGTGTTGTAGTAGAATTTTGAAAGTTCAGGAGGGGTTTTCTCTGATTTATAAAGTTCAGGAGGGCTCGTGGAAAATTCCCTCAAGTTCAGGGGTTTTGAATTTTACCTTATTTGTACCTCATGTTAGAAAAACATAGTCCTTGTTTCTGTTGTATCAATATTGCTATTGTAGGCTTAATGTGCTGTTGAATTGGTAGAGTGTAATCATGCTAACAGAATGTGTCCTCAGTCCTCCTGAGTTCATGTGAAAACCTTATAAAGAAAACTAGTAAATATTACTCAATCTTGCTGAATAGTGAATAAACATTTTATCCTATGCTTCATTAATTTTTGTTCCTATTTCAAATATTGATCACTTATTAAAATATGAAGATTATTAATGCTCATTTCAATTTTTTCATCCTCTTCTAGAATGATAATGGACTTATTTGTTTATTCATGCAACAACTAATCAAATAAATACCAACTGGTTAAAAGGAAATGCTACTGTTTTAGCATTTTGGTAATGCAATGTTGAGTATAGGTATTAATGTGAACATTATATGCTCTCTATAAAAAGAAAGAAAGAAACTAACGGATATTGTAGTAGTCCGAGATGACACTTACTTTTCAAGAATGCATATGAAATTTCGTAATATTTCTTTTGCTAATATTTATATTATAATGATCGTGGACTATTTTTCATGGATAACCTTTGATAATGAAATAAAGATATTTCAATAAAAAGTCCTGAAATAGTAAAACAATTTTCGGTAGTGAATAGTGCCCTTAGAGTTGAATTTCTGTTGTTGTGTGATACTATCTTGCAATTCCTTCTATGATGAGATCGAAAATGACTGAGTACTTGAGTTATTAGCTAATAACCACCGGTTTTTCGCCGCTACTTAAATCATTATTTGAATGAAATATATGTTGAATAAGTTGTTGGTTTGTTAGTACGGTTTAGCCTTACCGTGACACAACTTCCTTGCCCACATAGTTGGTAATTGAGAATGCTCCACAAACACTGTGTGTATAGTTCACCAATCGCTAGCCACTATAGAGTTGTGTATTTGAGTTTTGTCTAAAGCTATATGGAGAAAGTAATCTTGATTAAGCGACCTTCACTTGTTTCATCCACTTGTTTTGTGTGCATGTATATATTTGTTCAGTGGTTAGTGTTGGAACTGGGATGCAAGCCTAGCTAGAGGGGGGACAAATAGGATTGCAACAATTTTTCGACTAACTCAGAATAAGCAGCGGAAATATAATAAGCAAACCAACATAAAAATACACGAAAATTAAAAGCAAATCAACACACGAACACACGAGATTTTATTAGTGGCTCGGATCAAAATACTACGTTCACTCTTCTTTCTCGTGAAGGACCTTCTTCATTATGACCATAGTTCACCTGAATCACAACCTAACTCTTCACAATGACCAGAAGAAACCTAGCCCTAGCTAGCCACACCCTCAATTGACCTGGCTTGAATACGCCAACCCTCAATTACTCCGGCTTGAGTACGCCATCAAACTTACAAGTTTGAAATATAAAAACAACTCAAAATAATTCAAAGCACAATTAGAAAAATCTTATAGCCATTTTTAAGAAACAACCCTACAAATCGATAATGATGAAGATCCGTGAAGAAGCGATGTTGAAGTCAAACGCAAATGGTACTTCTCCTCGCTGAAATAATCCATCGATGGTGTCTCGTGACCATCGATGGTGGAATACGATCATCGATGGTCCGTTGATGATCATCAATGATTGATTGTAGTCCATCGATGACTTGACTTGACCATCGATGGTGTCTCGTGACCATCGATGGTGTCTCGTGACCATCGATGGTGGAATACGATCATCGATGGTCCGTTGATGATCATCAATGATTGATTGTAGTCCATCGATGACTTGACTTGACCATCGATGGTGGAATACGATCATCGATGGTCCGTTGATGATCATCAATGATTGATTGTAGTCCATCGATGACTTGACTTGACCATCGATGGTGGAATACGATCATCGATGGTCCGTTGATGATCATCAATGATTGATTGTAGTCCATCGATGACTTGACTTGACCATCGATGGTGTCTCGTGACCATCGATGGTGTCTCGTGACCATCGATGGTGTCTCGTGACCATCGATGGTGTCTCGTGACCATCGATGGTGGAATACGATCATCGATGGTCCGTTGATGATCATCAATGATTGATTGTAGTCCATCGATGACTTGACTTGACCATCGATGGTGGAATACGATCATCGATGGTCCGTTGATGATCATCAATGATTGATTGTAGTCCATCGATGACTTGACTTGACCATCGATGGTGGAATACGATCATCGATGGTCCGTTGATGATCATCAATGATTGATTGTAGTCCATCGATGACTTGACTTGACCATCGATGGTGGAATACGATCATCGATGGTCCGTTGATGATCATCAATGATTGATTGTAGTCCATCGATGACTTGACTTGACCATCGATGGTGTCTCGTGACCATCGATGGTGTCTCGTGACCATCGATGGTGTCTCGTGACCATCGATGGTGGAATACGATCATCGATGGTCCGTTGATGATCATCAATGATTGATTGTAGTCCATCGATGACTTGACTTGACCATCGATGGTGTCTCGTGACCATCGATGGTGTCTCGTGACCATCGATGGTGGAATACGATCATCGATGGTCCGTTGATGATCATCAATGATTGATTGTAGTCCATCGATGACTTGACTTGACCATCGATGGTGGAATACGATCATCGATGGTCCGTTGATGATCATCAATGATTGATTGTAGTCCATCGATGACTTGACTTGACCATCGATGGTGGAATACGATCATCGATGGTCCGTTGATGATCATCAATGATTGATTGTAGTCCATCGATGACTTGACTTGACCATCGATGGTGGAATACGATCATCGATGGTCCGTTGATGATCATCAATGATTGATTGTAGTCCATCGATGACTTGACTTGACCATCGATGGTGTCTCGTGACCATCGATGGTGTCTCGTGACCATCGATGGTGTCTCGTGACCATCGATGGTGGAATACGATCATCGATGGTCCGTTGATGATCATCAATGATTGATTGTAGTCCATCGATGACTTGACTTGACCATCGATGGTGGAATACGATCATCGATGGTCCGTTGATGATCATCAATGATTGATTGTAGTCCATCGATGACTTGACTTGACCATCGATGGTGTCTCGTGACCATCGATGGTGTCTCGTGACCATCGATGGTGTCTCGTGACCATCGATGGTGTCTCGTGACCATCGATGGTGGAATACGATCATCGATGGTCCGTTGATGATCATCAATGATTGATTGTAGTCCATCGATGACTTGACTTGACCATCGATGGTGGAATACGATCATCGATGGTCCGTTGATGATCATCAATGATTGATTGTAGTCCATCGATGACTTGACTTGACCATCGATGGTGGAATACGATCATCGATGGTCCGTTGATGATCATCAATGATTGATTGTAGTCCATCGATGACTTGACTTGACCATCGATGGTGGAATACGATCATCGATGGTCCGTTGATGATCATCAATGATTGATTGTAGTCCATCGATGACTTGACTTGACCATCGATGGTGTCTCGTGACCATCGATGGTTTGAAATCTAATTTCTATTTTTCTGATTTTTTCCTGTAGTCCATCGATGACTTGACTTGACCATCGATGGTGTCTCGTGACCATCGATGGTTCAAAAGCCGAAATCAACATTCGTGTTGATTGTTGCATCGTTTTGAACCACAACTTGTTCGTACTTGTTTATACCTGAAATATATCATATCACAAATACATCAATAGCAAATGAGAGTTTATTATTAATCAAACAAGAGATATTGCACTAACAACATTCTACCCGAACAACGTTCTAACAGTTAGTATCTGAGAGCTATCTGTGGCGAAAATAATTCACACATAACCAAGGGGATGAAACCCTCCAATCACATGCCTCATCAGAACTAGAACCTCTTGCACATCGAAGTTTCCTTGTCAAATCCTCATACTATCTTACATATTATCGAAATTTAAGTGTATTTCCTAATTTATGCTCAGGTTTGGCTCTACTACATATCTCCCTCGTGAAAGGGGAAAAGAAGCAGAGGAAGGAAGCCGAAGTTTATCATCCGACTTGAAGATGGAATCTCAATTCTCATGTCGCTAATTGTATATTCTCTCCATACTTTCTCACAAAAATTTCCAATCTGAACATCATTTTTCAACCAAATTATTAATTTGGGCATTTACTCAGAAAGTGCTTGCTATCTAACCTTATTGCCTAAATTATCAAAATTACAAAGAAATGTCATGGGATTCATATTTGACAGTAGATTATCAATTTAGTGATTTAGTTGTAAGAATTGATATTAGAAACTCTGGGCTAAATTACTAAAATTACCATGGAGTTTCACTAGATTCCCTTGTTAACTACCATGGACTTTCTCGCATACCAGACAACTGCCATAAAGTTTAGAATACCCTCCATCACATTGCCATTCAGGAGAGAGATCTAAGGAAATTTCTTTTAATTCCCTGCCTTCCCACTCATCCGCTTCCTCTTTCTCTTTCACACCACTCTCTTCTTCTCATCTTCTTCCCACAATCTTAATCCGAATCCACTTACGACCTTCGACTCCCATGCTCCTCCATTATTTGATCTCATTATAACCCTTGCCATTGGTGAGAAGCTTCAAGCATCTTTGTCATTTTGGACTTAATAACTTGGCATTTTGAGGTTTTGAGAAACATTAGAGACCTTTAGAACTTTGGAAACTTTTTACATTCGAGGTATATTTGGATTTTGTAGAAGAAATATTAAGAATAGTGATTTTTAAACTGGAAGCACAATAAGTTAGAAACTTACATACTTTTAACATCATCAGTACACTAAAGTTAACAAGCGTGTATGTAAAAGCTATATATATATATATATATATATATATATATATATATATATATATATATATATATATATATATATATATATATAAATATAAAGCTATACATTAATGGGCATTTTATTTGTCTAGATGCTTGTGGTGCTAATTCCCAATACCACAATGTAAGTTAATAACTGAATGGTAATTTGTTTCGTCACAAGTGTGTGTGGACAGGGTGGACTTGTGAGGTATTTTAATGTAGTTATTGTCTATTTTTATTTGCTAAGTCGGAGCCCTCTTATGTAGGCAACCTCCAGATAGAACAATTGTAATGGGGTTTTTCATGGAGACAAGAACTACAATAACATTTAGATTAAGTCTCTTCAGCATATTTCACACTATTTGAACTCTAGTTCTATTGTCAATATACCTTGTGTTTGTTTCTAGCAGCAGGAAGATATAAGTCTCTGAAGATCTAGTAAAGGCAGGACCAAAGGTCCCGTGTTCGATCCCTCATGCCTGTCAAAATCGATCCCGGGCCAGGGCCAGCCACGCAGCCCGAGCGGGGATTAGTCCCATCTGAAAAGTGTGGGGATACCTCGTGGTCGAGACCCAAAAAAAAAAAGTAAGCTAGGAGAGGAACTTCAAATAAGCTCTAGAAGTAATAGTTTTAGTGCAAAAGTAAAAAATTCTCGAACTTTAAAGTTGTTTTGAGTATAGAGTCAAAGGATACTCTCAAGTATGATCAGGAACCACTTTCGAGTTACCTAGGTCAAAAGAAGAGTATTCTGGTAATAACTAGAATAAAGTTTTGTACATACATTCACCTTTTCTAAGTAGGTCCATATACTCTTTTTTCCTGTTGAATAATTGACCCTTATCATTTCAGATTAGTCCAAGTTTTCACATGATCTAAATGTAAAAATTATAAGTCTTTATAGTTTATTGATCCATAGGTCTTCTGATAATCACTGTGGCAGGTAAAAATCGAAAAACTAGAAGTTGTCATGAGCTGTTTCTATTTGCTGTTGTAAGGTGAAGTTCATTTACTGTCTTTTATAGGATCATCAGCAAGTTAGTTTTCACATAATGCATGAGGAATTTTTTGGCTGAGCGACTACTGTTGATATGAAACATCTTATGCGGTTTGTTTGTTTTGCAGTATCAGTTGACTGTGGACACAAACATTTCTTGGAAAAGTTTGGCTTAAGCAAATATATGGGAGTGCAAGCAGAAGAGGTCTCCATCAACTTTTCAATCTCCTCCTCTTTTCTCATTTTTTGCCATTTGAAAACAAAGAAGTGAGATTTCAATGTGGTGTAGTATACTTGTGGCTCCATTCAAATAGACTGTACAGGTTGCATAGGGTAAGGCGGTTTGGTTGTGGTAAGCAAAAAGGTATCAGTTGTAACTAATGAGACTATATTGTGCATGGAGTTAGGCTGTTATGACACAGTTCTTGGTGACAAAAATGTGCATACAGTGCTTCCTACATTGGTTTAAAAAATATACGTATACAAATATACAATGTTGTTGCAAAATTGGTTATGTGTTGTATGAATGGCTTTCTTTCTGCACTTTATGCGACCATCTACTGTCATTGCTGTGAAGGCTTCAACCTACTCTGGTCGTTATAAGTTGAGGTGACAGGATAGTTGTGAAACTTATGAAACCATATTATGTTTCGTTCTCTTAACATCTGGAACGGATTTCTCATATTACATGAGACTGTGTCATTTGATTGTGGATGGAACAGTTGTATTTGACGATTGATAGATGTATATGCTTACCCAAATTCTTTGGAATGTTTATAGATTTGCATGCGAAAGACAAAAAAATGAGCGCGGGAGTTATTTCTAGGTGACATCCCTCTAATATCTTAGTCGATATCTTTCTCAACAGATGATGTTAATCAAAAGAAATATTGGGATTCGACATAAACTGATGACCATGGATACAGAACAATGACAACCTACATTCATTGGATCTTTCATCCGTGTATGAGCTAAAGCAGATCTTAGTCTAGATCTAATTTGGTCTAAGCTGACTACTATGGACCAAAACTTGACCATCAACATCCTAGAATCATTCTCCTTGCGCTATCAGACTTCACATTGGACCTGATTCATACCGAGACTCTTGTAGTACTTAACCAGGGTTTCATAATCAAATTGGGGGAGAAAAACAAAGCCATTTACATGGCCCATAAGCAGAGATTGATAAGCCATCATTTATTCGACTGATTTATCATCACTAAGCACTCTCAGATTTCCAATTTTCGAAGGATAAATTGCAGATAACACCCCTAGCCATCGTCAATTGAGGAGAGTAAGCAATCAATGATAAATTAGTCTCAAAATCATGTTCTTGTTTGGTCTCAAATCCAACTTCGATTGTACAAGCTAGCATGGGGGTGGGGTGTTTGGGAAGGCCTAGCAATAAAAAGAATTTGGATCATTTCCACTATGAAAAAGTAGTGGATAGACCACTATTTTTAATCCCAATCGTTGATTATCTTATGGGCAGGTGTGATACAATCTAAATCTAACACTATTTTAATTAATGGTTGTGATTATGTAGTAGTGCTTCCACTATTTTATTGATAGTGATAGTGAAGAGGATCCAGATCCAATAAAAGAGCTACCACATGAATAAAAAATTCATAGAAAGCACAGAGATGGACAATTAGCTGAAGAATTCTTGAAACCATGCACTAATCCACAAAACTCTTCAGTTCTGAACTGATATAAGCATATTTGCATATTTACATCAACAAGGTATGTTTATCCTTGATTTCATTCGTGGATTTTGGCCCTTTGGGTTTGTGCACAGTGAACTAATCCAATTACATTAATAGTATATACCAAAAGATGTCTATACTTAACTGCTAAATTGGGAATTTATGTACTAATTAAAAAGATAGACACTTTTTTGATACCCCATTAATTCAATGAAATAAAATTTGGATACTCTCTCCAATGTTCATATTGATCTTTTATACGCTAAACCCCCTTTCCACTCATTTATAAGCACTTAGCTCCCTTCAATTCATGAGAAAGATTACTTGCTATTTTTCTTAAAATTAGCAAACCCCGTCAACTCATTTATTATCACTTAGCTTCCCTCAATTCATGAGAAAGAGGGATATCACTTGCAATTTATCTTTCTAAAAATTGCATTTCAAGAGTGCTAAGCTCTCTTTAACGGCTTGAAAGGGGGTTTAGTGCTACTCAAGGTATAAAAGAAAGGGGTTGTATGCAATTTACCATTTTATTAAAATTGATACAGTTAACATAAAAGAGAAACATTATGATAAGATCCTTAAATGTGCAAGCGTGCGACATCATCTTTTTTATAAACATAATAATGTATGCATTTAACTTCCCTATAGTTGGCAGTCCTTACATATTTTGTACGTATTGAAGAATATTAACAAATTGACATCTATCCTTCTAGGCTTAATAAACATTGCCCATAATATTCTACGCGTAGCATGAACAACCCTGAGAATCTTAACTTCAAGTCTTCAATAACACAGTCAATAACATAAGAAATATTTTGATAATAAATTTGCAATATTTTCTTATGTCAGATGTAGATGTTGTTGTATGGTTATGTTGGACTTGGTGACCATAAAGTCTGGGGAGACTTTTGCCCCCCTGCTTCTGATAGAAATCTTAAGCCGGACACGAAACAGAAACGTCGATGAGAATACCAGTAGAAAAGGGTGCAAATAATCAATAGGATTTGATCTTATACACAGTTGATCAAACCAACCCTTGAAACAACCTTGGCATTACCAGGCATGACTTTTTAACAAAGTATATCAACTCATACTCTAATATGATAAGAGTTATATAAACAGAAACCTCAGTACATAAATGGAAGGCCTGAACATAATCAAGAGATTAATGTACTTTTACATTGTAAATTAACTACACCACATGTATAGAAATCTCATGTATCAAACCACACTGCATACATAAAAATCTCACATGAACCACAGTACATAAATAGAATGTCAAATGTCGGAAACAAACAATACATGTATTACTGTGGATTTGGTGAGATCCAAATGGGTGGAACATGGTACTTCATATTAAGTTGGCTAAACCTTTCAAAGGTTTGATCTCCCAAGTCATACATGCCCATGTCACAAACAGACCATTCATCTATCTGCTCATCGTTCAATAGCCCCCTTGGAATGTTTCTATGTCCTAAACCATGGTCTGTAAAATATATGCAATTTGGCTTGCATCCTTGATACTCAACCGCAGGTAAACAAAGTGAATAGTTTTGACCCAGAAACAAAGCTTGATCACCCAAACTTTCAATTTCGACCCATTTAAAGTAGAATTGACCTCTCTTTGGGGCTCTGTTGTTGAGGGTGGTACAGCGACGGCCTCTAGGCTTGACTGGCTCATCGACAGCTTCCAGCTTGTACACGTAAATGTCAATTGTTTGTAACATAACTTCATCATCTTCATCATCTTCATACCCTTCATACGCGGGATCATCTCCATACACGACCCTCACAACTTGCAGCAGGTCTCCATTTGTCGACTCCACAAGATATCTCTCAGCGCCAATCAATGAGTCCAGTGAATTTGCAATTTGTTTTATCTTCTTATCACCTGCAAAATCATAAACAACTGCCATCCCCTCATAAGTAACAGCATAAACCTGACCCTTGTACCAGATGACATCTAGGATGTGTATTGGGGAATCCTCTACATTAGTCCACTTGTCATCTCCGACCCTACAAAACGATAACACATGGAAATTGGAGATGATCGCCATGGCTAATATGCAATCATCATCATTGTTATCCAATTTTCTCCTCTGATTTGAAGGATCTGACGATATAACGGCCTTCTCTACAAACCCAAAATCATTTAATTCACCACTTCCGAAACCACCCTTAGGATGTTGGAATGTGTTGAGAGATGGGAGAGGGATTTGGGCCCTTGTTAACGGATTCGATAGGTGAATGTCCTGGCCTCGAGTATCCACCGTGACCAACCAACCATGACGGGATCCAACAATCCACTTATTTCTTATCTCTGGCACAAGAAACAAAAATGAAGTTGATATTTTCCCAGTCGTTATCACGACACTGCATTAGCAATGGTAGGGGAGGAGGTTTACTTGGGAGAACACATAGAGACAATGGTAATTTTGATGGAAGCAAGTGAAGGTTGTCTCTAACGATGGTGCAGAACTCCCTACAAACAGCACCAAACCGAATAACGTCTGCATGATCAGCTATCTTTTCAGCAATTAGTCGCAAGATATCAATAGGGATTTCATCCAGTGAGCCCATTTATAATATTCCTGAAACACGATAAATACCAAGAATGTTTAGATACTACAAAAACCGTTGCGATTAAGATAAATTTGTAGGACACCCTTCAAAATCCAAACCCTTTATACATAATAAAATTGAAAATTCAACCCCAATAAATTATTGGATTCAGAATATAGTCTCCAGTTATTCAGAAACAAACAATCTCTTATGAATGTTTTTTTTTCAAGGAACATACTATTCATCAGCATGGCATGCCCATATTGTTCTCCTACTTTTTAGTTTGCAGCATATCATCAAATTAGATATAGACATGAATAAGGTCCATGTCAACCTAAGTATTGCTTTGTTTGAGGAAAATTAAAATCAATCAATGTGGAAAATGATAGACAAATTAGCTAGGGAATTCTAAATTTGCTTCAAAAAGAAAATTTAAAAGAAGATAAAAAACAAGGATAAAAACTGAGCAATATAACTATGTGAGTTAAAACAGAACTTAAATATACAATGGATTTGGAAAGCTCCAAAAGCTCAAATTTCAAAAGAATGTATCTTGTATTCCATAATTTATATGCATATAATAATTTCAAAGTTAGATCACTAAAACAAAACAAAAGCGATCCCAAAATAAATAAACTATAGACAACAAAGCTTAAACATACACATTAGCTAAGGAATTCTACACTTGCTTCAAAAAGAAATTTCCAAAGAAGATTAAAAAAAAGGCACGAAGGACAAGGGCTGTTTGGTTGCAGTTTTTGCCTAGGTAAAATGGTTGGAATTGTTGATACATGGGATTTATTGTCAGTTTTCCTTAAATTACATTGTTTGGATGCACATGTAAAAGTGTGAGGTGGCACTCATTCAGCTGACTTGTATCCGAAAAGTCAATTCTCCCCAAGATCTTCTGAAATGGTTAGAAAGCCGACACAAATGTCAGAAATGGGAGCGCAGAAGGAGAAATTCGATATTGGGCTTCACGGGTGATGGGCTTAAGGGGAAAGTTTCACAAAACGCCCCTCTTAAGTTCACTTTGTTGCTAGGAAATAAGAAAAAAGGCTCACTTTATTGTGTATCATGTTAATAAAATCACTATTGTGAATTCACCCACCATTAGAATAGAAAATTGTCCTCATTTGCACGTTCACAATGGAGTACTATAAGATAGGATCATTTGCATTTAAATACCCCAAACTTTACCTTATTTTTAACTTTGACAATCTAAAGTTTTCTTTTGCCCAAAAATACCCAAAAGGTTAACAAAATTAAACTTAAGACACCCCAAATGTTTTTGCCCAAAGAATACCCTCAAATTCAAATTTTAACTTTAATATCCCAAATTTAAATTTTTGTTGAACTTTTGTTAAAGTTGTGAGCTATCATAGTTAAATTTTTGCTAAAGTTTGAGGTATCAAAGTTAAATCTTGTTGAACTTTTGGATTTTTTTTATGAAAAAAACTTTGGAGGTATCAAAGTTGGTAAATTTTGGGGTAATTTTTGTGAAAAGAAAACATTTGGGTATTAAAGTTAAATTTAGAGTAAACTTTGGGGGTATTTAAGTGCAAATAACCCTACTATCAATTTGGTTCTTTAAATTTTTATTTTTAATAGAAGTAACCTTATTATGGTAAATATGATCCTTTTGAATGGGTCCACACAATTAATACTTTCCACAAACCTATTATGTAATCCAAACAAGGTGTTTTATCATTTTAGGATTCATAAGGATTCTTAAACAAACAAAGTAAAAGCTCAAATGGAAAGTAATGAGATGGATGACCACTTTCCATTTGCCGTCATAAATACCCAATTTTACACGTACATCCAAACAGCCCCTTGTCAGTAGAAGTGTAGAACCATGTAACAATGAGGTGAAACAAATAAATAAACAATGGATTTGAAAAGCTCTAAAAGCTTATATTTCAACAGAATGTATAGTGTATCACATAAATTCATATGCATAAAATAATTTTAAAGTTTGACCAGAAAAATAAAACAAAAGGATAACTGATTTAAACACACACATTAGCTAATGAATTCTAAATTTGCTTCAAAAAGAAATTGCAAAAGAGAAATAAAAAACAAGGAGAAAGACTGTGCGGTAGAACTATGTAATTGATGAGTTTAAATTTTTTAAATAAACAATGGATTTGGAACAAAGCACCAAAGCTTTTCAAAACAATGTATCTTGTATTACATAATTTATTAATATGCATAAAATACTTTTACGTTTGACCATTAAACAAAACACAAGGGATCATTAAAATAAATAAACTATAGACAACAAAACTTAAAACGGAGTTTCCTTAAAAGGTTGCTATATCTGGATAAAAATACCTACAACAAAACTTTAAAAATAAAAAAGCGTTTCCCCTTGTTTTTATTTTGGTTATCCAAAATAAAAATTTCTCTCTATACGTGACAATTTATATGAAAATCAATCAAAATTTATACTTTTCAGCTTACAAGTATTATTTTATATCAAAGCATTTGTTATGGTTAATTGAAACCAAACAAATCGTAAATAAATAAATCATACTTAAGAAGAAAATAGGTGATTTTGCTAAAAACAAGAGTACCACGCATAATTTAAATGTTTATGAATCAATTAAACGATCAAATAAGAAAAAGTTGATCTCACACGGAAAAAATATATAGAGAGAAAAGCATCAATATATAATTCACACAAACACAATAAAATTCACATCAACAATAAACGATAGAAAAGTTATTCATGCATCCTTAGGAATCAATGCCTGGATCTAACAAGAAAAAAATGACTCAAGTGCAAAAAAGAGCAAAACTTTCAGACCTAACAACTAAGATACAATAAAAAGTTCTTTTAATAAGGGAAAAAACATAATTTTGTTCATACCTGACAATCTATATGGAAAAGATTGCAACTTTAAATGAATCTTAACATCAAAATAGAATTGAGATCAAAAAAGTTTGGAAAGCAAAGACGCGCCTTTTGAGAATTTCTGGCCGAAACGACTATAAAAAGCAGAGGGATTTCCCATTGGGATTGCTCATAGGAATTCGAGTAACTGTTTTATCACGTGAAAGAATTGGGAAGCACGTGATCTGGGTTGGGCTTATAAAGGCCTGTTCAGGGTTTATAGGTACACTTGTTTTGGGCCACTTGACTCAAATTAACTAAAACAAATAAATAAATAATCTTAGCTTCGACGACTGGCAGCTTGCGCGCATTGTGCTTAACAGCTTATATAGCTTGGTAATTTGCCGCATGGGAAAACTAATTAATAGGCTAAATATCAGAAAAACCCCTTAACTTTGGAAGATTATCAGATAACCCTCCAGAACTTTCAAAATAACAGAAAACCTCCTTTAAATTTAGAAGTAACAAAATGAACTATAACATTAAGATTTTACCTGAAAACCTCTTTAAATGCATGAACCGCAATTTTCGACATGGAGTTAAGAATTTAGAGTTCCAATTGGGATTGCTCATAGGAATCTGAGTAACTGTTTTATCACGTGAAACAATTTGGAAGCACGTGATCTGGATTGGGCTTATAAAGGTCTGTTCAGGGTTTATAGGTACACTTGTTTTGGGCCACTTGACTCAAATCAAGAGTTTCCCTTAAAAGGTTGACAAAAAATATTAGAAGTGACTAATAATTCAATTAGTATTTAGTTACACGATCGATCATCCAAGCAATTAAAACATATATATGAAGGTCTAATTAGTTAATAAATACAATGACCAATGATCCAACTAGCCCGGACAATCTTGTATTAAGGACTAATACAATCATAGATCAAGGAGCTGGCGATAGAAAAATTATGACTAACACTTCTAAATTAAACCCTAGAATAAATTATTCCACCAAAACTTAAACCCTAGAATTCAAATTATAAACGAAATTATACTAAGAAAAGAGGGATTTAGACGGGACTTACAGAGATTTAGCAACTCGAAAGCGATGGCGGTGAGTAAATCTCAATCTATCAAAGATCTCGAGAGCAGTGGCTAGAGAGAGAGTGGAAAACCCTATGAGAGAGAAAAAAAGGGAGGCCCAATTCTATGGTGGAGCTGGAACTATTTAGTATATTAACATATAATAATTTTTAACATATAATAATTTTATTATTTCCGTATATATATACCAGTATTATCCAATGGAATTCATAACATATTCACAATTTTGGCCTAAAATTTGTAGTTCTTTAAATGTTAAGAATCCTCTGAATTGGGAAGCGTCTATAGTCATCTAGTGCCTTTATTATGTTCAACATGGAGTTAGGATTTTACCATAACACCCTATAAAAGAGAGTGATTTATGCCATTCATTAGTGATTTAGAGAGTTAGATTAGAAATTACAATTCTTTTATTTATGATATA
Source organism: Asparagus setaceus (assembly GCA_012295165.1). Lineage (NCBI taxonomy): Eukaryota > Viridiplantae > Streptophyta > Magnoliopsida > Asparagales > Asparagaceae > Asparagus > Asparagus setaceus. Next base: position 10,339,931 of record CM022709.1, read on the forward strand.
GATCACCACATTCCTATAGAGATGGTGCTAGTAGGATCTCTACTAATTGGCATGGCTCAGGCTCAGCACCATGAGGAAGCATGGAGGTGTCTCTTTCTTTTAACTGTTAATTTCAGAAAACCCCTTATATTGGGAGTTTCTAAGATGATCTCTTAACTATCTTAATTCTATAAAACCTCTCTGAGCTTTGAGAGGTTTGGCACATATCGATACAAACGTCTTTTGTTCCATTAAACTCCTTGAAGATTTTCACTTTCAGGTCTAAAGTAACACCGTTTAGTATAACGTGTCACTTGTCGAGTATGTAATAAAAAAGATGAAAATACACCTTAGTCATATTAGAGGAAATAATAACAAGGATCAAAGGGTGGAATTTATTATTATTATTATTAGTATGTAACACGTGCTTTGCACGTGATGCATATTAAGTAATGATATGAGACTAAAACATTTGAAGGTCATCTAACATTGCACTCGCCACGACTTTTTTTTAGAACAACGAAGATGACTCAAACAGAGCCCCCAGCCACCCACTCGCCATGAATTTATTGACATTTATATTAGTTTTTCTCTCCACAAATTTACATACTTGTATAACTAATAGATTGATATTTTTTTATAAATTGGAGGTGAAATCGGTCACAGATCTGTTCGTTTCCTCTAAAGAAAAGTAATACAATCTTCTCTCTCAATTATTGCCTATGAAATCTTGTTGACTACGAGGTATCCTGGTTACTATAATCGAGGGACTGACTCCACTATCAAAATTCTCACTTCCTCCATTTTTTTCTTTTGATTCCTTTAGTGTTTCCTTTTGTGCATTTGAACATCCATATATAGCATAATTTTATGCAACTCTTGAGATCCAAATGAAATGTTTATGGAAGTCGATTAGTTGTGAAATAATTAATACATAACTAATAAAGAGAATTTGATTAGTCAAGACGAGAATATACATGAATGCTTTAATTATGGGTTTATTTTCTCACTAAAATTCATATTAAATGCATTATTACTAGGTTTCGAGGGGAAATGTCATAAATTACTTTATTAGCTAGGATGTAATTATTATATTGTAATAGTTTTTCAGTAAAAAAATATTAAGACACATCAAAACTAAACTGAAAACCCATAAACATAGCAAAAGAATGTGGATTAACGCTGCTCCTTATCAGACTGTAAAACATTGTGTAAAAGTGATGGTAGATCTTCGAGCAATACTACAAAATCATTAATTTTCTTAGTTCTTCGGACCAACGCATGAACCTTTATATTTTCCATTTGACAAACTACCTGAAAATCTCATTCCTCGAGTTATGTGCAACGTCGCTGAAATATCATTCACAAAGTGTCCAAAAATCGAGTGTTGCTCCACCCCATTATGGATATCTCTAATTACCGCATCCGCATCTTCTTCAAAAATTACTTTCCCACATCCAATGTCAAGAGCAAAATGTAATAACTTTCCACACCGCTTGGAATTCCGCATGCTTGGAATTACCTTGATAAGTCAATTGCAGTAGTTAGTAATATATATTATGATAATTTATATGCTATTTCTAGACTACACCAAGAGGTTAACATTTATATTAGTATTCCTCTCCACAAATTTTTATACATCTAATGCACATATCAATATATTATAGTATTAGATTAGATGTTAGATGTTTAATTAAATATTAAATTATCTTAAATTACGATATAATTTATAAATATAAGTTATGATATTATTATCTTACATATTAAAATTGTATATTTATTGTATAATATCTAATATCTAAAGTGAAATTTTTATCTTATTTAACATAAGACTAATATGGTTAAAATTTATAATATATCGTTCTTATGTTTAGTGCAAGAATAATTATAATGTAATAAATAGAATAAATTGAATAAAATTTATGATTAAAATTTATATTATATATTAAGTTTTAATATTAGTTCTCATGTTTATTGCTAGAATAATTATAGTGTAATAAATAGAATGAATTGAATAAATTTCAAGGCATTATTGTGAATTATTAAATTTTGGAAGGGTAAAAGAGGCAATCAAAAGTTTTAACACCCTAATCCTCTTTTATAAGTAGTATAGATTTTAACCACAAGTCCACAAGTGAAGTAACACTTTAGACTTGCGATTTTACTGTTGGGGATTAAGTGAGAGAATTTCGAGGGATTTAATGGAATAAAATAAATTCAGGGAGGTTTTGTATAAAACCCCTTGAAAAATCAAAGAGGTTATATAAATAATTAAAGGGATTATTTCAAAACGCCCCCAAAGTTTAGGAAGTCTGAAATTAACACTTCACTTATGTGAATTGCACAATACATTATAACATAAAAAAATCACGTAGGGGAAAAAAAGCAAAATGCAACATGTCCTCTATTGAATTTGAAGTTGCTCCTTTTCTGATCCATTGGTTAATTTGCATTTTATAGATTGCATTGATTTTGATCATATTGATTAGATTTGACCATAGTTGAAAAAAACCCGTTATAACCCGTTTTGTAACTTAACGGTGCCTTCTTGTTATGTAACACACCCATTTAACGCTGAAACTATTTAACCCAGAAAAAAACACGTTATATTGTGTTAAATGTGCGTTACGTTCTATAACCAGTTAACATGGGTTTTTAAGGTTAAATAGCATCTCTAATTAGGATGTGTTGACGCATTTCCACCATCCAAATCATTTAAACCTTTTCCCCTTTAGTCATGATCACCCTATTCTCTTCCTGCGAATATGCGATCTCTTCGCCTCCATTAATGCAAACCTTAACTCCTTGCCTCCTCTGAAACTCCACCGACTATCAGCGGCTTCTACGACTGCGGTGAGGTAAATTTTTTATTTTTCAGTTATGTATTGGGCATCTCAGATTATATCCTTTAAATAAATAGTGACTTTAAAATTATCTTCCAAATTCCAATAATTTCTATTGCCAATTTACCCTAAATCATATCAAATTTGTTGCTCCATTACTTTACCATTCAACATAATTTTTAAAATCTACCACGAATTAGAGTATAGTGATTAATTAGTGGGTTAATTGTGTTGGTGATATAATTACTTTCAGTTATTTCTTAATTTTGATTAGGTTTTAATTTTCGCCACTAATACTAAATTTTGTGAAATTAAGTTTGCACTAATCTCGTATATAATTTCTTACTATTGTTACATAGTCATGTTTAGTTTGGTTGATTTAGTGAACTTGATTAGGAATTAGAATATTTTTGTAAAGTTAAGAACTTGAGAGTTGGAAGTGTTTGGTTTATTTGAGACTTATTTTATTGCCTTAAACTTGACGACGTTAACGTGACTTGATCATTTGATGATGCTTTTGGGATGGTTGTTAGTCATATATGACTAACTTTTGTTAAGAATTTGTGATACTATATTTTTATATTTGATAATTGTGATGTTATGTTTGAAAAGTTTGATGATTCTAAGTATTAAAGTTATTATGAATTGTTAGTATTTATAAAATATCTAAAAAATTAATAAACAATATAGCCTATGTTATGCGTTACGTTTTTTTGCGTTTTTTTTCCTTAACCCTTAACAAGAGGTCAGGCGTTACATAACCCATTTTCGTTATTTTCAACATTGAATTTTGACTATAGGACAGATAATTGTTTTCCCCTCAGAATTGGAGCTTGTGGTTACAAAGTCATCTGTAAATCGACACACAACAGGCCAATAACGACGAAGGTAAAAAGTAATACATTGATATTCTCACACAACCACCATCTAATATGCACAGATTCAATGATCTATATCACACATGGGTAGTTAGTCACTTATATATATAATTGTAATTATTCAATCAATAGTGTAAACTATACAATATTAAGGGCAGTAGGTGAAATTATCAATTCTAAAAGAGTTGGGAAATACACATTGGGTAATTTATATATATACCCTTAAATCATTGACATTTGCAAAATTAACCCTCATTAGTTGCAAAATTCCCCTTCAAATCGTCAATTTTGGGATCAATTTTGGGAAGATACCCCAAACCAACAAATTATTAAGTCAGTCGGATACAATGAACAAAATGTTTACTACTTTATTGATAATTTTACATTGTAAGAAGTTGACGATTTTTAGAATTGGGGGTATCTTTGCAAAGTTGGCAGATTTAGAGGGTGTTTGGGAGGGCTTAATTTTTAAGCTTATAAGTTATGTTAGCTTTTAATGACTTTTAGCTTTATGATAAAATGTTATAAAAATTGTTTGGATAGAATAGTAATTTTTGGTCAAACCTAGCTTATTTAGTGAGCTTATAATATTTTGAAAATGGGTATACCACTTTCAAAATGAGACTTATAAGTTAACTTATTTGATATTTTACCAAACAGATAGATATGAAAAAGCTAGCTTAAAAGCTAGTTTGACCACAAAAAAAGCTCCCCCAAACACCCTCTTAAAGGGCACTTATGCCAATTCTGAAATATGGAGGATAGTTTTGATAATACTGGTACATCTATATATGGAAATAAAGAAATTATTATATGTTAATATACTATATAGTTCCAGCTCCACGATACAATTGGGCGTCCCTTTTTTTCTCTCTCCTAGGGCTTTCCACTCTCTCTCTCTAGCCGCTGCTCTCGAGATCTTCGATAGATTCAGATTTGCTCGCCGCCATCGATTTCGAGTTGCTGAATCTCTGTAAGTCCCGTCTAAATCCCTCTTTTCTTAGTATAATTTCGTTTATAATTTGAATTCTAGGGTTTAAGTTTTGGCGGAATAATTTATTCTAGGGTTTAATTTAGAACTGTTAGTCATGATTTTTCTGGCGCCAGCTCCTTGATCTATGATTGTATTAGTTCCTAATAGTTCAAGGGAGTTTATGTCTCTCTAAAGATCTCTTTTTTTTTGAACTTTTCTGATTCTAATAGAAATAGAACTCCTGAATTTAGAAAGATAAAAGCTTTTTCGCCTTGTAATTGATCCAGATCTAATAGATGAAGGATTGATTGTTCAAGTGGTATTGTTGTTTTCAGGATTCAGATCTATTTGTCTGTCTAGAAATTGAGTTTCTGATGAACACTGATCTCATTGGTTTTTGCCCAATTTGAGTGTGATGCTTAATAGATTTTTTAGTTTAATTTAATTTACATAGTTATTTAGTTAACTTTTTGGTGTATACTATTGTTTCTTTAATGTGATAGTAAGAATAGATTTGGTTTTAGATACTCATCGATACTCTCATCGAAGAGTATGATACTCTCTTTAGTGAGGCTGTAGAATATGAATTTCAAGGTTTGCTGAGAACTTGAAACTGTGGTGTACCAGAAAGTTGGTTTGGCTAGTTGTCAATCTAATAATTTACTATTTTATTGAAAGAATGCTATTTTTATTATATGCTATAGGTTCTTGGTAAATTGCGGATAGACCTCCTTTAGTATCACCCAATTGTGAATAGAACCCATGTAGTTCTATTTGTGCGAATAGACCCCCTGTAGTATTGGCCTAAGAATACACCCCCTTAGTGAACTTTTTTTTACTCTTTTTAAAAGAAAACAAAGAAAAAAAGCAATTGCGGTCTTTCCTCACCAATAGAACTATAAGGGGTTTATCCGCCTCCTGAAAATATTGTTAACGATTTTCAGAGAATTTTTTTTACTCTGGGGGTCTATTCGCACAAATAGAATTACAGGGGGTCTATTCGCAATTAACCCTAAGTTTTTTTAGCATATGTTGAACTAAATAGTAGGACTTTAGACTATGACAAATGGTGAAACGGTGGACTGTGAAGTAGATAAATTTTCTAGCTTTGATACTAGGAACAAAGAACTGAAAACCCATTTTTATTTGCTGAATATTGTTAATATCATGAAAGATGGCTGTGACTGGTTGATGAGACTTTGTTTATGTTGCAAACTGTAGTGGCAGGGTACAATATTTATATGGCTGTATATTGATCTGAACTTCTCTTTCTATTTTCTGCAGTGACTGAAGATGGCAATGGAAGTGACCCAAATCCTCTTAAATGCCCAATCAGTTGATGGGGCAGTTCGAAAGCATGCAGAAGAAAGCTTAAAACAGTTCCAAGATCAGAACCTCCCTGGCTTTTTGCTCTCCCTTTCTGGTGAGTTAGCAAACAATGAGAAGCCTGTGGATAGCAGGAGGCTAGCCGGGTTAGTCCTCAAGAACAGTCTAGATGCAAAAGAGCAACACAGGAAAAATGAGCTCATGCAAAGATGGATTTCCTTGGATGCATCTGTGAAAGCTCAGGTTAAAGCCTGTTTGCTCCAAACCCTCACATCCCCCTTTCATGATGCCAGGTCTACTGCATCGCAAGTAATTGCTAAGATTGCAGGCATTGAGGTGCCTCACAAGCAGTGGCCTGAACTTGTTGGCTCTCTCTTATCAAGCATCCACCAGCAGCAGCCTCATGTGAAGCAAGCTTCTCTAGAAACTCTAGGTTACTTGTGTGAAGAAGTTCCTCCACAAGCTCTTGACCAAGACCAAGTGAATAAGATACTGACAGCCGTTGTTCAGGGCATGAGTGCATCTGAAGGGAATGTGGATGTCAGGTTGGCCGCTGCACGAGCTCTTTATAATGCCCTGGGCTTTGTACAAGCGAACTTTTCAAATGACATGGAAAGAGACTATATTATGCGAGTTGTTTGTGAAGCAACTCTTTCACCGGAGTTGAAGATAAGACAGGCAGCATACGAATGTTTGGTCTCCGTCTCATCTATGTACTATGAGAAGCTTGCTTCTTACATGCCAGATATATTCAATATCACGGCTAAAGCTGTGAGAGAAGACGAGGAGCCAGTTGCCCTTCAGGCTATAGAATTTTGGAGCTCGATTTGTGATGAGGAGATTGATATTTTAGATGATTACGGGGGTGAATTTACCGCCGATTCCGAGATTCCATGCCATTACTTTATAAAGCAGGCACTCCCTGCATTGGTTCCCATGCTGTTGGAGACTCTCCTCAAGCAAGAAGAGGATCAAGATCAAGATGAGGGGGCTTGGAATTTAGCAATGGCTGGTGGTACGTGCTTGGGTTTGGTTGCACGGACTGTTGGAGATGATATTGTGCCCCTTGTGATGCCTTTCATAGAAGAGAACATAGCAAAACCAGATTGGAGGCAGAGAGAGGCAGCAACATATGCATTTGGTTCTATATTGGAGGGTCCATCACCAGACAAGCTGGCTCCAATTGTCAATGTGGCACTTAATTTCATGCTCACTGCCCTGATGAAGGACCCAAATAACCACGTAAAGGACACCACTGCCTGGACACTGGGTAGAATATTTGAGTTTCTTCATGGGTCGACAGTGGAATCAACTGTGATAACTAATGAGAACTGTCAGCAGATCCTAACCGTACTACTCCAGAGCATGAAAGATGTCCCTAATGTTGCTGAGAAGGCATGTGGTGCTCTTTATTTCCTTGCTCAGGGCTACGAGGATGTTGGTTCAGCTTCTCCATTGTCACCTTTCTTCCAGGACATTATCCAGGCTCTCCTCACTGTCACTCACAGAGAAGATGCTGGAGAATCACGACTTAGGACGGCAGCCTATGAAACATTGAATGAAGTTGTTAGGTGTTCAACTGAAGAAACTGCTCCCATGGTAATGCAGTTGGTTCCTGTTATAATGATGGAGCTACACAAGACTCTTGAAGCTCAGAAGCTGTCATCTGACGAGAGAGAGAAGCAAAGTGAAGTGCAGGGCCTTCTATGTGGGTGCTTGCAGGTTATTATCCAAAAGTTGGGGTCGACTGAGACAACCAAGCACGTCTTCTTGCAATATGCCGATCAGATGATGGATCTGTTCTTGAGGGTCTTCGCTTGCAGAAATGCCACAGTGCATGAAGAGGCTATGCTTGCTATTGGGGCCCTTGCCTACGCTACTGGAGCAAACTTTTCAAAATACATGCAGGGATTCTATCCCTATTTGGAAATGGGTCTTCAAAATTTTGAAGAGTATCAAGTCTGCGCAATAACCGTTGGAGTTGTAGGAGACTTGTGCAGGGCATTGGAGGACAAGATCCTGCCTTTTTGTGATGGGATTATGACGCAGCTCCTCAAGGATTTATCTAGTACTCAGATGCACCGATCAGTGAAGCCACCGATATTCTCATGCTTTGGTGACATTGCTTTAGCAATCGGAGAAAACTTTGAGAAGTACTTGGCCTATGCAATGCCAATGCTCCAGAGTGCCGCGGAGCTATCTGCCCATGCCGCAGCAAATGATGTTGATATGATAGAGTACACCAATCAACTAAGGAATGGAATCCTAGAAGCATACTCTGGTGTATTCCAGGGCTTTAAGAACTCACCAAAAACCCAGCTTCTGATGTCTTATGCACCTCACATCCTTCAGTTCTTAGATAGTCTATATGCGGTCAAGGACATGTAAGTTCTGCCCAAACTCAGCCTTTTAGTGTTTTTCTATGTAATGCATATTTGCAAAAATATGCATATTTTCAAAAGTATTCTCAAATCTCAATATTTGCAAAACTACTTAAATCATTAACTTCGAAAAAATAACCCCGAAATCAACAAATTATCAACTTTGCTGGATATGGTGAGTAAATATCTAACAATTTTGTTGACATTTTACATTACAATTACAAATTAGCCTGTCAAAGGTGATGATTTGTTGTTTTGGCGGGTATTTTTCCCAAAAGTTGATGATTAAGGCGTAGTTTTGCAAATAGTGAGATTTGAGTGGTAGTTCTGCAAATATGCATGATTTAACGTATATTTATATACAAAAGTTCCCTTTTAGTTAATGCTCCTATTATTTGTCTCTAACGTGCATGGTCCTTTTTGTTATCAGGGATGATGTGGTGACGAAGACCGCAATTGGTGTCCTTGGAGATTTGGCTGATACTCTTGGCAGTAACGCTGGCACTTTAATCCAGCAGTCAGTCTCATGCAAAGAGTTCCTGGAAGAGTGCTTGTCATCAGATGATCATTTGATCAAGGAGTCGGCTGATTGGGCAAGACTAGCAGTGAGTCGGGCTTTATCTGGCTGATGCTGTCTTATGCTGGTGTATAGTGAGTCTTGCATTCATTTGGGTCGTCTGGAGTCGAGTCAAAGGTCTGGGATTTTGCATTTTTAAGCATGCGTCAGTCAATCCATCATCACCATTTTTTGCACAAGAAGTCATGATGATGAGGTTATCGCTAACTTTGTGTCAGCACGATGGAGTCTGTTGAGAAGTGGGTCCGTGCTGGCCTTTGCATTGCCTCTACTAACCTTGAAGAAGCTTGGCTTCTCATCTTCAAGAAAAGGCCATTGATCTATGGCCTTCTGATCAAAATTCAAAGCATCAACCAGTCTAGCCTGTGCAAGTCATTGTTGATCTCTGAAAGGTTGGTTGTTTCGGATCTTCTGTTATCCGAAAGCAATACTGGAGTTGAAATTTTCCTTGGGGAAATCCATCAAGTTCTTGTGCACCTCATCATTGCAGGTCCGGCCAGTGCTACTCGGGATGAACTATAATTTTTTTCCCCTTTTTATAAAGATTTGGAAAATTGTAATGTCCTTGCTTTTTTTCTTTTTCTTCGTCAAGGGGTATGTCTGTATGCGCATTGACATATGTATTTGGCTCATATGTAATCAGGTATTGTTTTCTGGCCTGAGAGTCGGTATATTATCATCAGTTATGCTTGCTTTTTGATGATTATTATTGGTTTATTTTATTCATGTTGGTAGCAGTTTACTTCAGTTTCAGTAGCCAGAAATTGTTCGTAAATTATTGCTGTAATATTTGTGTTCTGGGACAAAAGTTGCAGCTTGATGAAAATGTTTTATGTGATTATGCTTTTCAAAAGAAGTTGGGAAAGGACACTGGAGAAACTCCAGGACCTGTTGAGACTAACGTGTAATGTCATTGTGAAGTTCTGTGTGTCTGTTCATAGAAATTGCTAGTTTTCTTTTGGAACAGATTTGAAAATAAAATGCACATGTTGGTGAGGAATACGTTCACAACTTTTATTGTGAGTACAGCTCACTTCTTTTTTTGTGGGTCTATTTTTTTTCTTCTTTGCGTGGGTGGGGTGGGGGTGTTGTTAGGCCCAAAGTTTTATCCTGATTTATGTTTAAACCAAGTATTATTTGTATATTTAAACACAATCAACTTTCTTTTTTCGTCTTTAAACCAAAATAGTATAGTTTATAGTTAGAGTATATTGTATTTATGCTTTTAGAGGGTAAAACCTCCAAAATACCCCCAAATCTCTTCCCAAAAAAAGAACTCTCTCTCTCTCTCTCTCTCTCTCTCTCTCTAACATATGAAATTAAAATCATAATTTTTGACCTTTTAGTATTATTAATTCTCATTAGTTGTAATAAACAAATCATGATGAATCATGAATAATCATGTGAAAATTATGATAAAGAAAACAACAAATTAATGCTATAATTATCCCAAATGCTTATGTGAATTTATGCTTCAAAATGAAGAATTGAGGAATTGGGAGAATTTATACCTTAAAATACAAAAAGAGATGAATCATCACCAAAATTTAGTATTTAAATCTTAGAAATTAAGAGAGTTGAGGAAGCAAAGGAGGAGGAGAGAGAATTAAATGAGAAAAAGAGAGGATAAAATTGGATTTTTTTTGAAAAATTTAGGAGGGACCACATAAGTATGAAGTGTATTTGAGAATTTGGGTTTAAACACAAAGTTAATTGTGTCTGAAAATACCAAAAAAAAGGATTTAAATATAAATCATTGTAAGCGTTTGAGTCTAAAGACAAAACCTCCTTTTTCTTATCGAATTACAGCTCTTGTTTAGGCTGGTATGATAATCAGACAACAAAGCAGGTGGTGGGGTACAGCCGGCACTCATGACAAGAGGTCATAATGGTAATGCAGTCCAATGTGTATGGGGAAAAAATATCCTATTATATACGAGGTTTTAAAGTTGACACTTTCACTCCCACTACTTAAATTGTTCATCCAACCGTTTAAATTTGTTACATTTTTTCAGGTTATTATACAGTCATATTTCTCATCTATATCTACAAGTGAAATGCCAGTGCTCGCAAGGGTTGATTTGATTTTTAAATTTGCATATCTGATTTATTTTGTTCTCTATGATTTCTTTTTTAATTATGATCTTGCTTCTAAAAATTAATTTATTAACAAAAAGTCTTGAACTACTGCTCCTTCAAAAGCAGATAACTTGAGTCAGAGCTTAACCATCAATCTGTCCTTTACAATACCCATCTATTTCTGTTATACTCCAAATTAAAAATAGAAAACACCACCTCACTTAATAAGTGTGTGGACAGTTTTATTTTAAATTTTTAAATTCAATTTAGGAAGGGATATGTGGCAGTTTTTATAGATACAAGGCTAACAGTAAATCACAATGTTTTTTTATATATAAGGGGCATCTAAACCATTTTTTTCCATCTATAGCTTTTACGTAGTTAAATTTGTTCATCCACTCAGTGAATAGCAGATTTAGATTTTCATGTGTAACCACTAATATCTATACTCTTCATAAAAACTAAAATATGAGTAAATTTCATAAACCCCCAATAAGTTCAGTGTGACACGCCACTAAACAACCAATACCTTCAAAACTCTCACTAAATCGCAAAAACCTTTAGCAGAAGCTTTAATTAGCATTGTTAGTTAATGTGTGGTCAAATAACCAAAATGCCCCAATAAAGTTTGGGAGAAAACATTCAATAAGTTTTTATTTTGTCACTTAATCTCAAATAACTTTTTGTAAAACCACGAACAATGGTTGTTTTTATTTTTAGGTTTTCTATATAATTTTCAGATTTTTTTCCTGAGGTTGTCTCTAATTTTCTGATTTTAAAAGCATTATTTGTAATTTCGGTTTTGTAGGGAGATATTTGTAATATTAAAAATTTTAAGTCGTACTTTGTATTTTTTTAGATTCTTCTTGTAATATTTAGATTTTTAGAGGTCCTTTTACAATTTTAGATTTGTAGGGGTTGTTTGTAGTGTTTGTATTCTAAGGGACTTGTTTGTAGTTTTGGAGTTTTCAGGAGGTTCTCTATAATTCTAAGGGAGTGGTTTGTAATTTTCAAATTTTTAGAGGACTCTCTCCAATTTTAGAATTTTATGGAGTTTTTGTAGTTTTTGTTATTTTTCAATGGCTTGTTTAGAGTTTCATATTTTTGAGAGGGTTATTTGTAAGTTTTATACTTTCAGGAGTTGTTTGTAATTTTATGAGTTAATCTGCAAATAGGAAGAATTTGAGGGACATATATTGGCCTTGAAGAATAATGTGCATGAGTGTAAAATTATGGGGTGATGCCTATATGGGGTTAAGTGCAAAACAATCAAAATATTTTGGTGATTTTCTCAAATTTTAAAACTTGATTTTCTCAAATTTTAAAACTTATCAATGGTTTCAAAAATTTGCATGCTTAGTGCTAGACGACTAAACGTATTGGAGGTTTAGGGAATTTATCTTTTAAAAATTAAAGAGAGACATGTGGTAATTTTTGAAATGTAAGGCTACTAGTAAATCACTAATGTCTCCTTTATATATAAAAAATAAAATTAAGAATGTGATTACTAGATTTTTTAATTATGAATAACTAAAGAGAATTAAAAATGATTATTAGATTTTTTAATTATAAAATTATGATTTAATTAGGATTACCAAATATTTAACTATAATTAGAATTTTATAATTATGGATAGATTTAATTTGGTGAGGATTCTAATTATGGATAGTAAAATAAATATAATCATATAAAAATATTATTTAATATTAAAATAGCATATGACGATGCCATTGTCTTGTATGCTTAGGTGGTGTTAGTTTGTGCCTTTTAAAAAAATACCAATTTCTCATTATATATAAAGGAGGGACAAACATTATGCCCTTGCTCGCACGGTGAGTTTTAGTTTTTGGTTTGTATATCTGATTTCTCTATTCTTTATGAGATATTTTTACTATGCTCAGACTTCTAAAAATTGAATCACACTAAACACTCAATATCTTTAAAATTCTTACTAAACCTACAAAAACTTTTAGCACGAAACTCTCAAATTAACACCGTTAATTCATGTGTGGTGAAATAACCATAATACTCCCCAATGACGAAAACCTTCGATTATGGCTGTTTATAATTTTAGGATTTTGTATGTAATTTTTATTTTTTCAGAAGGTTGTTTGTAATTTCAATGTTTACAACCCTATAAAAAATCAAAAAATTAGAAACAACCCCTAAAACTTTGAAAATTTAAACAACCCTTGAAAAATAAAATATAAAAATTTGGTAATTCATATGTTATAGTCAAACATATATATAAATTAAAGAAATAACTCATGCAGAGAGTCTCTATATATAGAATCATATATGAATAATTGTACATGTGTCAAAATATATTTAATTAAAGAAAATCAAAAATTACTAAAAATTCATTAAAAACAAAACTACAAAGAGCCTCCTAAAAAATTTAAAAATTACAAATAGCCTCAAAACAAATACAAAAGCCCATGAAAAACTTGAATTTATGAAACCCCTTAAAATTAGAAAATTATAAACAACCCCAAAACATATGTTAATTACAAATAACCACTTAATAATATGAAAATTGTAAAACTCTCGAAGAAATATTAAAAAGTTAAAATAGCCCCAAAAATTTTGAAAATTGGTAAACGCTCCCAGGAAAATATGAAGTTTTAAGAAAAATCCAAAATTATAGATAGACCCTGAAAAGTATGAAATTACAAACAAACACCTAAAAGATAAGAAAATTACAAACAACCCCTAAAAGATTAGAAAAGTGCAGACAAATAATGAAAACTTTGAAATTGCAAAAAATTGAAAACTATGAAAATTGCAAACCAACTCTTAAAATAAAACCTAAACACAACCTCCTAAAAACTCAATCAACTGCCCCTTAAGAAATCCAAAATTACAAACCACCCCTTAAAACTCGAAATAACAAAAGTAGAGAAATTTTAAAATTTTCTAACGCACCACTATAAATATGAAAATTATAAACATCTCTGTAAAAGTATGGAAATTACAAACAACCCCAGAAAAATATGAAAATTACAAACAACCCTTTGAATTTTCAACATTGCAAACAATCCCTTGAGTAATTTAAAAATTACAAAAATATCCTTCCAAACTAACTAAAAGGGCTAATATAAAAAAATAAGACATCTAGCCTTCCAAACTAATTACGTGAGTTCGATCATCACTAGTTGCTCCATTTTCCTTTTCTACCTGTAAAACACATCCGTGCGAGCACGTGCACAATACTTATTAATGTAAAGGAGTGATATGATTATGTGATTTTTATGGACAAAGCTAATCAACAAAATATTTGATTATTAACATTTTATAATTATGGACAGTTTTAACTTGATGAGGATTCTTAATTAGGAGAATATAAAATTAGGCGTTCACGTGTCATCTTCTGATAGGATAGAAGGATATATGTTTATTTTTTTAATGACATGTGTCATGCATTTAGATGACACATGTCAATTTTTGTGACCTTAGGAGAACCACAAATTTCTCATTATATATAAAGGAGGGATACCACTTTATTAAAACTAATAACTAATAGTAAAGTGTGAAGGTGTGAGAGTATATTAACCTAGCACGGTTTATATCGGGCCCCGGCCAAGTCGGGCCGAGGCCTAGACCCGAATAAAGAACTATGCCCTACCAATTAGACCCACCATTTTTATCGAGTCCACCCATTCTAAGATGAGTCTTTTAAAAAATTAAGCTAGCCCGATAACAAACTAATCTGATTACATACCGAATAAAAAAGGATTGACTATATGTTAACTTTAAGCGCGGCTGCTTGAAAAAAAGAGAAATTTCAAGAGAGTATTGTAGGCTTAAAATAAATTTGTAAATAGAGCGTGATGAAAATTATGTTTATATTTGTGGCAATAAAAAAAATATAAAGATGACAAATTTTTAAAATAGATCCATTTGAATATGTATTCCCAAAATTCGACACACGTTTTTTATTTAGTAAATTCGACCCAGTTTCAACTATGTCAGCAGTGTTGGCTGGAACTGGATCGATTTTAAAAAAATAAAGTTGACTAATTAGACAGAGTTGGCAACTCCATCTAATTAGAAGATATTAATATAGATTGGTTTGGCAAACCAATCTATTTTGAGCTACTTTGTATGTAATTTGTTGTATTCTGCTATATATTCAAGTCTTCCTTCATTCTAGTCTTGCACACTATTTTGACAAACACACATGTTTTCCTCATTGTAATTCACGTTTCCCGTGGTATAATTGAAAAGTAAAATCTAAATCTCTTCAAAACAAACAAATAAATAATAAAATATATCATCTTTGTTCTTTCTACGAATAAGAAAACTTGGAAAGCCCGTGATTAGTTTTCTATAGACATTTATAAAGAACAACTAGCTAGCTTAAGTTAGAGAAAGTAACAATACTTACATCATTGGTGAAGAGCTAGTCTAACATTTCCGAGTTCGAACCATGTACCTTTTGTATCTAAAAAGGCAAGAGTAAGGGAATAGAAAATGTATCTTAAAAGTCCCTTTTATTTATATTAAAAAACATTAGTACCCCACTTACATCATTCTATTTACTACTTATTGCCTTTTGCAGCATCATAATAAACCATTCGCGGACTCTTTTTGCATAATTTATTCCAATGATCTTCATGACCTTCAATAGTCCTCATTGATTTCTCAAAGCCACCAAGCAATCATAATTGGAGTTAAGAGGCTTAATTGTATAGTAATCAATTCCAACATCCACTAACTCTTGTCTTCACTCATCGCTTCAACATGAATCAATTTCCACTATCGTAGCTGAGATGTTCATTGTTGCAATCTCCTTTGTCCTTCAACATAATAAAAAATATTAGCATGGATCAAAAAGAAAAAAAATCATATAACAATGCAAACTTTGCAAACCTTTTGACCATATCCTTGATATACCAGTCAAAAGTTCATATTTTAACTCTTACATCTCTAGCTCATGAAATGGAAAAGGTCATATGCTTAATGTAGCTCCTTTGTAAAAAAACTAATTTAAGTTAAATGTTTTTATTGATTAATCTGCCAAATATACATTCACAATGAAATTCCATTTGACAGACAAGAAACAACAAGATCAAGATACATCACTCAAAATTTAAAACTCTAACAAAATAGATGTTTAGATTTTTTTAAGACTAAATAGTTATCTAGATAGAAAGTAATAAATACCTATGGACACTAATTAGCTATATCTTTGCTCCATTGATCACTTTTGATGGAGATCAAATTACTTAAATATTTGGCACTTAATATTTTTTTCCCTGATGACATCTCTAAGCATGAGGCGTATTTTGCTGCTAACAGTTGTAAGACTAGGAACCTGTGCAATTTATAACACAAACAAAACGTACATGGTTTGGATATATTAAATTAGCTTCATCAATTATGCGGTATTGATACTTTGTCAAATAAACTTAGGTAGTTGTTATTTATAGATGTAGATGTCTATACAGAACTGAGTGCAATAGACCTTTTTACCCTTGAGTAAATACTGCGGGATACAACAATCTACGCATTCCATTAACAAGAGTTTAACGAAACAATCCTAAGCTAATAAACATTGTATTAGATCAAAATGAACAGGCCTTCCAAGTTTTTTATTT
Source organism: Asparagus setaceus (assembly GCA_012295165.1). Lineage (NCBI taxonomy): Eukaryota > Viridiplantae > Streptophyta > Magnoliopsida > Asparagales > Asparagaceae > Asparagus > Asparagus setaceus. The sequence continues at coordinate 10,356,567 of CM022709.1, forward strand.
ATCGAAAGAACGAATAAGGCTCTTTTTTTATTAAGAGCTAATATTTATTATTATGTTGAAGGACAAAGGAGATTGCAACAATGAACATCTCAGCTACGATAGTGGAAATTGATTCATGTTGAAGCGATGAGTGAAGACAAGAGTTAGTGGATGTTGGAATTGATTACTATACAATTAAGCCTCTAACTCCAATTATGATTGTTTGGTGGCTTTGAGAAATCAATGAGGACTATTGAAGGTCATGAAGATCATTGGAATAAATTATGAAAAGAGTCCGCGAATGGTTTATTATGATGCTGCAAAAGGCAATAAGTAGTAAATAGAATGATGTAAGTGGGGTACTAATGTTTTTTTAATATAAATAAAAAGGGACTTTTAAGATACATTTTCTATTCCCCTTACTCGCCCTTTTAGATACAAAAGGTACATGGTTCGAACTCGGAAATGTTAGACTAGCTCTTCACCAATGATGTAAGTATTGTTACTTTCTCTAACTTGCTAGCTAGTTGTTCTTTATAAATGTCTATAGAAAACTAATCACGGGCTTTCCAAGTTTTCTTATTCGTAGAAAGAACAAAGATGATATATTTTATTATTTATTTGTTTGTTTTGAAGAGATTTAGATTTTACTTTTCAATTATACCACGGGAAACGTGAATTACAATGAGGAAAACATGTGTGTTTGTCAAAATAGTGTGCAAGACTAGAATGAAGGAAGACTTGAATATATAGCAGAATACAACAAATTACATACAAAGTAGCTCAAAATAGATTGGTTTGCCAACCAATCTATATTAATATCTTCTAATTAGATGGAGTTGCCAACTCTGCCTAATTAGTCAACTTTATTTTTAAAATCGATCCGCCTACCAACACCGCCGACGAGTTGAACTGGTCGAATTTACTAAATAAAAACGGAGTCGAATTTTGGGAATACATATTCAAATGGATCTATTTTAAAAATTTGTCATCTTTATATTTTTTATTGCCACAAATATAAACATAATTTTCATCACACTCTATTTACAAATTTATTTTAAGCCTACAATACTCTCTTGAAATTTCTTTTTTTTCAAGCGTACCGCTTAAAGTTAACATATAGTCAATCCTTTTTTATTCGGTATGTAATCAGATTAGTTTGTTATCGGCTAGCTTAATTTTTTAAAAGACTCATGCTCGGCCGGGTCGGCTCGATAAAAATGGGTCGGTCTATTGGGCGGGCATAGTTCTTTATTCCTGTCTAGGCCTCGGCCCGGCTTGGCCCGGCCAGATAAACCGTGCTAGGTTAATATACTCCCACACCTTCACACTTTACTATTCGTTATTAGTTTTTAATAAAGTGGTATCCCTCCTTTATATATAATGAGAAATTTGTGGTTCTCCTAAGGTCACAAAAAATTGACATGTGTCATCTAAATGCATGACACATGTCATTAAAAAAAAAAATATATCCTTCTATCCTATCGTAAGATGACACACTGAACGATGACACGGAACTTAATTTTATATTCTCCTAATTAAGAATCCTCATCAAGTTAAACTGTCCATAATTAGAAAATGTTAATAATCAAATATTTTGTTGATTAGCTTTGTCCATAAAAATCACATAATCATATCACTCCTTTACACATTAATAAGTATTGTACGTGCTCGACGGATGTGTTTTACAGGTAGAAAAGGGAAATGGAGCAACTAGTGATGATCGAACTCACGTAATTAGTTTGGAAGGCTAGATGTCTAATTTTTTTATATTAGCCCTTTTAGTTAGTTTGGAAGGATATTTTTGTAATTTTTAAATTACTCAAGGGATTGTTTGCAATGTTGAAAATTCAAAGGGTTGTTTGTAATTTCATATTTTACTGGGTTGTTTGTAATTTCCATACTTTTACAGAGATGTTTATAATTTTCATATTTATAGTGGTACGTTAGAAAATTTTAAAATTTCTCTTTTTTTGTTATTTGAGTTTTAAGGGGTGGTTTGTAATTTTGGATTTCTTAAGGGGTTGTTGATTGAGTTTTTAGGAGGTTGTGTTTAGGTTTTATTTTAAGAGTTGGTTTGCAATTTTCATAGTTTTCAATTTTTGCAATTTCAAAGTTTTCATTATTTGTCTGCACTTTTCTAATCTTTTAGGGTTGTTTGTAATTTTCTTATCTTTTAGGTGTTTGTTTGTAATTTCATACTTTTCAGGGTCTATCTATAATTTTGGATTTTTCTTAAAACTTCATATTTTCCTGGGAGCATTTACCAATTTTCAAAATTTTTTGGGGCTATTTTAACTTTTTAATATTTCTTCGAGAGTTTTACAATTTTCATATTATTAAGTGGTTATTTGTAATTAACATATGTTTTGGGGTTGTTTATAATTTTCTAATTTTAAGGGTTTTAAATTCAAGTTTTTTCATGGGCTCTTTGTATTTGTTTTGAGGCTATTTGTAATTTTTAAATTTTTTAGGAGGCTCTTTGTAGTTTTGTTTTTAATGAATTTTTAGTAATTTTTGATTTTCTTTAATTAAATATATTTTGACACATGTACAATTATTCATATATGATTCTATATATAGAGACTCTGCATGAGTTATTTCTTTAATTTATATATATGTTTGACTATAACATATGAATTACCAAATTTTTTATATTTTAATTTTCAAGGGTTGTTTAAATTTTCAAAGTTTTAGGGTTGTTTCTAATTTTTGATTTTTATAGGGTTGTAAACATTGAAATTACAAACAACCTTCTGAAAAAATAAAAATTACATACAAAATCTTAAAAATTATAAAAGCCATAATCGGAGGTTTTCTCATTGGGGAGTATTATGGTTATTTCACCACACATGAATTAAGGTGTTAATTTGAGAGTTTCGTGCTAAAAGTTTTTGTAGGTTTAGTAAGAATTTTAAAGATATTGAGTGTTTATTGATTCAATTTTTAGAAGTAATGAGCATAGTAAAAATATCTCATAAAGAATAGAGAAATCAGATATACAAACCAAAAACTAAAACTCACCGTATGCAAAGGGCATAATGTTTGTCCCTCCTTTATATATAATGAGAAATTGGTATTTTTTTAAAAGGCACAAACTAACACCACCTAAGCATACAAGACAATGGCATGCCATATGCTATTTTAATATTAAATAATATTTTTATATGATTATATTTATTTTACTATCCATAATTAGAATCCTCACCAAATTAAATCTATCCATAATTATAAAATTCTAATTATAGTTAAATATTTGGTAATCCTAATTAAATCATAATTTTTATAATTAAAAAATCTAATAATAATTTTTTAATTCTCTTTAGTTATTCATAATTAAAAAATCTAGTAATCACATTCTTAATTTTATTTTTATATATAAAGGAGACATTAGTGATTTACTAGTAGCCTTACATTTCAAAAATTACCACATGTCTCTCTTTAATTTTTAAAAGATAAATTCCCTAAACCTCCAATACGTTTAGTCGTCTAGCACTAAGCATGCAAATTTTTGAAACCATTGATAAGTTTTAAAATTTGAGAAAATCAAGTTTTAAAATTTGAGAAAATCACCAAAATATTTTGATTGTTTTGCACTTAACCCCATATAGGCATCACCCCATAATTTTACACTCATGCACATTATTCTTCAAGGCCAATATATGTCCCTCAAATTCTTCCTATTTGCAGATTAACTCATAAAATTACAACAACTCCTGAAAGTATAAAACTTACAAATAACCTCTCAAAAATATGAAACTCTAAACAAGCCATTGAAAAATAAAAAAACTACAAAACTCCATAAAATTCTAAAATTGGAGAGAGTCCTCTGAAAAATTTGAAAATTACAAACCACTCCCTTAGAATTATAGAGAACCTCCTGAAAACTCCAAAACTACAAACAAGTCCCTTAGAATACAAAAACTACAAACAACCCCTACAAATCTAAAATTGTAAAAGGACCTCTAAAAAATCTAAATATTACAAGAAGAATCTAAAAAAAATACAAAGTACGACTTAAAATTTTTAATATTACAAATATCTCCCTACAAAACCCAATTACAAATAATGCTTTTAAAATCAGAAAATTAGAGACAACCTCCGAAAAAATCTGAAAATTATATAGAAAACCTAAAAAAAAAAACAACCATTGTTCGTGGTTTTTACAAAAGTTATTTGAGATTAAGTGACAAAATAAAAACTTATTGAATGTTTTCTCCCAAACTTTATTGGGGCATTTTGGTTATTTGACCACACATTAACTAACAATGCTAAGCAAGCTTCCCGCTAAAGGTTTTTATGATTTAGTGAGAGTTTTGAAGGTATTGTTGTTTAGTGGCGTCACACTGAACTTATTGGGGTTTATGAAATTTACTCATATTTTAGTTTTTATGAAGAGTATAGATATTAGTGGTTACACATGAAAATCTAAATCTGCTATTCACTTAGTGGATGAACAAATTTAACCAAAGATATAGATGGAAAAAAATGGTTTAGATGCCCCTTATATATAAAAAAACATTGTGATTTACTGTTAGCCTTGTATCTATAAAAACTGCCACATATCCCTTCCTAAATTGAATTTAAAATTTAAAATAAAACTGTCCACACACTTATTAAGTGAGGTGTTCTATTTTAATTTGGAGACAGAAATAGATGGGTATTGTAAAGGATTGATGGTTAAGCTCGACTCAAATTATCTGCTTTTGAAGGAGCAGTAGTTCAAGACTTTTGTTAATAAATTAATTTTTAGAAGCAAGATCATAATTAAAAAGAAATCATAGAGAACAAAATAAATCAGATATGCAAATTTAAAAATCAAATCAACCCTTGCGAGCACTGGCATTTCACTTGTAGATATAGATGAGAAATATGACTGTATAATAACCTGAAAAATGTAACAAATTTAAACGGTTGGATGAACAATTTAAGTAGTGGGAGTGAAAGTGTCAACTTTAAAACCTCGGATAAAATTGGATTTTTTTTGAAAAATTTAGGAGGGACCACATAAGTATGAAGTGTATTTGAGAATTTGGGTTTAAACACAAAGTTAATTGTGTCTGAAAATACAAAAAAAAAAAAAAAAGGATTTAAATATAAATCATTGTAAGCGTTTGAGTCTAAAGACAAAAACCTCCTTTTTTTCTTATCGAATTACAGCTCTTGTTTAGGCTGGTATGATAATCAGACAACAAAGCAGGTGGTGGGGTACAGCCGGCACTCATGACAAGAGGTCATAATGGTAATGCAGTCCAATGTGTATGGGGAAAAAATATCCTATTATATACGAGGTTTTAAAGTTGACACTTTCACTCCCACTACTTAAATTGTTCATCCAACCGTTTAAATTTGTTACATTTTTTCAGGTTATTATACAGTCATATTTCTCATCTATATCTACAAGTGAAATGCCAGTGCTCGCAAGGGTTGATTTGATTTTTAAATTTGCATATCTGATTTATTTTGTTCTCTATGATTTCTTTTTAATTATGATCTTGCTTCTAAAAATTAATTTATTAACAAAAGTCTTGAACTACTGCTCCTTCAAAAGCAGATAACTTGAGTCGAGCTTAACCATCAATCTGTCCTTTTACAATACCCATCTATTTCTGTTATACTCCAAATTAAAATAGAAAACACCACCTCACTTAATAAGTGTGTGGACAGTTTTATTTTAAATTTTAAATTCAATTTAGGAAGGGATATGTGGCAGTTTTTATAGATACAAGGCTAACAGTAAATCACAATGTTTTTTTTATATATAAGGGGCATCTAAACCATTTTTTTCCATCTATATCTTTTTACGTAGTTAAATTTGTTCATCCACTAAGTGAATAGCAGATTTAGATTTTCATGTGTAACCACTAATATCTATACTCTTCATAAAAACTAAAATATGAGTAAATTTCATAAACCCCCCAATAAGTTCAGGCGTGTGACACGCCACTAAACAACCAATACCTTCAAAACTCTCACTAAATCGCAAAAAACCTTTAGCAGGAAGCTTGCGAATTAGCATTGTTAGTTAATGTGTGGTCAAATAACCAAAATGCCCCAATAAAGTTTGGGAGAAAACATTCAATAAGTTTTTTATTTTGTCACTTAATCTCAAATAACTTTTTGTAGAAAACCACGAACAATGGTTGTTTTTTATTTTTAGGTTTTCTATATAATTTTCAGATTTTTTTTTCCGGAGGTTGTCTCTAATTTTCTGATTTTAAAAGCATTATTTGTAATTTCTGGTTTTGTAGGGAGATATTTGTAATATTAAAAATTTTAAGTCGTACTTTGTATTTTTTTAGATTCTTCTTGTAATATTTAGATTTTTAGAGGTCCTTTTACAATTTTAGATTTGTAGGGGTTGTTTGTAGTGTTTGTATTCTAAGGGACTTGTTTGTAGTTTTGGAGTTTTCAGGAGGTTCTCTATAATTCTAAGGGAGTGGTTTGTAATTTTCAAATTTTTAGAGGACTCTCTCCAATTTTAGAATTTTATGGAGTTTTTGTAGTTTTTGTTATTTTTCAATGGCTTGTTTAGAGTTTCATATTTTTGAGAGGGTTATTTGTAAGTTTTATACTTTCAGGAGTTGTTTGTAATTTTATGAGTTAATCTGCAAATAGGAAGAATTTGAGGGACATATATTGGCCTTGAAGAATAATGTGCATGAGTGTAAAATTATGGGGTGATGCCTATATGGGGTTAAGTGCAAAACAATCAAAATATTTTGGTGATTTTCTCAAATTTTAAAACTTGATTTTCTCAAATTTTAAAACTTATCAATGGTTTCAAAAATTTGCATGCTTAGTGCTAGACGACTAAACGTATTGGAGGTTTAGGGAATTTATCTTTAAAAATTAAAGAGAGACATGTGGTAATTTTTGAAATGTAAGGCTACTAGTAAATCACTAATGTCTCCTTTATATATAAAAAAATAAAATTAAGAATGTGATTACTAGATTTTTTAATTATGAATAACTAAAGAGAATTAAAAATGATTATTAGATTTTTTAATTATAAAAATTATGATTTAATTAGGATTACCAAATATTTAACTATAATTAGAATTTTATAATTATGGATAGATTTAATTTGGTGAGGATTCTAATTATGGATAGTAAAATAAATATAATCATATAAAAATATTATTTAATATTAAAATAGCATATGACGATGCCATTGTCTTGTATGCTTAGGTGGTGTTAGTTTGTGCCTTTTAAAAAAATACCAATTTCTCATTATATATAAAGGAGGGACAAACATTATGCCCTTGCTCGCACGGTGAGTTTTAGTTTTTGGTTTGTATATCTGATTTCTCTATTCTTTATGAGATATTTTTACTATGCTCGTACTTCTAAAAATTGAATCACACTAAACACTCAATATCTTTAAAATTCTTACTAAACCTACAAAACTTTTAGCACGAAACTCTCAAATTAACACCGTTAATTCATGTGTGGTGAAATAACCATAATACTCCCCAATGACGAAAACCTTCGATTATGTCGTTTATAATTTTTAAGATTTTGTATGTAATTTTTGATTTTTTCAGAAGGTTGTTTGTAATTTCAATGTTTACAACCCTATAAAAATCAAAAATTAGAAACAACCCCTAAAACTTTGAAAATTTAAACAACCCTTGAAAATTAAAATATAAAAATTTGGTAATTCATATGTTATAGTCAAACATATATATAAATTAAAGAAATAACTCATGCAGAGAGTCTCTATATATAGAATCATATATGAATAATTGTACATGTGTCAAAATATATTTAATTAAAGAAAATCAAAAATTACTAAAAATTCATTAAAAACAAAACTACAAAGAGCCTCCTAAAAAATTTAAAAATTACAAATAGCCTCAAAACAAATACAAAAAGCCCATGAAAAACTTGAATTTATGAAACCCCTTAAAATTAGAAAATTATAAACAACCCCAAAACATATGTTAATTACAAATAACCACTTAATAATATGAAAATTGTAAAACTCTCGAAGAAATATTAAAAGTTAAAATAGCCCCAAAAATTTTGAAAATTGGTAAATGCTCCCAGGAAAATATGAAGTTTTAAGAAAAATCCAAAATTATAGATAGACCCTGAAAAGTATGAAATTACAAACAAACACCTAAAAGATAAGAAAATTACAAACAACCCCTAAAAGATTAGAAAAGTGCAGACAAATAATGAAAACTTTGAAATTGCAAAAATTGAAAACTATGAAAATTGCAAACCAACTCTTAAAATAAAACCTAAACACAACCTCCTAAAAACTCAATCAACAACCCCTTAAGAAATCCAAAAATTACAAACCACCCCCTTAAAACTCGAAATAACAAAAAAAAGTAGAGAAATTTTAAAATTTTCTAACGTACCACTATAAATATGAAAATTATAAACATCTCTGTAAAAGTATGGAAATTACAAACAACCCCAGAAAAATATGAAAATTACAAACAACCCTTTGAATTTTCAACATTGCAAACAATCCCTTGAGTAATTTAAAAATTACAAAAATATCCTTCCAAACTAACTAAAAGGGCTAATATAAAAAAAATAAGACATCTAGCCTTCCAAACTAATTACGTGAGTTCGATCATCACTAGTTGCTCCATTTTCCCTTTTCTACCTGTAAAACACATCCGTGCGAGCACGTGCACAATACTTATTAATGTGTAAAGGAGTGATATGATTATGTGATTTTTATGGACAAAGCTAATCAACAAAATATTTGATTATTAACATTTTCTAATTATGGACAGTTTTAACTTGATGAGGATTCTTAATTAGGAGAATATAAAATTAGGCGTTCACGTGTCATCGTTCACGTGTCATCTTCTGATAGGATAGAAGGATATATGTTTATTTTTTTAATGACATGTGTCATGCATTTAGATGACACATGTCAATTTTTTGTGACCTTAGGAGAACCACAAATTTCTCATTATATATAAAGGAGGGATACCACTTTATTAAAAACTAATAACGAATAGTAAAGTGTGAAGGTGTGAGAGTATATTAACCTAGCACGGTTTATACTGGGCCCCGGGCCAAGCTGGGCCGAGGCCTAGACCCGGGAATAAAGAACTATGCCCGGCCCAATTAGACCCAGCCCATTTTTTATCGAGCCCGACCCAGCCCGGCATGAGTCTTTTAAAAAAAATTAAGCTAGCCCGATAACAAACTAATCTGATTACATACCGAATAAAAAAGGATTGACTATATGTTAACTTTAAGCGCGGCTGCTTGAAAAAAAGAGAAATTTCAAGAGTATTGTAGGCTTAAAATAAATTTGTAAATAGAGTGTGATGAAAATTTTGTTTATATTTGTGGCAATAAAAAAATATAAAGATGACAAATTTTTAAAATAGATCCATTTGAATATGTATTCCCAAAATTCGACTCACGTTTTTTATTTAGTAAATTCGACCAGTTCAACTCGTCGGCGGTGTTGGTAGGCGGATCGATTTTAAAAAAATAAAGTCGACTAATTAGACAGAGTTGGCAACTCCATCTAATTAGAAGATATTAATATAGATTGGTTTGGCAAACCAATCTATTTTGAGCTACTTTGTATGTAATTTGTTGTATTCTGCTATATATTCAAGTCTTCCTTCATTCTAGTCTTGCACACTATTTTGACAAACACACATGTTTTCCTCATTGTAATTCACGTTTCCCGTGGTATAATTGAAAAGTAAAATCTAAATCTCTTCAAAACAAACAAATAAATAATAAAATATATCATCTTTGTTCTTTCTACGAATAAGAAAACTTGGAAAGCCCGTGATTAGTTTTCTATAGACATTTATAAAGAACAACTAGCTAGCTTAAGTTAGAGAAAGTAACAATACTTACATCATTGGTGAAGAGCTAGTCTAACATTTCCGAGTTCGAACCATGTACCTTTTGTATCTAAAAGGCAAGAGTAAGGGGAATAGAAAATGTATCTTAAAAGTCCCTTTTATTTATATTAAAAAACATTAGTACCCCACTTACATCATTCTATTTACTACTTATTGCCTTTTGCAGCATCATAATAAACCATTCGCGGACTCTTTTGCATAATTTATTCCAATGATCTTCATGACCTTCAATAGTCCTCATTGATTTCTCAAAGCCACCAAACAATCATAATTGGAGTTAGAGGCTTAATTGTATAGTAATCAATTCCAACATCCACTAACTCTTGTCTTCACTCATCGCTTCAACATGAATCAATTTCCACTATCGTAGCTGAGATGTTCATTGTTGCAATCTCCTTTGTCCTTCAACATAATAATAAATATTAGCATGGATCAAAAAGAAAAAAATCATATAACAATGCAAACTTTGCAAACCTTTTGACCATATCCTTGATATACCAGTCAAAAGTTCATATTTTAACTCTTACATCTCTAGCTCATGAAATGGAAAAAGTCATATGCTTAATGTAGCTCCTTTTAAAAAAACTAATTTAAGTTAAATGTTTTTATTGATTAATCTGCCAAATATACATTCACAATGAAATTCCATTTGACAGACAAGAAACAACAAGATCAAGATACATCACTCAAAATTTAAAACTCTAACAAAATAGATGTTTAGATTTTTTTTAAGACTAAATAGTTATCTAGATAGAAAGTAATAAATACCTATGGACACTAATTAGCTATATCTTTGCTCCATTGGTCACTTTTGATGGAGATCAAATTACTTAAATATTTGGCACTTAATATTTTTTTCCCTGATGACATCTCTAAGCATGAGGCGTATTTTGCTGCTAACAGTTGTAAGACTAGGAACCTGTGCAATTTATAACACAAACAAAACGTACATGGTTTGGATATATTAAATTAGCTTCATCAATTATGCGGTATTGATACTTTGTCAAATAAACTTAGGTAGTTGTTATTTATAGATGTAGATGTCTATATAGAACTGAGTGCAATAGACCTTTTTACCCTTGAGTAAATACTGCGGGATACAACAATCTACGCATTCCATTAACAAGAGTTTAACGAAACAATCCTAAGCGCAATAAACATTGTATTAGATCAAAATGAACAGGCCTTCCAAGTTTTTTTATTTATCGAAAGAACGAATAAGGCTCTTTTTTTTTTATTAAGAGCTTTTTATTTACTTGACAATTATGACATGAGGAAAAAGAGTTATAATGAGAAAAATGATAACTTCCCATAAAAACTCATAACAAAGTTTAAAGTAACGTACAAAAAGAAGTTTGATGGTAATATGATCGTTTTCATTGCTTTCAAGCTGTTTATATATACTCGTGTGTTTGCCTTTGGGAACAAAATTGTGTCTAAATAACCTAAGAAATTATAGTCAAATAAGAAATATGCTTGTACAATAGCCTGAAAGTAACGAAACAAATTTGAGGGGTTGGACGATGACCAATCTAAACAGAGTGGGGTAAAAGTGCCAACTTTAAAACCCTGGGGATTTGATGTTAATTTAACCAAGTCCTCTCTCTCTCTCTCTCTCTCTCTCTCTCTCTCCCGGTTTATTTCTCAAGCCTTCAACTTTCTATTTTTGAGAAAGAAATCCTTATAAACTTTACCCTTTCTAAGAAGCCCCCAACTTCTTATTTATTTTCTTTTTTAACAAAGAAACTCTAAGCTAACAAGAAGATATTGGGCTTATTACAAGAAATGAGTAAAAGTAAGGGCTTCATTATCCACACCAAAATAAATAAAAAAGGGGGAAACTGAGGGCTTCTTCTCAAAAAGGGATAAAACTTAGGAGCTCTTTACTATTCCAACCCCCAACCCCAAAAAAAAAAGGGTTAATTGCAAACAGATGAGAATAGACTGCATGTATTATCACCCAATTACAAAGAGATCTCATGTAGTTTTATTTATTGTAAATAGACCCCATATAGTTCTATTTTTTGTGACTAGACCCGCTGTAGTTCTACAGGTTGTGAATAGACCCCCTGAGTGAATTTTTTTTTACTCTTAAAATTGTTTAAAATATTTGAGGAGGCAAATAGATCCTCTATATTTTTATAGGTGAGGATAAACACCCAGTTGCTTTTTTTTTTTAAAGGAGTCGAAAAAATTTACTAAGGAGGTGTATTCACACTTGGTCCAATACTACAAGAAGTCTATTTGCAATAAGTAAAATACAAGGGGTCTATTTGTAACAAATAGAAGTACAGGGATCTCTTGGCAATTTGGTACTACATGGGGTCTGGTCACAATTAACCCAATATTATATAGAGGGCCCATATAATATAGGATATTTTGCCCCAAACAGATTGAACTGGATTGTAGCCTCTGATCATGGTATGGGCGCAGACTGTACCCACAACACCTGCTCAGCTGTCCGAAAATTCTCATTACCAGCCTAAACAATAGCTGTCGCCAATCCCTAGCAGTCAAGTCAATAAGAAGAGTATTCGCAATAAAAAATTGTGAACCTACTATTATTAAAGCATCTCACAATCACTATGAACAGCAGCAAAGGAGCAAGTATTTTAGACTGTAACAAAAAAATATACATAACAAGTAAGAACCATGAATTGGTTAATAATGAATAGTGGTCTTGTACTTTTTATCCACTCATCTGCGGCGAGATTTGTGATGCACAAATCTCAAAGTGGCATATATCTTTCACGGATCCCAAAGAAGATGAATGGTTAGAAAAGGCGACCACTATTCATTATGAACTTAAGCTCATATGAGCCTTGCTCTACATAACAATACCTCACAAAAAGATTACACTTTAGTCTCACAACGATTTCTGCAGTTTCTCAAGCTCCCTTTCCAACTTCTTTGAAAAATAAAATAAATAAAAATACATAACAATACCTCACGAAAAGATTACACTTTAGTCTCACAATGATTTCTGCAGCTTCTCAATCAACCTTTCCACCACTCTCTCTCTCTCTCTCTCTCTCTCTCTCTCTCTCTCTCTCTCTCTCTCTCTCTCTCTCTCTCTCTCTCTCTCTCTCTCTCTCTCTCTCTCTCTCTCTCTCTCTCTCTCTCTCTCTCTCTCTCTCTCTCTCTCTCTCTCTCTCTCTCTCTCTCTCTCTCTCTCTCTCTCTCTCTCTCTCTCTCTCTCTCTCTCTCTCTCTCTCTCTCTCTCTCTCTCTCTCTCTCTCTCTCTCTCTCTCTCTCTCTCTCTCTCTCTCTCTCTCTCTCTCTCTCTCTCTCTCTCTCTCTCTCTCTCTCTCTCTCTCTCTCTCTCTCTCTCTCTCTCTCTCTCTCTCTCTCTCTCTCTCTCTCTCTCTCTCTCTCTCTCTCTCTCTCTCTCTCTCTCTCTCTCTCTCTCTCTCTCTCTCTCTCTCTCTCTCTCTCTCTCTCTCTCTCTCTCTCTCTCTCTCTCTCTCTCTCTCTCTCTCTCTCTCTCTCTCTCTCTCTCTCTCTCTCTCTCTCTCTCTCTCTCTCTCTCTCTCTCTCTCTCTCTCTCTCTCTCCCGGTTTATTTCTCAAGCCTTCAACTTTCTATTTTTGAGAAAGAAATCCTTATAAACTTTACCCTTTCTAAGAAGCCCCCAACTTCTTATTTATTTTCTTTTTAACAAAGAAACTCTAAGCTAACAAGAAGATATTGGGCTTATTACAAGAAATGAGTAAAAGTAAGGGCTTCATTATCCACACCAAAATAAATAAAAATACATAACAATACCTCACGAAAAGATTACACTTTAGTCTCACAACGATTTCTGCAGTTTCTCAAGCTCCCTTTCCAACTTCTTTGAAAAATAAAATAAATAAAAATACATAACAATACCTCACAAAAAGATTACACTTTAGTCTCACAACGATTTCTGCAGTTTCTCAAGCTCCCTTTCCAACTTCTTTGAAAAAATAAAATAAATAAAAAATACATAACAATACCTCACGAAAAGATTACACTTTAGTCTCACAATGATTTCTGCAGCTTCTCAATCAACCTTTCCACCACCTTTGAAAAACATAATCGCATACAATATTTTCAGCAAACTGCAAACCGAAATGACTAAAATAAACAAATAGTAATCATCGAATAAGCAGAATGAAAATGATGATAAATATACCGACCCTCAGGCCAGAAAACAATACCTGATTACATAGGAGCAAAACGCATACATCGAAGCACCTTACAGTAGCTCCTTCTATGAGTTGAAATTTAGAAGTACAAACATATAACCCTTGACCCAGAAAAAAAATGCAAGGACATTACAAATTTCCAAATTTTTTATAAAAAGAAAAAAAAGATAATTATAGGGCATCGCGAGTAGCACCAGCCGGACCTGCGATGATGAGGTGGACAAGGACCTGAATGAACTTCCCCGAGGAAAATCTATGGAGCCCAGTGTTGCTTTTGGAAAACACAAATCCAAAACAACCAACCTTTCAAAGATCATCAATAACTTGCATAGGCTAGACTGGTTGATGCTTTGAATTGATCAGAAGGCCATTAGATCAATGGCCTTTCCTTGAAGATGAGAAGCAAACCTTCTTTAAGGTTAGTAGAGGCAGTGCGAGGGCCAGCACCGACCCACTTCTCAACAGACTCCGGTGTGCTGACACAAAGTTAGCAATAACCCCATCCCATCTCACCGACCAACAGATGCTCAAAAAATGCAAAATCCCAACCTTTGACGACCCAAATGAATGCAAGACTCAGGACGACCCAAATGAATGCAAGACTCACTATATACCAGCAAAAGACGAGCATATCAGCCAGATAAAGCCCGAGTCACTGCTAATCTAGCCCAATCAGCCGATTCCTTAATCAAATGATCATCTGATGACAAGCACTCTTCCAGGAACTCTTTGCATGAAACTGACTGCTGAATCAAAGTACCGGCATTACTGCCAAGAGTATCAGCCAGATCTCCAAGGACACCGATTGCAGTTTTTGTCACCACATCATCCCTGATAACAATAAGGACCATACATGTTAGGGACAAATAATAGAAGTATAAGTAGAAGGGTGTTATTTGCACTTAAATACCTTAAAATTTACACATTTTTACCTTTGGTACCGCAAAAAATATGTTTGCCCAAAAAACATCCTAATGTCCAAACAATTCAAACTTTGAACGGAAAAATGACTTCACATGTGGTATCAAAAGTTAGAAGTATTTTTACCAGTTAAAAAAACTTGTGGGTATCAAAGTTAAAAGTGGTGTACACTTTGAAGTATTTAACTGCAACTAACCCTAAGTAAAAAAACAAGAGGCTGAGTTTGACTTACATGTCCTTGACAGTATATAGGCTATCCAAGAACTGAAGGATGTGAGGTGCATAGGACATCAGGAGCTGGGTTTTTGCAGAGTTCTTGAAACCCTGGAATATACCAGAGTATGCTTCCAGGATCCCATTCCTTAGTTGATTGGTGTACTCGATCATATCAATATCATTTGCTACTGCATGGGCAGACAGCTCTGCAGCACTCTGGAGCATTGGCATTGCATAGGCCAAGTATTTCTCAAAGTTCTCTCCAATTGCTAAAGCAATGTCACCAAAGCACGAGAATATCGGTGGCTTCACTGATCGGTGCATCTGAGTGCTAGATAAATCCTTGAGGAGCTGCGTCATAATCCCATCACAAAAAGGCAGGATCTTGTCCTCCAATGCCCTGCACAAGTCTCCTACAACTCCAATGGTTATAGCGCAGACTTGATACTCTTCAAAATTTTGAAGACCCATTTCCAAGTAGCGATAGAATCCCTGCATGTATTTTGCAAAGTTTGCTCCAGTAACATAGGCAAGGGCCCCAATAGCAAGCATAGCCTCTTCATGCACTGTGGCATTTCTGCAAGCAAAGACCCTCAAGAACAGATCCATCATCTGATCTGCATATTGCAAGAAGACATGCTTGGTTGTCTCAGTTGATCCCAACTTTTGGATAATAACCTGCAAGCACCCACATAGAAGACCCTGCACTTCACTTTGCTTCTCTCTCTCGTCAGATGACAGCTTCTGAGCTTCAAGAGTCTTGTGGAGCTCCATCATTAGAACAGGAACCAACTGCATTACCATGGGAGCAGTTTCTTCAGTTGAACACCTAACAACTTCATTCAATGTTTCATAGGCTGCCGTCCTAAGTCGTGATTCTCCAGCATCTTCTCTGTGGGTGACAGTGAGGAGAGCCTGGATGATGTCCTGGAAGAAAGGTGACAATGGAGAAGCTGAACCAACATCCTCATAGCCCTGAGCAAGGAAATAAAGAGCACCACATGCCTTCTCAGCAACATTAGGGACATCTTTCATGCTCTGGAGTAGTACGGTTAGGATCTGTTGACAGTTTTCATTAGTTATCACAGTTGATTCCACTGTCGACCCATGAAGAAACTCAAATATTCTACCCAGTGTCCAGGCAGTGGTGTCCTTTACGTGGTTATTTGGGTCCTTCATCAGGGCAGTGAGCATGAAATTAAGTGCCACATTGACAATTGGAGCCAGCTTGCCTGGTGATGGACCCTCCAATATAGAACCAAATGCATATGTTGCTGCTTCTCTCTGCCTCCAATCTGGTTTTGCTATATTCTCCTCTATAAAAGGCATCACAAGGGGCACAATATCATCTCCAACAGTCCGTGCAACCAAACCCAAGCACGTACCACCAGCCATTGCTAAATTCCAAGCCCCCTCATCTTGATCCTGATCCTCTTCTTGCTTGAGGAGAGTCTCCAACAGCATGGGAACCAATGCAGGGAGTGCCTGCTTTATAAAGTAATGGCATGGAATCTCAGAATCGGCGGTAAATTCACCCCCATAATCATCTAAAATATCAATCTCCTCATCACAAATCGAGCTCCAAAACTCTATAGCCTGAAGGGCAACTGGCTCCTCATCTTCTCTCACAGCTTTAGCCGTGATATTGAATATATCTGGCATGTAAGAAGCAAGCTTCTCATAGTACATGGATGAGACGGAGACCAAACATTCATATGCTGCCTGTCTTATCTTCAACTCCGGTGAAAGAGTTGCTTCACAAACAACTCGCATAATATAGTCTCTTTCCATGTCATTTGAAAAGTTCGCTTGTACAAAGCCCAGGGCATTATAAAGAGCTCGTGTAGCAGCCAACCTGACATCCACATTCCCTTCAGATGCACTCATGCCCTGAACAACGGCTGTCAGTATCTTATTCACTTGGTCTTGATCAAGAACTTGTGGAGGAACTTCTTCACACAAGTAACCTAGAGTTTCTAGAGAAGCTTGCTTCACATGAGGCTGCTGCTGGTGGATGCTTGACAAGAGAGAGCCAACAAGTTCAGGCCACTGCTTGTGAGGCACCTCAATGCCTGCAATCTTAGCAATTACTTGCGATGCAGTAGACCTGGCATCATGAACAGGGGATGTGAGGGTTTGGAGCAAACAGGCTTTAACCTGAGCTTTCACGGATGCATCCAAGGAAATCCATCTTTGCATGAGCTCATTTTTCCTGTGTTGCTCTTTTGCATCTAGACTGTTCTTGAGGACTAACCCGGCTAGCCTCCTGCTATCCACAGGCTTGTCATTGTTTGCTAACTCACCAGAAAGGGAGAGCAAAAAGCCAGGGAGGTTCTGATCTTGGAACTGTTTTAAGCTTTCTTCTGCATGCTTTCGAACTGCCGCATCAACTGATTGGGCATTTAAGAGGATTGAGGTCACTTCCATTGCCATCTTCTGTCACTGCAGAAAATAGAAAGAAGTTCAGATCATAGCCATACAAATAGTGTACCCTGCCACTAAAATTTGCAAAATATCACATAAACCAGTCACAGCCATGCTTAAAGAACTTGAAAACTTAAAGCATATTAACAACATTCTAATAAGAACCTAGCTTCCAGTTCTTTGTTCTTTGTTCTTTGTTTTAGTTCCAAAGGTAGGAATTTCATCTAATTTACAACCCACAGTTCTCTGTTTGATAAAAGAACTAATATTTAGGTCACCTATTACATATTAATTACTTCTTCCACATAAACCAGTCACAGCCATGCTTAAAGAACTTGAAAACTTAAAGCATATTAACAACATTCTAATAAGAACCTAGCTTCCAGTTCTTTGCTCTTTGTTTTAGTTCCAAAGGTAGGAATTTCATCTAATTTACAACCCACAGTTCTCTGTTTGATAAAAGAACTAATATTTAGGTCACCTATTACATATTAATTACTTCTTCCAATAAAAATACTAAACCAAGATGGAGAACTAGCCAGACAAACTTTGTTGCATCCCAGAGTTTGCAGTTATCAATAAAACTAAAAATTGTATTCTATTACCTACACATATGGTTATGTAAACTTAAACATCTAAAATCATATTAAACACATACTCTTCTATGAATACATAGAACCAAACCTATTCTTATTATCAGTTCAAAGAAACAATACTATACACAAAAAAGACTACCTAGATACAAGTATAAATTAAATTAAATTAAATTAAGAGACATGTAAGCATCGCCAATCAAATTAGGCAAAAACCAATAAGATCAAGAGTCAGATTGGCAACCACATTAAACCAAATCTACTGAGATCGATTTTAATCCAAGTTCATGTCTTAATTTCGCAAGTTCGCTACCTGGACCTAATCCAGCTTAACCAAGTCAGTCTTCGGTCAATAATCAGACCAGAACCCATGGTGGTTAGAAATAAACCAGATTACATCTGGTCCCCAAAAAAAAGCAAGGAAAAAAATAAAAAAGAAAGAATAAATAAAAAACAAAGACAGGTAAATTGAATCTAACTCAAACTTGAATCAAATAAAAAATAGCCAAATATCAGTTCGAAATCAATTTTAACTGAAAGATAAAACTAGTGTGAACGAAACCAGTACTTGTCGAGGCCAAGTACAACTAGACTAGCACTAATCTGCTTTAGTTAACAAATTGCCAAACTGACCCAATATTCATCAGTAATTCAGTTTCTACACAGAAAAATAGATCTGAATTAAAAAAACAACAACAACAACAACATCACCACCACCACCACTTAACAATCAATCCAATCATCCCTTAGATCCGTATCAATTAGAAGGAATAAAAGTTTTATCCTTTTCAATTCAGGGAGTTCTATTTTCTATCAGAATCAGAAAAAGGTCTAAAAAAGCGATCTTTACAAAGGCATACACTCCCCTTGAACTGTTACGAACTACTACGATCATAGATGGCAGATCCGACGGCAGTGATGAACAGTTCTAAATTAAACCCAACAATAATTGATTTCACCAAAAAAAAACTAAAACCCTAGAATCCAAATTCAAACAAAATTAAACTAAAACATTAGGGATTTAGATGGGACTTACAGAGATTCAGTAACGAAATCGATTGCGGCGAGATCAATTTCAATCTAAACGAAGATCTCGAGAACAGCGGCAGTAGCGGTTAGAGAGAGAATAGAAAACCCTAGGAGAGAGAAAAAAGAGACGCCCAATTGTATTGTAGAGCTGGAACTATAATATAATAATAATAATTTAACATAGATGTCCAAACTCTTTCCAATTGATATTTTCACGCGCTTTCTTAAGATCGTACAGGTAGACTGGAGATGATCCTGACGGTTGCGGAGAAAGAATCTGCGCGGATCTGACGGTGGTGTGTAAGAATATCAATTGGATTATTATTGGAATGATGTTTTGTCACTATTAAACTTTATTACTAGTACCAGTAGGTGTCTGATTTCGGGTTAGTTTGTAACAGGACCTCTACTTCTGTTGGGAAAAAACTAATAGAGGGGCTGTGTATAAAATCATCATATATAGCGATGAAAAAAGAATATATTACATATATTTCAATATCAATTTTCATCATTAAGATCTAAACATGAAATCCGTGCAATTGTTCGCGGTAAAAGTCGGGATGATTGTCATTGCTTGAATCTGTTACAAACTTCAGTCGCTTACAACGAGATTCAGAAAAAAAGATCGCCTTTTTTATAAGGCTTACAATGAAAATCAAAGAATTACAACTTTTATCCTTTTGAACAAACGAGGGATCCGTTTATCGAATCCTCGCTTGCGTGGGTGTCTTTGCCTGTGCCGGGGACTTTATTCCATCCGTGGACCTCCGCGTAATCGTGATCCAAAGAAAGAGATCTACACGAAACGGGGTTATCTCACGAAGGAAATAATGACAAAGCAAATGAGATCGACCAAGCGAAATCAAAGCTCTTCTCGAGATCAAAACAAAGTTTAATCTCGAGGAATCACGTAGATCGAGATCCGATCTCGAACCTTTTCGAGGGGATTATCTCACGAAGGAGGATAATAGCCCCGGGATTATCTCACAAAGGATGATAATAGCCCTTAAGAGTTCGTCGAGATCCGGATCCGTGTCGAAGAAAATCTACTGCCGCCCCGAGTTTAGATCCGAGATGAGAAGACAATTTGGCGAGCTTCGACTTCTCAAAATTTTCCGCCCTTGCAAATGAGACCCTACCTCTTATTTATAGGATTTTAAAGCGGATACGGGTTAAACGGCCCAAAAGCCCGGAAACCTGTTCTCGGCCGAGACACCATCGTGTCTCTGGCCGAGACACCATCGTGTCTCTGGCCGAGACACCATCAGTGTCTCGCAAATCGAGACACCATCGTGTCTCGCTACGAGACACCTCTCGGTGTCTAGGTGTCTAGCCGAGTTTTCCCCGTGGCTTTCGTCCGGTTATTTTCCGAGCTCGTTTTGAAGCTTCGCGGTTTGGATTTATTCCGTCGTTTGCACGCGGCCCATTGCACGTGATTCGTTGCTTCGGAGTCGGGTTCATCCCATTTGTTCGCACACGATTTGTCGCTTCATTGACTTGAGCGTGTCGTCGATTCACATTTACTTCATACGCTTCATCGGTATGTCAGCTTGGGCCTCGTCGGCTGGCTTTGTGCGCTTCGTCGATTTGGACGTCTCGTCGGCCGTTTATGCGATAACGCCAGCTGGGCTGGGCCGCTTAAGGCCCCGGAATCACCGACGGCATGAAGGAGAGAGCTTCTAAAAATTTCGGGTGCCGCCTCGACCCGCGGGGTCGCCCCTTGACTTCCACCGGCTTAGCGCGGGACCACTGAAAACTCAGGGCCCTCTTTGATGAGAGGGTTTGCGTCGCGGTCACTTGCGGTGTCGTTAACGGTTCGCCGTTACGTCATCGGATGGCTCGTCGATTATCAACTCACTGTTACGAGCTATGTTCGGGGACTTATAGACAATTTTTAACGTCTACAACAATCAATAAAAATAAGTTTAAATTAACTATTGAACCGGTACAATCATTATATGATTTGGTCAATTATCAACTTCAAAGTCGATAATGATAATAAAAACATGTTGCTTTTGCTTCCTCTTGCATGATTTTGATCATTCAACAAGACAAGAGAAAATGACATGCATATCACTCTCAATTTTAATTGATATAATTAAAAACAAGTGTCATGCTCGTGTTCAAATTGGTTGGTTTTCTTTTCTTTTTTAATAAAGTTAAGGTAAGGATATTGGAGGAGATTTATCATGATTTGGGGAAATTTTCAAAATACCTACAATTTAGGGCAATATATGGAAAAAACCAAAATTAAAATATGGGTAAATTTTACTAAACCCTAAAATAAGTTTAGGTGTTTGAACTAAATCCCCAAAATCTTTGAAACTTTCACTAAACCCCCAATAACTTCTAGAAGAAAACCCTCAAAATTAACATCGTTAGTTCATGTGTAGCCAAATAACCAAAATACCCCGGATAAATTTTAGCAAAAACCCAATAAGTTTTACTTTTTGTCAGTTAAACCCCAATAATTTTAGCAAAAACCCTCAATAATGGATGTTTATAATTTTTAGATTTTTCTAGAAGTTTATTTGTAATTTTAGATTTTTCAAAAGGTTGTTTGTAATTTTTAATTTTGAAGGGGTTTGTTTGTATTTTAGATTTTTTTCGCATGTTGTTTGTAATTTTAAATTTTTGGTTTTTATAACCTTTTCTATTTCTTGTAATTTAAAAATTTAAAGGGTCAGTATGCAATTTTCATATTTTAAGGGCATATTTGCAATTTAGATTTTTAGGGTGCTATTTTTAATTTTTATTCTTATGGTTTTTTTGTAATTTTCATATTTTTAGGTGTTTATTTGAACTTTGAGTTCTCTAGGGATTGTTTATAATTTTTAGATTTTATAGGGCATTGTTTGTAGTTTTAGATTTTATAATAGGTCGTATGTAATTTATGATTTTTATGGGTCGTTTATAATTTTAGAATTTTTAGGGTCTTTTTTCCTTTATTAGATTTTTCAGGATTATTTTTGTAATTTTAGATTTTTAGAGGCTTATATATATATTTTATTTTTCAGGTGTTTGTTTGTAATATCCTAATTTCTGGTTTTCTATAAATTTTAGAAATTTAAAGGTGGAAGTTTGTAACTTTCATATTTTCTGTGTGTTGCTTGTATTTTTAATTTTTAGAAAAGTATTTACAATTTTATAATTTTGGAATTGTTTGTAATTTCATGGATTGGCTTGCAAATAGGAATGATTTGAGTGTTATATACTTGGTTTGAGCGTTAATTTTTGTCAATGTAAAAGTATGGGGTTACGCCATTTATCGAGGTTAAGTGCAAAAAATTAACATATGTTAGGGCTTGAATTAGGGATATAGTCTTTCGTCCGAACTGGAAGCTTTAAGAGCTGGTCCTGCAAACGACTTGGGATGTAGGTGTGAAGAACCACAATGTCTCCCTTTAGATAGTTCAACTCATTCAAAATGGACAGCGCGATAATATCAAGTATGGTAATATGATTGAGAACTACATATACTTCATGCGCTTGAATTGGCACTGCACACTGAATCATGTCTATAGAGAAGGTAATCGATGCGCGGATGTTATCGCAAAGAAAGAGATAGGCAATGACTCATTGATAATTTGTTCAAAGGGTGCTGATAATCTTTTTCTACTCCTCGAATCTGACAATTTGTTCAAAGGGTGCTGATAATCTTTTTCTACTCCTCGAATCTGACAGGAATGGAGCAGGCTATCCTCGTTTGCTTGCGTTAGGCTAGTTTGTTTTTATTTATTTATTTAGCTTTCTGTTTTCCCCATCCAGCTGATAAAAAAGGGGGGAAAAAAGAAAAAAAGATTGGAATTTATCCAAAAAAGAAAAAGAGGAAGGGTGTTTTTGTAATTACCAAATAAAAGGAAATTCCCTTCTCATCGATCAGCCAAATAAACTCCTGCGATGTTCGCAAGCCCCTCCCGCGTGTTGGCTGCTATACCCACCACCATCAGCGTCATCCGAAGCGGCGACCAATTCCGGGTCGGATTCTGTCGTGGCCGCGGATCCTTAATGGCGTCCGAACCCGAACCCGAAACGAGCACAGCAGTGGTGAGCGAGAGGGAGTGGCAGGGATGGGGAACTTCGTCCCCTTTGCCGGCGGCGGTTGCAGAGATCATCAGCAATCTGAAGTCACTCGAGATAGATTTCGATGAGCAAATGAACTTTGGCGGTGTCGGTGGAAAGCTACAGGTTTGGTATTTTCTTGGGTTTTTGATTGCTTGCAATGTGTTTGTTGAGTTGCCTCAGAGAATTTGGTTAATGGGTAAGGTAGCTGATATTTTGTTTTTTTTTGTTTTGTTTAGAGAACTAAGGAAATGAGGTTGGTTTGGTTGTATTGTGTTTGTTGGGTTTGTTTAGAGGAGTGATTCCTTTTGATGGAATTTTGTTGTCTTTGGGTTTTTTATTTATTTGAGGAGAGGTTGTTGATGGGTTTTTGGGGAGTTAAGGAAATGAGGTTGGATTGGCTGCATTGTGTTTGTTGAATTTGATTAGATTAAGTGTATAGTTAGATGAGAAGTTGTATAGGGTTTTTTGTTTCAGGGCTTTGCTAAAAAAAAAGGAAATGACTTGGATTGCTGATTCTGTGTTTGTTGGATTTGCTCAGAGAAGTGTTTTTTTTTTGGGGTTAAGGAAATGAGGTTGGGTTAGTCTGCATTAATTGTTTTTTTCTGGATTTGATTAGAGCCTAGAGAAGTGGTCATTGATGAGAGTCAGGTCCTTTTGTTGATTCAGGGTTTGTAAGGAGAGCTTGTTGATGGATTGTTGCCAATAAAAAATATTAAAAAAAGGTGTCAGGGTCCATTTATTAGTCCCACATTGACTAAGTGGGAGTCAATTGTGGGTTTATGATTTTCTTGTTATATTTGTGTATTCCTTTTAATTTTATAGTATAGTTATCCTTCTTGGAAAAGAGATTACCACACGGTTTCATAACTCTAATTTCACAACAACCTTTATCTAGTTGATTATTGAAAAAGAAACACTATATAGTTACCTTTTGAAACACAAAAATTTGTTGAACCAAGATTTGTGGGCTAATTCTATGCCTCGCAGCTCAAAGGTGAGACATTCCTTAACCTCAGCTTGCACAAATTATAGTATACTTGGGGGTATTCAATAAATCTGAAATCCATGTACATCACTTGTCTCACATGTTTGAGGAGCACAACCATAGCTGGTTATTAAGTGACAATATGTTGCATGTATATGGACATGTTGACATGAATTTGGCACATTGACGAGTGGCAAATCCTG
Organism: Asparagus setaceus; assembly: GCA_012295165.1. Taxonomy (NCBI): domain Eukaryota; kingdom Viridiplantae; phylum Streptophyta; class Magnoliopsida; order Asparagales; family Asparagaceae; genus Asparagus; species Asparagus setaceus. The sequence goes on from CM022709.1 coordinate 10,381,014, forward strand.
AAAAATACGTAGGATACATGTGCCCCACACGTTGTTGGACATGTGCCCTACACATTTTCAACATTACATGACTTCAAAATAAAAGTGTTCGTGCTACAATGATGAACATCCAGGAATGATTGACTTCAACATTACAAGACTTTTAAAAAAAACCTTTTATATCTTTTTATCTTTGTTTTAATGCCAAGAAATTCATGTTGTTGACGCCACTGATGTCGACAATTCTTAAAACTATTTTTATTTGGCATTCATAGGGTAATTTTAAGGTTCAAGAGGATAAAAAGCATAGAGCAGTTTATCAGTCTCTAACTGATTCTGAAAAGAAGCTGCAGTTCTTTTCCGCTCGTCAAGTAGCGTGCCGATTGTTAGGAAGCAGAGGATACCTTTGCCAGAAGGTATTATGTTTCATTTATTTTCTTATTCTGATGCAAGTCTTTTATAATATACACATACATTACGAACCTGCACATGCTATGCATTTGAGAGTCAAATATCTTACAACATGATTCATTAGAACATAAAATAGAAAGATAAATATTAAATAAAATAAAAAAAAGCTGATATGGGTCTTACAAGATTGGATGCATTGTTACCAGTCAAAGATTTTAGTTTGCACCAAGCATAAATTGGTGCAAGAATTGACCTTAATAATGTAATCCACATTCCTTATTGTAGCAATTCACCCTAGTTGTACCTTTTGTTAGACAATTAGTGTTGGTCTGCTCTTATCCAATAAGCTTGTTTGTTAAAAACTTTTAGGATGAAAAAAATTAAATGGCTAAATAATAACGACGAATACCTTAATTTGTGAATAATTCTTAAGCATACAAGAAGCATTTTTCATAAATGACATAAATAAAATAAAGAATTGCCCAATTTGGAGTACTTCTGCTTTCTCTATTTATTTTTAACTATTTCAATCATTGTTTAAAGTCAGATAGTTTATTAGTTGTTACATTCTCTTATGCAACTTTTGTGCAGTAGAGAACTTAAATTATAAGTAAAACTACATGATCTAATACCCATAGTTAAGTTAGTAAGATGTTAATCTGAGCATTGTTACATGTTTATTGCAGTGCTGGCTTCCAATGGAAGATTGCATGTGTTCGAAACTTGTTTCATCCTCTCTCTGGCATGGAATAAAATTTTGGCTTTATATGCATCCAAAGGTGTGAGTTCTTATACCTATTACATGTTTCTCTTTCAATATCTGTTGCTTCTTGAAGTATTTCAAATTCCCGCTCACCTTCTTTTTTTCTACATAGGACTTTTTGCGCCAAAATAACACTGGAAAGTTATTGTGGCAAATTTTTGGAATTCATGCTGCATCTATGTGTATTTTTGGCATTCCTGAACAGGAAGAAATCATGTGGGACTCATTCATACAGTCAGGTATTAATGGTATATGCTTCAAACTGATCATGATACGATTAAGCCAAAAAAAAGGGTCAAAATGATGGAATTTTAGCTTTTTTCCATTACTTTTGCATCAGGATTGTTTTATTCTGCTCAATCCAGATATTCTGTTTCGAGCTAAGGAACTATAATTATTTGCGACAATTCTTTAATGCCTTTGGAGTTTTCTTATTGAAATATTGATTGGTTTTTCTTATGTTTCAAAAATTATGTTTCAGTATTGGAATTTGGAAGCTTCATATAGAGACTTTTCTTCAGTATCTTTCAATATTTTGGCCAGTTCTCAGTTACTTTACATTCGCGTTCTGTAGTATGTTCTATTCCTTGTAAAATCTTAGCGAGAGTTGATTTATTTATATTTCTATAAAGTCTCCAAATATAGTGTGGCACAGGTATCTATTCTGTAAACATGTCGATGTTGAGATATTCCAACTGTTATCTGTTAGTTGCTGGAAATTTCATCTTAAAGTTCCTTGAAGCAATACCATCTGTTAGTTCCATCTGTGAGTTGCAGTTGCAAACTTTCTTTTAATGTTTTTGCCTATAAGATTATAATCCTGGTACTTTGTTGAGATTTTTAGTTTCCACTTGACAAAGCTGGTACTTGGATTATGTTGAGAAGCAATTTTGTAACTTTTTACAAATGTGAAGAAAGTAAAAACCTGAACTGTAAACTAAGTATTTTTTTTTCCAGGATCCATGTTCAGAATCTATCATTTTTGGTGAGGAAGGGACATGAAAATCTAAAGAAAAACCAACAGTAGCACCTACAACAGAAGTAAAAGCTTATAATCTTTTGATCCTAAATCTTTGATTCAACTAACCTAAGGACCTCAAATGAGGAAATCACTCGATAATTTGTTTACTTTTGATTTAGTTGATCAATTTCAGATGGAAACAGTTCGGTTGACAGTTTGAGTTGTCTTTGGCCTACATTACACACGAATGGGTCATCATATTCTATTTGGTTAAATTTGTGACATTTAGAGAGGCTATTATCAAAAACATTTTGCTCATCAATCACTTCTCTGTCAGTTCATGAGAAGGAAAGGAGTAGGGGTTTGCACTACATAAAAGTGGAGCTTGTAAATGCATGTGGTAGGGGTTTGCACTACATACAAGTGGAGCTTCTAAATGTACGTGGTAGGATCTTGAATCGAGCATATGAGAAACTTTAACGCCTCATTTGGTACGCAGGAATGTGTGTGAATGGAATGCTCATTTCCACTTCTCATTCATGCATGCCAAACATAACACCTTTTTAGAAGCTAGAATGCTCATTCCCACTTCTCATTCATTCCCACTTTGTGTGGGAGGCATTCCCAATGAGATGATATGGACTAGGCTTTCCCACTTAAGTGGGAATAAAAAATTTGAAATAATGCCTTGATTGCTTATTAATTATCCATACCAAAAATAAAAAAGATTGTCATTCCCACTTCATTCTCTAATCACATCCAAACGTGAGAAAATGGGAATGAGCATTCCATTCCCACACCTATTCCATTCCATTCCTTATTTCATTTCATTCTCACTTAATTTTGATTACCGTGTACCAAACGAGGCGTAAGATCCTTATTACAGAGATGCTTCAACATCAGGATGGTTTAGTCTTACAAAAATCGTTTAGAGGATGAGGAATATCTTTGTTTGGGTGTTCATTCCTCGCTCGAGCTTGGAAGTCAAAGTTATCCAGCCAATACAGTGCATGGTAAGATGTGGCTTATAGGATAATGTTGGGCCTCATATGCTAAGTGGGCCTATACTTATTACATGATGTCTGAGCAGCTCCATATGCTTCACACCCTTGAGTATGCCCAGTTGAGGGTCCTTGCGCCGCCTCCACTTAAACATCTGCTTGAATATCTGAATGTCTTCAACCTTTATGCTGTAGTTTGATCATTATGTTGGGTTACTAGGGTCATGTAGTTCCCCTATCACAACCTTGAAGCATTAGCTGATACCTGATTGATTTATGAGACTGAGCACCTTAACATATGGTATGGTGAATGATAGGGCATGATTCCTCTTTGCCTTTATTGTTCTAGAATTGAAATAATGTCTTACAAAATTCATTATTTCAGTACCACATTCTAAATGTGGAATCATCTTTTCATCAAAGTTTCTGAAACTACTTAAATAGATCCTATGGACTGTGTAAAGCGGAAAGAAATTAACTACAGATGCATGTCATACGGCATCTCAGTTTCTTGGCATCTTGGCATCTAAAGTTGGGATTTGAACTCATCTTATCTATGCCACAACCCACAATTGTAATTTTTACATTTATATGACAGGTTCTTGTAGGTGTAATACAATACTATGTCTTATTTGAGTTCCTATATATGCCTCATCCCTTAAAAATTTATGTCAAAAATGCAACTCGTGCAGGAATCATTACCAGGATTTTCTGCTTCTGTAAGACTAGCTTGTTACCTACTGTTAAATTTTCAACTTCATATTCTATTTAATTTTCCGTTAATGTTTTATGATTTTTAGTAGTTATAACTTCTGTGTAATTGGTAATATTCCATTATTTCAGGGAAAAGCATGGTTTGGTTTTTGTATCCCAATAAAAATGCATATCCAAAGTCAGTTCAGGATATTTTTGATAGCATTTAAGCCTGAAGATCATAGAATGGTATGTTCATTTGTGCTGCACTTGCTGAATCTCTCTCTTTACTTATATTCTGTATAATATCTCCTCCAACATACTTTGGGACTGATTATGACCATAATTCATTTTGCTGTCGGCCATTTTAAAGTATTTTAACAGAAATCTGGGAATACATCCTGGATATTCCTTAACAGTCTTGGAGGGATATTTTGGTCAATCCCAGAGAATGTTGGGGCAAATTAGCAAATAATCAGAGTTGTGTGTAAATCTGCAAATAAGACAAATTTGGGGTATATAGGTACAAAACACTATATTCTATTGACTATCAGCACCCTGAATAGTTTTTCATTCTTATTTTCCTTTTTTGCTTGATCACAATGATAATAGCCTGATGTTTTTATTTTCATTCTTACCTGTTCGCAATTACAATTTTTGCAAAAATTTCTTTTTACAAAATTAAACTATATAATGCATGATATTTCCAAGTCCTGTGATGCCTGATTTTGTATTTCTTCATTTATTCTAATTCATAATGTCTCTGTTCTCATATAGTTGGGAGCAATGGCATGTATACTATCAGCCAAATATCAATATAATTTTTCCCAACTCTAAATTATTGTTCATCTTCCAATTTATGCAGGATCATACAGAGAAGCTTATAAACTTTGTTCTACTTGATGGCACCTGGAGCAATTCAGCTGCAATGTATAGACGGTTGAAGGTGCTGTTTTAGTTTCCTTTGTTGTTTTGAAGTTATTTTGAATCTTTTGAAAGAGACTAAATAAATTAAGGAAGAGTATGCAAATTTTCGTGCTTGCCTTGCTTTGAAACCAGTTTGTTGTGTGTGATCCAATTTTTTTGGGCGGAGTTGGTGTATCTCGAATGCTATATGAAGTGCTCCAGAGGGATCCAGGGCACATTATTTACATATCATGTACTACCCCATATTATTCTAATTTGGGCCTTAACTAGAGATTTCATTTTCCTTGATAAATTATTTTTATTAACTAATTTAACAATAAACATGTTGCAATAAAAATCTCATTAACTCTGAAGGGGCACTTTGATTTTTAACCATGAACTGTGTGCTAACAAGAAGCACTAGTCATCTTTAGTCTGATTGTCTTCAGTTCTGGTGTTTTCCTTATTGTCCTTGGCTAGAATCTTACCCAAACCAGAAACCGTGTAGCGGCTATTTATTTATTTAACCCCCGTACTATTTTTAGAGTTTTATTCAAAATAAAGAACTAAAAACCTTAAACGCGCTTCAGAAGATCATGTACTACCCCATATTATTTACATATCATGTACTACCCCATATTATTCTAATTTGGGCCTTAACTAGAGATTTCATTTTCCTTGATAAATTATTTTTATTAACTAATTTAACAATAAACATGTTGCAATAAAAATCTCATTAACTCTGAAGGGGCACTTTGATTTTTAACCATGAACTGTGTGCTAACAAGAAGCACTAGTCATCTTTAGTCTGATTGTCTTCAGTTCTGGTGTTTTCCTTATTGTCCTTGGCTAGAATCTTACCCAAACCAGAAACCGTGTAGCGGCTATTTATTTATTTAACCCCCGTACTATTTTTAGAGTTTTATTCAAAATAAAGAACTAAAAACCTTAAACGCGCTTCAGAAGAGGGGGCCTGAATTGGGAAAGTCTAACTGAGGGTAAGGTAATTTTCTAAATTTTACCTTTCCATTGTTTAAAATTTAACGACATTAAAAGCGAGGTGTAGAAAAACTCAATGTGTGGGATTTTGGGGGTAAATTTGCAAATATCTAGGTTTGGGGATAAATATAAGTTTCCATTGGATACTAGGATTTCCACAAGAATTGTTTTCCGAATTTATTTCCTCACCTGAAACATCAATAATTATCCAAGAAGCACTGATGCAATGTTTAATGTAACAATATTCACAAAACTTCATGCCTTAAAAGTTATTGAAGCAAGTGTTTCCTCTGTTTACAGGAAAAATGGACATCAGTATGGGGAGAGGATGATCTTCCTTGTGTCTCACTCTCGACAACAGGTGCTTCCGTGATGCACAAACTTCGGTAAAAAAAAAAACTCACTTGCGCTCCTTTTTCACTTTCCCCCTCCACTTTATTCTTATTTCTCTATCTTATCATTGACAGGCCTCAACCATCTTGGGACCGAACATGCACAGCAGCAGCTGCAGCTGGTGTGCTCTCAGAGCTAAGCTATCATTATCCTGAGAGCAATTTGTATGGCTTGGATAAACAAGCAGAAGCTATAGAAAATGGATTAGATGTTTTGTTAGAAGCCCTCACCGCTCGAAGACTTCGAAGAGGAAGATCCATTGCTCGAAAGGAGAGGAGAAATTGCATGTGAAGCAATATTATGGGATCGTTCTACTCTTTTAGCTTAATTGGCAAAATTGCCACTTGAGTTTCTAGAGGAAGGCTGAGAGAGAAAAAAAAAGAGGGGGGGAAGTAAGATATATTTTCAAGTACAGTTTTACTGATTCTGCTTCATAAAAGCTCACAGCTGATTGTTTACTTGTAACTGAAATTTTCACTCACCATTTGTTGTCAACTGTTATTCACAATTCAACTGATTTTCTATTTTGAGATATGTATCTAACTATACCAGTAAATGATAGAAATGATAGCATAAGCCATCAGTTCCAAATGGATTGTACTCGATGTTCTTTTGAGTTTTAAGTTGGGTTATTTTAAGCGTTTGGTATCTATGTATATGTTCCAGTTACTGGTAAAGCTCACTTAGCACGTAATACCTTTATTGTCATCATTTTTAATTATTGGATACTATTGTTCTTAGCAATTTTTTCGTTGTTGAGAAATCCCACCCATTTATTTATTATTTCAGTCCTCTATGTTGTAAACATACGAAGCAACAAAGAAAGTTACAATAATAATTAATTTATCCGAAAAGATAATATCCTAAATGAAACGAATGAAAGAAAATGATTCATGTAGTCAATTCTAAAAATTTGGGATAATTCCTTTGTTATAGTTGTTGTTGTTTCTCATGTTAGATGTTGTTTTATGGTACAAACCATGCAAAGTAAGGACAAGGTCACACTAAAAAAACAAAAAGTTTTAAAATTTCCAAGTGATCTAGAGAGGAAATGGAGTAGCTGAGTTTTGGTAGGTAGCTTAGCTACCTCAACAAGGCCACTGCCTCATAGAGCTCATAGAGCACACTGATATTGTAATACATCAGCACCAAACAACACAGCTCTGGACAACAAAACAACTGCAGGTTATCACTTGGCCACTTAATCTAATAACAAGTACAGTTTCTCATTAACAATAAATTTTCATTAACATAGACATATATAGTAGCACTGTTTACATATTCAATGAGAATTGGAGAAAGCTAAGCCTGCAGACTAACTTTTCTTTCTTTCAGTATAGTAGAATATGTAATTTGTGAATTGTGTGAAGCAAGATGATCAAGTAAATCACAACACCGACAAATCCACAAATCATCGATCCCATAACTTGATGACAGAAGTTTTCGATCTGGCCACAGATTGGCAGCCAGCCTGAATGTCGATTGCCTTTCTTTCCAACCTCAGCAATGGCTGCTGAAGCCGATACAGAAGCAGTTAGCAGCATAGTGATAACCTGAAATCAACAAGAATAGGGCACAATAAGAAGGGAGGGCAGTAAATTAATCAGAAATGTTGTGAATTATTTGATAATCTCGAAATATGTCGAATTTACCATGTCAGAAGCTAGAACTAATCTCGAGAGGTAACTAGTTGGAGGGACAAAGAGAGTGAATAAGCTGTAAACAGCTCCAATAGCATTGGCCACCACAAAGAATCTGCATTCATGGAAGTGAAAGTAGCCAGATTTTTACACTTGAAACTTTCTGAACTTTTCTTTATGCAGAAGTTCTATTTGCAGTGATGTTATTCATCCTCAATCTACTAGAAATGATTTTCAACTGAAAAGCATGAAGAGGCATCTACAATAAGGGTTAATTGCGGATAGGCCCTCTATACTTTAACCAAATTACATATAGATCACCTTGATTTCCAACTCCGTTAGTTCCATGTCAAGATTGGGCTTCATAAATTAAAACATGTGACTTTCATAAACTGATTCACTTGCTATAAACTTGCGTAATGATCACTACATATAACTAATTTACATGGGAAAACAAACGGAGTTGAGAATCCAAGGGGTCATCTGCAACAATAGTAGAACACGGGTCTATCCACAATTTGGCGATAGTTAAAAACTCAGGAAAGAGGGACTTACTTGAAAGCTGGAGTATACTGAAACTTGGCTTCCAGAGTGATATTTAAGAATGCGGTGGTCTCATGGCTAGTAGCCATGACAATGGTGGCGGTGGCAGTTGCCGCAAATGCCAGTAGCCTCAGAACAAGGGTGCAAATCTTTGAAGCCTTTGCCATTGTTGATGTGTGCAGAGAAATGAGGAGAAAGTGTTAGTCCCCGTTTAAGCATTTAACAAGTGATTTATGAGAGGGAGATCGTTTGAAAGGTTAAGTTAGAGGAGATGGTGGGTAGGAAAAGAAAGATTGTTGGAGGTTGAGCTATGGGTTTATATTGGTCACCTGTTCTTGCTCATGTGTTGACAAACTTCAGCTGTCAATATCTGCCATTGTGGTCAAGTGTGCACGATTGCCCCCTATAGTGATATCAAATATTGTTTTGCTGTATGTATTACTTAGGTTGGAAGAATTAGTTTATTTGTTTTCTATTTTTCTTCATGTAAGGAAGTGAAAAGGAAGTGTTTGGTGGTTAGCCCATCCACTTTTTTTTCTTTAAAATTTATTTTTGTCCTACGATGGGGCTAGTGAGGAATTTAGCATCTCGTGCTACGATTCACAATGTCACTTTTGACATCAGTCACGCTGTTGACATCAGTCACAAAGAGGTAGCCAAGCAGGATTAATTGCATTCGGTTATTTTGGGATACGATGTACATTAGAGTCTGTGTACCTACACTAGTAATGCTTAGGGTCAGTTTGGTTACTTAGGGAGTGCTTGACAACCATGTTGTTCCATTTATTTCCTAGTGTTTTTACCAAAATAAAAATACTATGTGTTTGAAAACCATATTATTTTAATGAGAAACTCAAAACACTTATGAAAAAAACTAAAAACAAAATACTTATCTCCAAACACCGAAAAGTGTGTTTTGAGTTTAGTAACTTAGTGTTTAATATATTATAATTAATACAACATATAAACAAAGCTTAATATAATATATTATAAAATATTATAATATGCTATATTTGTACTAAGTAATATAATACATTATTATAATATGTTTTATTATAATTTTTATAGTGTATAAAAATATATTCGATATTATTAATAATTTAGAATGTTATATGATAATTACTATGGTATTAATAATTAATTAAATATAATCTATTATAATATATTATATTATTATATATACATTTTGATGCAATATTATATAGTTTAGTTAGTACAATATATTTCTAGAATGTAATACTAGTAGTTAATATAATATATTATATTATAAAATATGACATTATAATATATTATATTATAAAATATGACATTATAATATATTATAATTAATACAACATATAAACAAAGCTTAATATAATATATTATATTATAAAATATGACATTATAATATATTATATTATAAAATATTATAATATGCTATATTTGTACTAAGTAATATAATACATTATTATAATATGTTTTATTATAATTTTTATAGTGTATAAAAATATATTCAATATTATTAATAATTTAGAATATTATATGATAATTACTATGGTATTAATAATTAATTAAATATAATCTATTATATTATATTATTATATATACATTTTGATGCAATATTATATAATTTAGTTAGTACAATATATTTCTAGAATGTAATACTAGTAGTTAATATAATATAAATTTAAGATAACATAATATGTTAAATTTTAGGACAAATTTTCAAAACCAACTCTTTTAAACTTTATTTTCAAAATCGACTGTTTATCATTTATTTAGCATTTTCGACCAGCCTACTACCGGTCAAACTAGGTCGAAAATGCTAAATAAAAGATAAATGAGTCGATTTTGAAAATAAAGTTTCAAAAGGTTGGTTTTGAAAATTTGTCCTAAATTTTATTATATTTTAATATATATTTTATCATCTTGTATCATTATAATATAATAACTGTAAGGCCCCAAATTTTTGATTAAATAATATATTTAATTTAGGGATTTTTGCAAAATAAATAATTATTTCTACCGATATGATAAAATTCCCTAAAGTATAACGTTATTTGAATGATATTCATGATTTAATCTAATATTAAGAGGGGAATTGCATACGTAACCTTTATGGTTATAAGAGTAAAGGAAATAAGTAATTTGGTTATTTTGCATATATATAGGCCCATAGCCTATATAAAGTCAAAAATAGGGTTCCTGTTCTTTTTTCTTAGAACATATCTTTGAGAGCAGAAGTTCTATAGTGGAAAAAGGCGAGAGAGAGGAGATTCGCAGCAGGAGAACATGATCTTCATCTCAGGGCGAGGGTTTCTCTAACATAATTCTTTATTTGGGGAATTCCTTTACTTATCTTTCTCTTTTGATTTCTATTGGATATGTAAAAACCCTGGAAATTCATGCTTAAACCATTAGGGTTCTTTGCTGATGTTATTCATGTTGTTTTGGAGTAGCTTTGATGAGATCCAATAAGACTTACCCATACACAAACGTTAGGCTTAAGATAAGTTATAGATTTTGAACAAAAACCCTAGTTAGATTAGTTTTCTCAATGTTTGATCTTAGAAATATGGTAGAAATGTGTTAAAAATATTTATATATTTTTTCTATCATTGTTTATAAGAGTCACAAGAAGATTCGAGGCGAAACGATGAGGAACGAAATGAATTGGATCGAGAACAGCATCAGAAATGACGATTAAAGTTGTCTACTGGTGACATCAAACATCTGATTCGAGGTCAGACGTTTGATGCTCCAACACTCGATGTTTGAAATAAGTTCAGACGTCTGAATTGGCGGAGGAAACACCTGATTTTGAACGACAAAAATAGTAAAATCTAAATTTTTATGTAGAGACATTTGGTTTTTGTTTTCAGACGTTTCATTTTTGGTTCAAGTATCTGGTTTGATATTTCAGATGTCTGAATTGATTCAGTTTTATAATTAACTCTCTAATAATATAATTAGTGGTCTAAATAGACTAATTAGCTATTTTAGCTTTGTTTAATAAGAGTTTATGATTATTTAATGATGTAGGAGTAGTCTCATGATATACCTACACATGTTTGGAGTGTTTTGAGCACTCAGTTTTAACTCAGCACATGATAAACACATATATAACTCGCTATAAGGCGAATAAACCATTTAATGAAATTGTTATGAGTAGTTTTGTGCTAGAGATGATATAATATGATGTTATACCTAATTTTTATACATGTAGATGGATGTAGAGACTTATATCCTAGACTATGGATCGTACTCGGACGTAGTTAGTCCTAATATATGATTCGGCTAGGCAGCTGATTCCTGACCTAGAGCGTTCTGGTTAGTATTAACTAGGTTATGTGAGGTCGCCATAGGATGTGGAGTTTTGTGCATAACATTACATGTGCAAATTAAGTAATAGCAGGACGACGGATAAGTTATGATATGAATCGCGTCTTAAAGTTGGTTGGTTGGCTAGAGGACTGCGACGTGAGTATCTATTTGATAATTTGTGTCACGTATATGTAACCACCTTAAGCGGGCTGATTAATCATTTCATATCCAAATAAGAACGTAACTAATATCTTTAAAATGTTGTTGATGCTTGTGATAATTTATCATTGATTCATATATTCTTTCTTATCTAAGGGATAAGGTTTTGATTATATTTGTGAAACTAACCATTGATTATTGCAGTTTTCCCATATTTTCCTTGCTTAGACCTTACGTCTAACACTATTTGTGGAACCCCTTTTTCAGATAATGAAGTGAGTCCAACTGCAGCAGACTGGGTTTACTTGAATAAGCAAGCGAGGAGGAAGTAGCCAAAACCATGGAGTAGCGCTAATATAAGCAATATTAGACTAATTATTTATTTTGATTTAGTAGATACTTCATGTTATCCTTAAGTACATTATCTAGATTTGATGGTCGGGTTTGAGCCAAGTCTTGTGTTTATTTGAATATTGAAGTTATCTTTCTAGTGTATGTGATACTTGGATATTTGTTACATCTCTATTCTTGTTTCCACTTAAAGTTCCTGTAATGTTGATATTGTTGTGATGAGAATTATACTTTCATGTATATTTATATTGTGGATGGTTGTGAATGTATATTACAAAATGGGTTACAAGGCATTTATGAAATATTTCAGTATTTGGTTCTATAAATATTCTATTCACCAAGTTATTCTATGGGCATGACAATAACTTATAATGATATATTTATTAATTTAATTTATGTAACTTGATCTAATATATTATATTATAATAAAATATAAGATAATATATTGTAATAATTAATATAACATATTTTAACACAATATATTATATTATTAAATATTGTCATGGTTATGTAATTAATTAATACAATATAATATGTTATATTTAATACATTATATTCTATTATAATAATAAATATCTTATAATAATATATTATACTATAGTTTCTTATTACAAAACTAGTAAACTATTATTTTATCAAATATTATATTGTATTAATATATATTTATTATAATATAATATGCTATATTTTAATACGTATTTATTATAATATGCTATCTTATAATAATATATTATATTAATTTAATTTATTTATTATACAATTGCACAATATATTATATTATAATAAACTATTTTGATAATATATTATAATAATTAATATAATCTAATTTAGCATAATATATTATATTATAGTATGATATACTATATTATAAATAATATGTTGTAGTTAATGTAATAAATTAATATAATATAATCTGATGTGTATTAATAAATATAATATAATATAATATTTTTATATAAAATAATATAATATATTATCAGTGTGTTTGCTATATTATGTTAAGATTATTCTTATACAATATATTTTGTAATAATATAAAATAATACTATAGTATATGAATGGAAAGAGTCAAACTAGCTTTGACCAAACAATCCACCATGGGGTTTTGAAAACTATTTTGGAGAAAAACACCATGGTGTTGTGTTTTAAGAAAAACACAACATTAGAATCACCATGGTATCCAAACACACCTTTAGAAATTAATCCGGTTTAGTTTTGATCTAGTTACACCTAGCCTAGATTAGACTAAACTAGTTACCATGCAAACTAGTTTTGAGTTGAAATTAGTTTGACTAATTTTTAAACAAAACTGGTCTGGAACTAAATCTTCACTAGTAGAAAAATGATCAATCTAGACGGATCAAACTAGGCGGAAATTTTCCGTCTAGTTTGATCAAAATAAATTTTTAATTTTTTAATTTTTAAAAACACAACATTAGAATCACCATGGTATCCAAACACACCTTTAGAAATTAATCCGGTTTAGTTTAACAACCTAATTTTAAATTCCGCCTGGTTGGTGGACCCCACCAAAAATAAAACCCTAACCCACTCTCCGATCCCTTCCCTCGACCTCCGTCCAGGCTTTCACCCTCAGCCCCACTCCCCTCCCTCGTCCCCCCTCCATCCCGCTTAATTGCATTTCCTCCTGCCGCCTCCACTGCCCCCCTGAATCCCCCCTCCGGCCCGGCGAAACCCTAAGTCCCCTCGTCCCCCCCTCCGCTGGCTGAAACCCCGCATTGCCTCCTGCTTGCGCCTCATGCCCTCGTCCCCTCCTCCGGCTCCCCGCCCCCTTTTCCCCGACCCTTCCGTGCCCCAGGCTCCCCCATCTGGCCTCCCCTCCCGCGGCTCCCCGCCCCTCCTCGGCGCATACCCTCCTCCTGCTTCACCCCCTCCTGTTGCACCCCTCCTCCTCCCTCCTGTTGCTCATGTGCTGACCAGCCCGAGGAGGCGTCGTCCGGATCTCATCGTCGCTCATCGCCTAAAAGGTATTATTTTTCTAAAAATTCAAGTTTTCAAATTTTATTTTGTTTATTGCTGAATTTAGTTTAAATACCCTAATTAACTCTAATTTAATTTAATTGAATACTTAGTTAAAGATTAACTCTAATTGAACACCAATTATGATAGCCGATTTACACTAAGTTCAGTGCATTACTAAAATTATGTGTGATGATATGAGTTTGTGATCTTGAAATTACGTGAAATAAAAAATTCCATAAAATAGAGTGATATATAACACATTATATTATAATAAATTATAATGTGTTATATATCAATTTAGGTGAATGAAAAAGATAACGTTACCCCTAGATTTCCGTCAATAATTACATCCAATTCTTTTGACGTATAATATAAAGATATCGACTCATATTTGGGTAGGAGATGAAATTTTCTACCCAAAATGATCGTTCGTTATATTATAAGAAGAAAGAATTGGAACTAAAATCGTAATTATTGGATCGTCCTTCTCGGACGGGTTAGGAATATAGTAGTGCATACATTCAACTTTGTATACTTTTATGTTTTCATTTCTTGAAAGTTTGGTTACGCGTATTAGTTGTTCTCCGTGTACAATAAGCGTATGTTGTTACGTTTTGGTCTCACGCGATATTGCATGCATTATAACACGGGTCTCTGAAGCAGCCAGTGGTCTTTTGAAATACAAGAAATGAAAACATACAAAGTATGAAGTTGGATGTAGGCACTACTATATTCTTAATGGGATAGAAGCCTTCCTATGACGGGGTATATTGTGGTAATTATTTCCTATATACATTTTAAATTTAATTTAAGAGAAATTTTTAATTATTAAATGATGTATGTATGAGAGGTAGGATGTAAGTTGTCGTATATTATTACAGGCGATTCATAAATTTACACGAAAGTAGTGAGATTAATTGAAGTTAATAATTGTATAAAATTCTGAGATGAGGGTAACTCGACAAATCGTGGATAGATATCCCTCGACTTGAAAGATTTCGTGACACGAGATATAAGGAGGGATGTGGCGCATTCATGCGGTATGCGAAATGAATCAGAAATCTAAGAAGCGGTGCTATGTATTGTCCACTGTTGTAGGTGTAGGAATATGAAGCTCTTGAATAGAAATGATATCGGCTCCATCTAATTAAATCGGGCTTTGATGAGAACTATAAATATTGGTCATATCACGGAGAAGATTGCATTGAAGATGAGGAGCCGAATGTGCATGTTGAATGCGTCCGGTGGCTACGGTTAGGCGACCTGAGAGAATGTTCAATGATATGGTTTCACGTCCGATCGAAAATAATATCGATGACAATGGGGAAGATGATACCGAGATGACATTGAATATGATATCGAAATGATCTTTGAAAAGGTCGTAGATGTCGAAGGTGAGGAAAATCTTGAAGATATGCCGCCTTCGCAGATGTAGAGGAGATAATGAAGCTAGTAGAAGATCATGAAAAGGAGCTATATGAGGGTTGTACCGATTACTCGATTTTCTTTTATCTTTGAAACTCCGCATATTAAGACACCGAGTGGAATGGTCGATAATTATTTTGAAATGCTTCTAGATTTGCTTGGACGGTTATTCACGGAGGAGAGGCTAGCATACCCGAACAACTTATCGGTGAAAAGATTGTTTCGCTCGGTCTTGATTATAATAAAATCGATGCATGTCCGAACGATTGTATGCTATACTATAAAGCCAATAAAGACCTTCGGAGTGTCCGACGTGTGGAGTTTCTCGGTGGAAACAACGCAAAAACTCTTCAACGGGGAGGACACGAAGTAGAGGGATGCGAAGAAGATTCGACAAAGGTGCTTCGTCATTTTCCATTGGTCCCTAGATTGCAGCGATTGTATATGAACAAAGAGACCGCAAAGAACATGAGGTGGCATAAAGATGATCGAATAGATGATGGTAAATTGAGACATCCTGGCGATGCTTTAGCTTGGAAGCATATTGATAAAATCTATCCCGTTTTCGATGATTGTAGAAATATCGGGTTGGGCTTATCGGCGACGGATTCAATCCGTTTGGGGTAATGAGTTAATTTGGTCTACTTGGCGGTAGTATTAATGCCATATAATTTACCTCCATTGCTTTGTATGAAACAGTAGGTATATGATACTCGTTCGATACAGCAAGCATCGGGAATGATATTGGCGTTTATTTGGAGCCGCTAATTGATGAGTGAAACGGTTGTGGCATGAGGGTGTAATGGCGTATGATGTTCATCTTAAAGAGTCGTTTAGATTACGTGCTATTTTAATGTGGACGATTAATGATTTTCCCGCTTATGCTAATCTGTCCGGTTGGTCTCTGAAGGAAAGCTTGCTTGTCCGGTATGTGGTCCGGAATTTGAAGCTGTTCAATTAGCACATAGCCGAAAGAGCTGCTATTGGTTTAATAGAAGGTGGTTACCCTTGAGTCATAAGTTTCGAAAAATGTCTGCTATGTTTGATGGCACAGTTGAGAAGAGGATGACGCCAGCGTCGATATTTGGAGATGAGATTGTCTGATTGCTTGAGGGGTATCCAAAATAAGGTTTGGAAAAACCGTTATTCTAAATCAAGCTTCGGAGTAAGAGACTCCTTAAAGAGAAAAAAATCAATGAAGCGTAAGAGAACTGTCCGGAGATTGCAAGATGAGGATGAAGCCAAAAAATTGCCTAGAGGATGGACTAAATTTAGTATCTTCTTTCAGCTACCTTACTGGCAAAAGCTTAAAATCCGGCACAACTTAGATGTGATGCATATTGAGAAAAATGTTTGCGATAATATAGTGTCAACTCTCTTACAGGATGCCAATAAGTCGAAGGATGGCCTACGGGCTCGCCAAGACTTGACGGCGTTGAATATTCGGAATGATTTGCATGCACAAGACGTTGGTCAAAAAAGAATGAAGTTGCCTCCGTCTCGTGTTACAATGTCGTGGCGAATCACGCGAGATTTTGTGAAATTCTCAAATCGGTAAAGTCACGGATGGTTACTCTTCTAACATATCAAATAATGTCCAGTGCAAGAGAGGAAACTCTTAGGTTTGAAGGCCCATGATTACCACGTCCTTCTTCATCAATTGCTCCCGGTTGCACTCCGTAACAATATGGATAAAGAAGCGTCGAAGATTATTATTGAGTATTGTGGATTCTTCAGAAAATTGTGCTCTAAAGTTATAGATGTGGGTGAATTTAATAAACTTGAAGCAGATATCCGAGTTACTTTATGCAATATGGAAGTGATATTTCCGCCTTCCTTTTTTACGATCATGGTCCATCTTACCCAACATCTTGCAAGAGAGGCTATGATTGCGAGTCCTGTTACTTATCGTTGGATGTATCCGATTGAAAGGTTAGGCATTTCATGACCTTACTTTACTTATGTATACATTTCTTATATTGACTCCATATAATAATTGCTTATTTTCAAATTATCGTAGATATTTGGGTTGCATGAAACACTATGTTATGTCGAGCTCATCCGGAGGGTTCGATAGGCTGAAGGATATGTGGCCAACGAATGCTTTGTGTTTGCATCACGTTACATGCGTAAGAAGAAAACATATCGAGAATCCACCTAAGGATAAGAAGCGTGAAAAGTATTCAAGTTCGACTTAGATCAAATTCATGCATATGTATTAGAAAATCTTGATATTTTCAGAGACTATCGAAGGTAACAAATAAAAAAAGTAATATGGATGTTATATAATAATTTACTTTTAACTCATCAATATAATCTTATATATTGTATTAATAGGCGACACCTGGAGAAGCTTAGGAAGGAAATAACCGGTAGGAATGCAGCGCATACTATTCAGAAAAAACATAAGAACGAATTTGCAGATTGGTTCAGAATTGATGTAAGTGTTGTATGATTCTAGCAACGAACTTTAAGGTAATATTGTCTTTAATATTCACTGATATTGTTTTGCTTAGGTTGAAACATCACTTTTGAGGGCACTACATTATCGAAGAAATTATTATTCATGCACAACGTCCTTACTACAGTAAGGCGTTATAATGAACATATTGTCAATGGGTATAAATTCCGAACGCTAAAGACCGATGATAGGAGGGTAACCCAAAACAGTGGAGTCATGGGTTGTTTTGCTCAAGAATGTTTTTCAAGTACAAGAGATCAGAACCCAGTTCTAGCTGACATCATATATTATGGCCAATTAGAAGATATTGTGGAGGTAATCTATGGTTTTGGTAAACCCAACAATGTAGTTACATGATGTTCAAGGTTCGGTGGTGTCTGCAAAAATGCAAAAGGATCATTACGGGTTTACACTTGTCAATCTTGACCAGAAATATATCAAGATGAGAAATTTATTTTCGAGAACAAGCGGATCGGTGCTTCTATGTGAAAGATCCAAATATTTTTCTTTGAATGGGTGGTTTTGTACAAGGAGCCAAGATCCATTGTTCTTCCTAATAACAATGAAATAAATGATGAGGAAAGTGAAGATAATTGTAATGAACCAATTGAGTCATCGATGATGTTTGGCAAGACTTTTCCTACATAAAATGTGGCTTGATATGATCGATCATGGTAATCAAACCGACATTGAGAATCTTATTGCAAATTAATGATGATAGGTATGAGCTACGTTCGGTGCATTATTGTTTTAAAATTTGCTTAATAAAATTATTTAATGGGGGTATGATAATAGGCATCAATTTTTTAATGCATTTATGATATTAATTGTTGAGTTTCTTGATAATTTCTTTTGCGGATGAGGAATATGAGGCTTTTGGTAAGAATCGTGATAAGACCGGTACCACCCGGCCAGGTCACAATGAGGGGACACCTCCTCTAGTGCCCCACCACCACCTCCTCATGAGGGTATAAATTATTTAACATATTAACTAATTTTATTCTCAAATTAGTCATCTAACTTATATCGTTATTGGTTGCGGTGGGGTTTTCAACACCGGACCAACACAGTGCACCACCAATATCGCCTTATGCGGGTACAATTGGTTTAATAGTTGCATAAATTTTTTTAAAAATATTAGTAATGTAGCTCATATTGTTTCTTGAATGCAGACATGGGTTTTTTGACACCCGGGCCATCCGGTGCACCACCAGAACAATCACATGAGACAAGTATTAATACTCAGTTAATATTTATAGGTGTGATTTATTAATTTTTTTATATTAATTATCCTCTTTATTAATTGATTGCAGACTCATGGACACCCTCCTTCTCTTCTCTAACATTTCATGTCGATTTGCGGCCCAAGACAGATGAGTATCGCCGTCTACCCCTACCTCAGGACGCGATTACCTCCAGAAAAGTAGCAATAAAGCACCACCCATTAGCGGATAAAAGGTATAATGAGATCATGCCTATAATGGAGGTTAGAATGACCATTGCGCTCGAAGCTAAAAAAAGGGAGGAAGATAAAGGTAAATTTTATAGGTGTCCTATAGTAAACACTTTTAATTTTATTTGTAATGTGGCTGCGTGTTCTTTAGTTACATGATATATTATCATATTGTTATTATTATAGGTGCTATGCCGATCGGATAGCGGGGCGATGTCGGGGGCAAGCAGAGTCAAACAACCACCAGGGCATGAGAGCCATTATTATTTGGAATAATGAAGCATTGCCTATTGGTGTTTGGTAGAATTTAGTAGTTACATCGGGGTTCTCGTGCGTAGAGCAAGCATTGTCAATCCGTATTTCAATTTTAAGGAACTACCGTGGATGACATATGGCGGATATGGAAGGACCTTATGGTAATTATTCATGTTATTCATTTATTATTGAATAGCAATAGATATTGTATTATCGTAATTAAAATATGCATGCATATTTTACAGAATATTTTGTCTTGAGGACTTTCGAGGGCTTGGAACTATGTTTTAATGTTAAGGTTGAAACCATCCTCAAGCAGTGGAGACATCAAATTAAGACAAAACATATGACAAGTATCACGGAGGGGTGATTTTTGAACATTGATGAAAGGGTTGACAAGCTTCATTTCTGACTCTCCTCATGTATTGGGACAGTAGGCCGAGTTAGTTTTATGATATACTATATACATGTCATGATATTTTCATTCATTGTAACTTTATTAATATTCAATTTTTAAAGAACAAATCAACGAAGGGTCGATAAATAGAGGAAAAAGTTACATGACCACCACTTGGGTTCACACTCTATGCTATCACGGAGGATGATTATTGTCGAGCGGGTATATATTATTTAAAATTTTTAAAGATCTTAGTGCTTAATATGACGACAAAGTCTCATAAATTTATAAAATTACAGGGAAAATCAATAATGCCGATGAACATAAAGGCAAAGTTGGCATATGCTAACCGGTGATCGGTATAAAGTGATGAGAAAAATAAGGATAAGATGAAGGCAAACCTCGAGTTGGTGGTAAGACTTAATTATAACTTATTTAGAATTGTTAATCAATTTATTCGAATTTTCTTTAAATTTTCTTAGATCTTTTCTCAATGTTGCAATTGGCGTTTAATCTTGATAATTTATGTAGGAGGGTTTGAACTTGCAACAAAGGAGGCGGCAATGCATATGTCTCAAGAGGGAGCGAAGGAGAGCACGATCCTCACATGCTATCGATAAGGATAACATCAATCTTACTCGAGCGTGTTGGGATATAATAGGTAAACAATCAAAACGAATACTAAATATTTATATAACCTTGCTATTTGATAAAAATTCATGAGTACTTAGTGAATATTAGCGTATTTTGAATAATATATATAATAAGATTATTTAATTTATTAAATTGAGAACATAAAACTTATGTGGTTCCTTTTCACCCATAATAATAGGAGAGGAAGATATCCATTGCGGTGTTGGAGCTACAGGGCATTAGATCATTCACTTGCATCCTCCATGTCATCTGGCGTCAGCGGCACCATCGGTATTTACGCTATGCCAATTGTTCTCTGAGTCTCGGCTTTCACGTGGAAGGGTGGACCCCGAATTGCTCGTTCGGTGACTAAGGAGATGAGTCTTGTTGTGTTGAGGGCCATACGATGGGCGAGGTCATGTCTTACATTATAGGTTGCTTGGTAGGTGTGATACCTGGCGATACGTTGGTGATGTTATAGGACTTATAACATCAGGTGCGAATGACCGGTTACGGAGGCCTTGGTATCTTATTTCCGTGTTAATCCAATTTCAAAATGAGTTCATAAATTCTATTATAATTACATAAGACTCCTTTAAATGCGAAAATGTCCATATAATTATATATTGGTCTCCATAATATTTAATAGTTACATACTATTTAGAAAATATTTCTATTTCATATCAGTCCCACGAAAAATTCAATAATTGGTTATTATTTTCTTTAAAGTGAAAACATAAGGAACTAATGCTACATTGAATATTTAGGGACTAATACATAAAGAAAACATTTAGATTTGATATAATGTCAAATTCACATGATTCTATAACAAAATCAATTTGACTTTCAGGCTGGAGATGACGATAATTGACCTGTTGCCAGTGACATGACGATGATTGACCTGTTGCCAGTGACAAGTTGTGAGGTTTGGATTTTTTTTGGAATTTTATACACTAAACAGTATTTATTTGCAAGAATACTTTATGTTATTTGTATTCAGGATTCTTTGTATATTTGTTGTAATTAAATGATTCCTGAATGTGTGCATTGGATTGTTGGTTGTGGTTGTGGGAGTGGATTGGGTTGTTGAAACAGTTTATTGGATTGTTGGTTGTGGTTGTGGGAGTGGATTGGGTTGTTGAAACAGTTTATTGGAATGTTGGATGCATATTATTGGATTGGATTGGATTGTTGGATGCGTATTATTGGATTGGATTGGAATATAGTTGGATGTGTTTTACATTTTGTTTCGACTGTAAATATATATTGATTTGTATATCAGGTAAATGTAAAATGCAGAATAAACCACATTGCGACAAATTTTTTTAAATAATAACAACCTAGGCGGTTTTAGTCTAGGTTGCTATAATAGCAACCTAGACGGAAAAATAAACCGTCTAGGTTGCTATAATAACAACCTAGGCGGTTTTAGTCTAGGTTGCTATAATAACAACCTAGGCGGTTTTAGTCTAGGTTGCAACCTAGACGGAAAAATAAACCGTCTAGGTAGGTTTCGATCTCGTTTGATCAATCTAGGCGAATTTCCGTCTAGTTTGAGTCAATCTAGGCGGAAATATTCTAAACGAATTTTCTAGACGGAATTCCGTCTAGTTTGGTCAAACTAGGCGGAATTTGAACAAACTAGACGGTTTTTCCGTCTAGATTGCTCATTTTTCTACTAGTGCTTATCTCGTATATACACATGTGTAAAGATAGAGTTCCAATTTGATAATCAAATACATTTCCTTTGTCACTTTGATAATCACAATATATTTTCCCTTTTCTCTACTTATTTTGGACCGAACTTATTTGGTGCTATTTCAAACTAGGGGGACATTATTTTTTTTGTGGGTCCAGTTTTAAGGCAAAAATTGGGCCAGACAAGAACTAGTTTTAGCATTTTACCAAACGGATTACCAATCTATCTAATATACTAAAATAAGACTCTAAGATGCTACATGCCAAAATTTTAGAGCATTGACCTTTTATCTTCCATTTATACCTATATACAATTTCTAAAATCTCTCTATCTATCTCAGTTATAAGCTTGCGTTTAGAAGCCAATAAACCCAATCAACTGTTTCCATAATTACCACCTCTCTCTTGGAAAATTAATTAGCCGTAAAAAATTAGTAGGAAATTAACTAGTCAAGAAATTAACCTCTTCGTCTCTCTCTATTCAAGTTAGAATGGTTTTTTAGGAAATTAGTAATTAGTAACATAACCCTTTAACTTCTAATTAAGCATGTTTAAAGACAAGAATATTAGATACAAAAGCCACCTTGAAGCACTACTGTAAACACACAAAAACTGCAAATTAACGATACCATGGTGAGAAATTGAGTGCTTAATATCGATCCTATCAATTTAAATTGCAAATTAACCAGTAATGGTGATGATAATGATGATGGGGAGGAGGTGGTGTTTTTGTTACAGCAGGGACCGATGTGCATCAATTAAATAGGGTGACTTCATGTAGTTTAGATAAATTTCTTTTCGGTTTTGTTTAATTTTTCTATTGTAATGTTAATAATAATAAACTAATTAGATGGTGCTGAGGAATTTTCCACATCCAAGGCAATTTGGGGTATTAAATTTATTCAAGGGTTCTTTGTTATGCAAGATTTTTTTCTCTCTCTATCAAAAAATATTTGTCTGATATGATTTTTATTACTTGGATTTGTATTCAGCTCTGCAAATCGTCTAACCGACATTAAGAAAAATCAAAATTACCATGAGGAAAACCCATCGAAAGGCATTGCCACATAGTTACAATATAAAATAAAAGCATGACACAAGTGATAACACCTCTTTTTCAATTTTCATAGTATAAGCTCAAAGCTTAATACAGTTTAGATTATTTATGCGCAAGGCGTATTTTCAAAAAACCAATAAATCCCTTATAAGATTGAGTCTCTTCATATGCATTCGTCTCACATCCATCTTATTCTTTAAATCCTAAAATGATAAAGAGATTAAGGCTACAACATAAAAGATAACTTAGATTATGTTGTCAGATTTAATTTTCAGTTTGATAGATTTCTATAAGATCATATTTATATATAATTATTAATTGAAGAAAAGCTCACAAAAATACGGGTATTTCCTTTAAAAAAAATATTCTGTGCGGTTAAGGTAACGACTTCGGGCATGACCAACTCCCATAGTATGATGGACGATGTGTACAAGGCCCTTGCGGTTAAGGTAACGACTTTGGGCATGGCGAGCTCCCATAGTGTGATGGGCGATTAAGGAAACAACTTCGAGCATGGCCAACTCTCATAGTGAGACAAGCGGTGTGGGCCTATAGTGTGGCATGGCCAGCTCCCATAGTGTGACGAGCAGTGTACAAATGGCCAGCTCCCATAGTGTGACGAGCAGTTGTAGGGTCGAAAAAATGTTTATTGATTGAATGAATGTGTTACAATCAAATTCTCTCGATTCTGAGAGGAAGAGAAGATTGATTTGACTTCTCTTTGTATGGGTTCTCGGTAGCGATAGGATGCTTCACTCAATGCTCACGTTGAGATTGCTTCCGTGGGCGAGCCTCGTCAAACTTTGATGTTGTGGGCGAGCCTCGTCAAACTTTGATGCCGTGGACGAGCCTCGTCAAACTTTGATGTTGTGGCGAGCCTCGTCAAACTTTGATGTTGTGGGCGAGCCTCGTCAAACTTTGATGCCGTGGACGAGCCTCGTCAAACTTTGATGTTGTGGGCGAACCTCGCCGACGTTGATGTTGTGGGCGAACCTCGTCGGGCGTTGATGTTGTGGCGAGCCTCGTCAAACCACCGCTGTGGGCGAACCTCGCCGACGTTGATGTTGTGGCGAGCCTCGTCAAACCACCGCTGTGGGCGAACCTCGTCAAACCACCGCTGTGGGCGAACCTCGTCGGGCGTTGATGTTGTGGCGAGCCTCGTCAAACCACCGCTGTGGGCGAACCTCGTCGGGCGTTGATGTTGTGGCGAGCCTCGTCAAACCACCGCTGTGGGCGAACCTCGCCGACGTTGATGTTGTGGCGAGCCTCGTCAAACTTTGATGCCGTGGACGAGCCTCGTCAAACGTTGATGTTGTGGGCGAGCCTCGTCAAACTTTGATGTTGTGGGCGAACCTCGTCGGGCGTTGATGTTGTGGGCGAACCTCGCCGACGTTGATGTTGTGGGCGAACCTCGTCGGGCGTTGATGTTGTGGGCGAACCTCGCCGACGTTGATGTTGTGGGCGAACCTCGTCGGGCGTTGATGTTGTGGGCGAACCTCGTCGGGCGTTGATGTTGTGGGCGAGCCTCGTCAAACTTTGATGTTGTGGGCGAGCCTCGTCAAACCACCGCTGTGGGCGAACCTCGTCGAATGAAGAGCTACGCCGCTGGCGAACCTCGTCACGAATGAAAGGCTTCGCTACTTGGCGAACCTCGCCGACGTTGATGTTGTGGGCGAACCTCGCCGACGTTGATGTTGTGGGCGAACCTCGCCGACGTTGATGTTGTGGGCGAACCTCGTCGGGCGTTGATGTTGTGGGCGAACCTCGCCGACGTTGATGTTGTGGGCGAGCCTCGTCAAACTTTGATCGTGGGCGAGCCTCGTCAAACTTTGATCGTGGGCGAGCCTCGTCAAACTTTGATGTTGTGGGCGAACCTCGCCGACGTTGATGTTGTGGGCGAGCCTCGTCAAACTTTGATCGTGGGCGAGCCTCGTCAAACTTTGATGTTGTGGGCGAGCCTCGTCAAACCACCGCTGTGGGCGAACCTCGTCAAACCACCGCTGTGGGCGAACCTCGTCGGGCGTTGATGTTGTGGGCGAGCCTCGTCAAACCACCGCTGTGGGCGAACCTCGTCGGGCGTTGATGTTGTGGGCGAGCCTCGTCAAACCACCGCTGTGGGCGAACCTCGCCGACGTTGATGTTGTGGGCGAGCCTCGTCAAACTTTGATGCCGTGGACGAGCCTCGTCAAACTTTGATGTTGTGGGCGAGCCTCGTCAAACCACCGCTGTGGGCGAACCTCGTCAAACCACCGCTGTGGGCGAACCTCGCCGACGTTGATGTTGTGGGCGAGCCTCGTCAAACCACCGCTGTGGGCGAACCTCGCCGACGTTGATGTTGTGGGCGAACCTCGTCAAACCACCGCTGTGGGCGAACCTCGCCGACGTTGATGTTGTGGGCGAGCCTCGTCAAACTTTGATGTTGTGGGCGAGCCTCGTCAAACTTTGATGTTGTGGGCGAGCCTCGTCAAACTTTGATGTTGTGGGCGAACCTCGTGTTGAGATCGAACTCCGCTCCTCGTGCGAACCTCGATGAGGTCGAAGTCCCGCCATGAGCAAGTCTCGCTTTGAAGCTTGCACCGGTCTAGCCTCGGTTTAATGTCGAGATTCACTGCTGTAGGTGAACCTCGGTTGAGAGGAGAGCTTCACTGCTTGGCGAACCTCGTCTGAATGAAAGGCTTCGCTACTTGGCGAACCTCGTCTCAATGAAGAGCTACGCCGCTGGCTTAACCTCGCTCAATGAAGAGCTACGCCGCTGGCTTAACCTCGCTCAATGAAGAGCTACGCCGCTGGCGAACCTCGCTCAATGAAGAGCTACGCCGCTGGCTTAACCTCGCTCAATGAAGAGCTACGCCGCTGGCGAACCTCGCTCAATGAAGAGCTACGCCGCTGGCGAACCTCGCTCGAATGAAGAGCTACGCCGCTGGCTTAACCTCGCTCAATGAAGAGCTAAGCCGCTGGCGACCTTCCTCATATGCTACTTAAGAACGGTCGTAACTTTCAAACCGTATGTCGAATTGGACGAATTATATATGAAAATCGACTATCTCGACGAGGCAGACCAACCAAACTAACCCGAAGGGTTTAGTTTGCTCGGTCATTTTGCTCAATTCCTTCCGGTTTGAGAGATACCAAAGACTTTGTCTATTTTGTAAAGTCAGCATTGGTGAACTTAACCTTTAAGCGGCCAACTTCATTCAGATGGACCCTGTTTCTTCGCTCCGGAGCCGCTGCAGAGGATTAAGGCAATTTTTATTGTCTACAGCAGTATGTACAAGGCCCGAGAATGATACCAATCCTTATATTAAAACAAACAAATTTAAATGTTATTAGGTCACGGAGCAACAATTGAACCTCCTCCGCTAAGGAGCTTATATTAAAACAAATTTAACAGTTGTTACGTCACAGAGCTAAAAATATATAAATATTTGATATTTCATTTGGGCGGGGGCCGCGCGTGCGCGTACCCCCTCAGCAACAAATTATGACGTCCACTCTCCCACTTGGGGAGATCGTAGCCCAGCGCACCCACAGAGTGCAATGTGGGCCACTGACCTAGGCCTGGGCCTTCTTGATCACCCAAGGACCCCGTCCAGGTAAGTATGGTTCACTGTTGCACCCTCTCCCTATTTTATCACTATCTCAATCTCTCCAACTGCGTCGCGCAGCCGATGTGGGACTAAACTCCGTCGCCAGCACCACTTCCAATTAAACCCTCATAAACTCATCATTTGTTGGATTTTAAATCATTTGAATATTTGATTTGTCTCCTCCATGGATTCTCCATCCAAACTCGAACCCCTTAACCCTCAAAAATACCCAACAACGGAAACCACCAAAACCCTAAATCTCACTCCCAAAGCCTCGTCATCAAAGAGAAAACCCCGACCATCAAAGAAAATACCTACCAATGATTCTTCCCCCAATCAATCTGCAGCCCCTCGCCGGAAACGGAAGGCCAGGATCTCCACCGCCGCCTCCGCCGCCGGTGCATTGCCGGGGGATCGGAGAAGAACTCGGAGGCGATTGGAGAAGGTGATTGTTGCTAAACAAGAGAACGAGAACGAGAATGAGTTGGTTGCAGTTAGTAATGATATCCTGAAGAGCAAACAACAGCTGGGTTTGGTTGCTTCGAGTATGTGGTATTAAAAAAATCAAAATTTTTTTTGCATAATTTTTGTTTTTGATGTATTGGGCTAATGAATAATATGGGTTTTATGAGGCAGAAATTGATGAAGAGGATAATGCATGGGAGAAGATTATGGAGCTTTTGATGTGGAAGAATGTCGCGAAATCGACACTGTGGTTTGGTTCGGGGTCGATCTTTTTCTTGTCTTCTTGTTTCTCTAAGGATTCTAATTTCAGGTATTGTTGTATAAATTACAATTTTTTCTATGTATTTTGACATAATCAATCTCAGTTTTGTATTGTTTTTGGGGAATTTGTAGCATAATATCGGCAGCTTCTCATGTGGGTCTTCTGAGTTTGGGCATTGCCTTTCTCAAAGATTCTCTGCTTCGAAGGTGTTTGAGTATTTTCCTCTTTCAAGTTCTTCTCTAATATTTGTTCTGAGAACTGTCCAAATGATGTTAAAGTTTTGTGCAGGCAGCAGCAGAAGCCAAGAGTCAGAAAGTTGCAATTATCAGAAGAGGACTTTCTTTGTGCTGCTCGAGTAATTTTGCCCACATCAAATGCTGTTTTGGCCAAGTGCCAGAGGATTTTCTCTGGCGAGCCTTTGATGACTCTTAAAGCATGTTTCTTTTTTAGTTCCTTTTTTCTTGGGTGAAGTTTTGTTTATATGCGCTCTTCTTTAACTTGTAATTGTTTCTCTGATTTCAGGTGGCACCCATTTTTCTCTTCACTGCAAAGTATGGGCATCTCATAACCCCATGGAGACTTCTAGCAACTGGTGAGCCATATAATCTTGTCAAAATCCGTGTTAAAATTACTATATATGTGTGCACATAATTGAATGATGTAGGACTTGCAGCTTTTTTCTTGAGTTTTACTCTTCCGAAGCTCTATTCTTCCTATTCCGAGAAAATTGGCCAACGGGGTAAAGAGAATGTTTTTACTTCAATTTATGTGGCCACAATTATTTATTCAGCGGTTCTCGTAATGAATGAAATTTTTGCCAATCTGTTTATCAATCAGTTGAAGAGGTGAAAAGCTATGTCAAGGGAGCATGGGAGTCTTGTCCTCACAAGAAACTTGTGGCCACATCTACTGCCATGATATTATGGAATTTGTCGAGCTTTAAGATGCGTATCTTTGCAGGTACTTCTATCTGTGAAACTTGTTCAGCGCAAAGATGCAAGTGTGGAATTCATGCACCCTTATTTGTTCTTAATGTTTTTCGTTTGATTTGTCAATATGCTAAATATATTATTGAATGCAATGCAATGACATGGAGTTTTAGCATAAAAGCAGGCTTCTTTTCATTATATGCAATAAGTTGTATGCTTTTTTTTAAACTAATATATCTCGCAGGACGCACAAATTTTTAATACCGAGTTATATTGTGTTCTGGTACACATTGATGTATAGGCATTTAGAAGTTTATCAATAAATTGTGCTTTAAAGTTTGATGCACATTTCTCTCTGAACCTATTCCCACAAGACTGGTGATTGCTGTGAAGCACCAGGCCCATGAAAAATTTGAGAAAGTTTTGCAATTTTCGGTTAGCTTAAAGTCATCCCTCCAAATAGATGACAAGCTCCTCGTCAAGGAGCCATAAATTCTAGGAGCTCAGTTGTTTGGTAGGAAACCTCATTGCAGATTACTCTGCTGCTATGGAGAAGTAAACCATTTATTTTCGCTGTTTGGAAATATATCTAATATAAATATTGAGCCAATTGTTTCTGTTTATTATTTGTGTTGCATTTTATGTATTTTTCTCCCATTTTTTCTAATTTTATATGCATTTAAATAAATTTTGCCAGCATATACAGTACTGCATACAGGAGCTAATATGGATATGGTTGAATAAATGTCTGAGCTGATAATTGTCTCACATCTTTGCAGGATTTATGTCTCTAGTGGTGCTTCGACACAAAAAACAACAGAGAGGAGGTGTGAGTAATGAAATTGAAAGAGAGAAGGAGAACAGCAACAACTCATGTTGATAGAACCATAGAGGATGAACTTACAAGTGGAGCTCCTGAAAAACATTACCTGCATCAAATGGTACTTTCCCGAGGGCAACTACTTCAGTTTACTGCTGCCTTAACCTGCGTGCTTCCCATTGCATCATTTAGAAGTACACTAATGATGGACAAGGAGAAGCCTTTTCAACTATGGTTTGTCTGTAGCTCATTTCAAATTTAATTTGCAATAGCAATGCTCGTTTATCTAATATGGTTAACTTTTAACCCTTCAGTAATTACAATTTGGATGGAATCTAAATAAATGGTATAATTTAAAACAACTAAATGGACTTTAGGGTGTAAAATAAAAACATAACTATTTGGTGGTCTAATATCAAAATATGAAAGATTTTTGGATCCACAATGAGAAAAACCTTAGCTTTAAGAAAATAAATACATATATGTATTGAAAATTTTCAAATGAGGATATTTAGCTACAAAATGAGAAACTTTATGTATTATCTGTTAATAGTCTTTTCATTAATGTTTAAATTTTGCAAATATGATATGCAGTGATATGTGAAAGTTTGATCATGGTAATTGTGGTCTTAGCTTTAGAGGCTAACGTTCATTACATTTCTGTAGTGTTTATATCATGCTATTGCTCCAATTCATCACAATCGCAATTGCTTTAACAAGAGTAACTGTAGTGATGACAAATCTGAAGCTACTCCTATTTTAACAAAGGCCATAACCTAGCACTTACTATAAGTCTATAATCCAACCCCATGCCCTCAATCCTCAGATCAAATCCAGCAACGTTAAGCCCAACCAAACTGTGCTAACAGATGTTTGCCTCAACAGTTAGCAAACACTAACATATAGATACTAATTGAAATCGAATATAACTTCCACATTTGAATTGAATTCAAATTTTGCAAAACTCAGCGAATTCAAATTTGAACATCATTGTATTTGATTCAATTCGGTTCATTTCCATCCTTGGTCCTCACCAGTTAGTGAGACATAGTCACAATTGGTGTCACCAAACATGGTATAGTTCCCAATGAGCTCTTATAAACTGAATTCTAAATAAGTTTACTGCTGGTAGAGAGAGATGGTGTTCGTCTGAACTTTGGTGATGTTTATGGATAGCTTTCTTGTAGAAGT
Organism: Asparagus setaceus; assembly: GCA_012295165.1. NCBI lineage: Eukaryota > Viridiplantae > Streptophyta > Magnoliopsida > Asparagales > Asparagaceae > Asparagus > Asparagus setaceus. The sequence goes on from CM022709.1 coordinate 10,411,732, forward strand.
ACAGTTGTTAGCGAAATTCAAAAATCCACAGTTATTTTTTTAGTTGTCTGTAAGATACGTTCTGATCTCAAACCAAATACTTATACGTGTCTTAAAGAGCCTTTCACTTTTCAGAGCAGACCAACTATGGGCTTTGGTTACTTTGCAGTCTGCCATTTCTCAATTAAAGAAGAAAATAGTTTAAATTTTGCATAGGTATCTATTTTGAAGAGTACACTTGAGGATGCAGTTTGGTATTTCAGGGAAATTATGAGAAGTTCTCTGACGAAAGCTTAATAGTCATGTAATTAGTTTTCTATTAGAGAAGATAGAGGCTTTTAATACTACCATAACAAAAGATTAAGTATGACATTGCTACCAACTAGTTACTATTAAATTTTACTATTTTACATTTCTGAGAGGAGTGATAAGCATTTTATGGAAATATTCATGAAGTCAAGCATATGGAGATGGTTTGAACTCAAGTGATGTTATGACGTGTTGTAAGGTGAAGACAGAAAACAATGTTCATAATATTCAACAATATTACATAAAGCGCTGGGCGTTTCTGAGTGTCTGCGTCTGCACCCACCACCCAGGCACCTAGGTCCTTCGCTTCCAATTTTGGCTGCTGAAGAGAGGGGAGAGCGATGAAACATTTAAATTAGGGTCATTAATTTAATAATATTAAAAAAAGGAAAACAAATAGAAAAGCAATTATTATACATACTTATCTATTGGAGTGTAGGTGTGCGGATGTCACAGATCGCTCTTTCTCTCGCCACATCGGTACTTACATCATCACTTACATCAGCCTGACTCTAGAAACTTCATGTACATTCTTGTATATTCATGGTTATGAGATATTTGCATAGAAATCTTTGGAAGGATGAATCCTAGACATTGGATGTATAGAATTCTCTAGAAGAGCAATCTAGGTCATTCATGTAAAGGGGAGGCTCTCCTATATAAAAAGGTCAAGGGGGAGCTCATTTGTATCCAAGCAAGTTTGAGTAATAAAATCTCAAGTTCTCTCTAAAACTTTCTTGTGTTCTTGAGTGCTTGGTTGAAGTAGGCTGAACTTAGCCATTCTAGTGAGCCAAGAGAGAGCTAAGTGCCTCACGGAAAGATCAGCTTGTGTGATAAAACAAGGCGCCCGTGACACACAGACATGGAGTTCACTCATTAGTATTGTGTATGCTCCACTTTCAGTTACTGGTTAATATATAATTCTCTTAAATTTATCCATAAGAGAAAGTAATGTCAGCATCATTGATAATGATAGCCTCAGAAAAGTAAATTATTTTCTGGTAACTGTAGCTCCATAGCTATGAATTTATATCACATTTATTTGATTACTTCGTCACTAACACTACATACAGGAAAAGATTAGAGGGCAAAAGGAGGGAACATGGAAGAAGAGTTGCTGCTGACACTTTCGCCAACAGAGTTGCATGGGACATGAATTAATAGAATTTTCCTGAATTTTGGGTGGTTTCTGGGCTTGCAACTAATTATTAGCTTAATTATGCGAAACTTTTATTTGCACAAAAGCTTGTACAAATTCTCTCTTGATATTTTCTGGATGTTCTGTGTCACAAAGTTGTGACTTGATAATTAATATATAATAGCAAGAATCCTTGTCCAAAAAGTTTTTTATTTATTGATTTGAGTGGTGTAGTTAATTTTTAGCTGTCATCTCAATTTTATTAACTATATTAGACACAATCCTGTAGTTCATACAAATGATGTAACGAAAGGTATCTTTTATAGTGTTGATTTTTAATTTTTGAGAGCAAGTTATTATCTTCCCACATCCAGGTGATGCCTCCATTGATTTCAATATGGTGCAGTAATCAGCATAGCTCATATGATTTCTAAGCGTCTTTCGATCATTCATCTTGACCTTGACATGGCTAAACTTTATCATTGGCGAACCCTGCTCAATGCTCATGCTGTAATTACGAATAAACTGGCCAAAAATGCATTTGGATTGAATTTCTCTCATTCTTTCAGGCTTTTTATGTTAGGCTAAGGCCTCATCTTTTATTTTCTCTGTTTTTTTTTTTGGGGGGGGGCGTTGGAAAGACATTTACATCTATGAGTAACATAAGAGGGGGGAAAAGCAGAAGAAGAAGAAGTAAAGAAAGAAAGAAAATGACAGCCAAGCAGGTAAACATGACCTTTGATATAATCAGCAACTACTCACTAATTAAGAGAAACTTGTGATTAACATATGAATGATGGATTTTGAATCATTGAATAATTAAGTACTACATCATTCAATTCAAGGCCTCCGAGGAATGAACAGGATCATTTAATATTGACAGAGGCAACCGAAAAACTGTACATAAGCAAATGTTGTTAGGCCTGAGCACACCAAGATCTTCTCCTCTGTAAGCCCTGAGATTAAAGCCAATGGAATACGCATGACAAAGGAGCTCAATTTTGATTCTATGTAAGTGTGAAATAATTTCTAAATATGCTAGATAAGGAAAAGTATCCACTATAGTAGCCATGAGATGCATAGAACAATTGTTCCCTGAAAAATGAGTATTTTCTAACTGTGGTATTTTCCTAATAAGTGTTTTATCACAGAATAGGTTGAGATTTGGTTCTCAAATTGTTTATCCACAAACTTGGATTTTTATTTCCACGTTGAATGATCAATGATGTCATTATGGGCTAAAAAAGGATCTAGGTGTTTAATTATTATGCTCCTATAAGAGGACCCATAATAAATAAAAGGAAAGACACAAAATAATAACTAAATAAATAGAACCCTATACTGAGGGTCGGTTTGGCAATTTGTAAATTAAACTATTAGTAATAGTCTTGTTATACTTGGTCTCAATAAGTATAAATTTCTTGTGATAGAATTAGTTATGAGTTAAACTTGTTTGATTGTTTCAATTTAAACGGGTTAAGAACAAATATTGGCTATTGTTTATTTGATTCAAGTTTTAGTTAGTCTCAATTTGGTGGCGTTTCATTCTCTTTCTACTAAAACTTTTTCGAATCGGACATAATCTGATTTATTTCAGACTAGCACCTCCATTAGATTATTTGCGGTATGACTCTTAGTCAAAATTAGGTCATATTAAAATTTGATTGCTTCAAGTAGTGAAGTTGCCAAACAATGGGTGTGTTCGGCAAAATATCAAAAACTTGGCCAGAATCAGTTCTAACCTAGTTTCAGTCTAAACCGGTTACTAGTTTTAGGGGGCTTTTTTGACTCACGAAAATTGGGTCAACATTGGCCCAGTTCTTTGCCAAACAGAAAAACACTCAAAGCTGGGCCAGGTTCAGGAGGTTTGCCAAACACATGACTTCGAACTTTGATCAAAATTGGTCTCACATTTTTTGTAGGGGAAAAAAGTTAAAAGGAAAAGTATTAAAATAATTAGTGTAGAGCACTAAAAAAAAAAAAAAAAGAACTTCGATACTCAGTATCAAATTCTCGTGTCCAACATGACGAGCCCTTACGAAATGAAGTTATAGGCGGCGGTGACGCATAAACAATTGGTGGTGTGCCCGCAAACACCTTTTAGCTTGAGTCTTTATTAAATTGAAAAAATAATAATAATGATAATCCAATTGCAGGCATCAGACCCTTGACCTCTAGATTCAATAATGATTGACAAGCCTCTTTAGCAAACTATATAAATTCTATTTTCATTAATGGAATCTAAATTTTACGGCCTAAAGAAAGACTATGTACCCGCCTTAGTTTCACTTACGAGCTCTTATGCTTCATATTTACGTCAGTTTTAGTAAACTATATACAAAAATTAAGGGATGCTTTCTAATATTTAGCCTTTTTAAAATATGCAGCTATGTTCTCTTTTCTTTTTAGGTTCCATAAATTGGGGTGGGGGCAGTAAAGAGTAAAAGACCGAGCCATAACCGTAAAAAATTCATCACCGATATTTAAACATTTTTTTACTTTCACTTTCACAGGAAAAGTAAGAAATCAGAAGTAAAATATCAAAATTCTAAGCCCAGACACCCAATTTACAAGTAATAAATACATAAAATCCATTTTTTTTCCCCTCTGGTTGATTTTCGGTTTGCAACAAACAAGATCTATTAAGCTCATCAAGACATCAAGCCATATAATCACTTCATAAAAATAAAGTTTTGGAATGTAAAAACTGTTGTCGCATAGTCAAGAGTTGAATTCAGTTGAGAGAGACGTAATCCATCACTGCCTCAATACATAAGAACAGAGGCATCCTCAGGATTGTCCCATAAACATACAGCATTAAGGCTCCTGGACTGTAAACTGCATATTTTTGACTTGCAGATTCAGCGGAAAATCATTTATCGAGAATTTGACGCAGTTTGGGTGCAATTTGAAGCAATAATTAATGCCTTCATGTGCCAATAGAGCCTATTTGTTCACTGCTTCAGTCAATCCTCAAATAAAGTGGAGAGAAGCAGGTCTTGAGTGAACATAACCTGCTTCTGCTTTTGCTCCCTCTCCTCGCGACTCAGAGAAAGATTGAGACTGCCAAAAGATAAATATTCAGGATACGATTAAAGCCATGTGTAATCTTAATGATATAGTAGGAATTGCACTTAGAAACATGTAAATGTCAAAACGCTTCCAACAGTCTCCAAACACGAAAGATAGTAACATAAAACTAGATAATATTGAACTTCAATCAGATGCTAAAGGAACTCTTGGCATAACAATCATTTTTCAGAACAAACACTTTATTATCACATCAGAACAAACACTTTATTGATTGAAATTAGTTTTCTTCTCAAAGTCAGACAAGGAAACCGCAGTAACAAAAAGTATCCTCTAGTAATCAGTTTTTATGCAAGAACACAAGCAACCTGTAAACCCAACAGATACAACAAAATTTATAAAGCATAAAATAGGATATATAAGCCACTACGAAAATACCAATAGAGGAAATACAAAGGATATGCTCCAGTACACTTTCAACTCACAAGCAGAAGATAGCTCAGAAAGTGGACAAGAAACAATGCATGTCTGCTTGATCACATTTGTGTAGGACTAGGAGCAAGTATCTATATACTCTATTAAGCCTCCAAGACAAATGATAAATGCTGGAAGTAAATTATTTCATATGAAATTTTAACAGCCTCTTAGAAGAATGCATTCATTAAAGATAAGTAGTGACATAGTATATATATTTTAAGAATAGAAATTTGTGTCCATGTGAGCTAACTATATTCTTCAGAAACTACAACCTTTTGGGTGTTTATAGAAACATCTAGTAGTAGATTAGGAAATTGGTTTTGCAACATGGATTCAACTAGTCGACCACTTCTCCAATTGATTTCTTTTTTCTTAAAAAGAAAAAGAAAAAAAAAACTTCTATTCACCATCCATCTCTTATGCCAGCATAGTAGTTGACCTATATAGACTAGCAAAGAATAAAGTATGTTTTAGACCCTACTAAATCAAAGTGTTGACAGAAAATCATTATTACCAAGATGACGGCAATAGAAGAAGCAGACAACCAACAAAATTTTAAGAAACTTATATACCTGGATAATTGACTGCATGCAGAAGGACATGTTCACACATAAGGACTGAACAATATCCATCTGCATGACCTTCGCAAATCATGCAATGAATCATTTCATTAATTTGCAGTTTCTTCTTTTTGCTGCTCCATTTTGCTGAGACATATGATATAGTGAATTCTCTAAATTTCTCTGTTCGCCACAAACACCTTATTCTTCTTCTCTAGCAGTTTCATGATTATGCTTTAGGACTGGTTTTGCATGCTTCACAAAAGTCGAGTTTTAAGCAATCAAGTAACATAACAACAGTAAGAGGATCATTAGGAAAGAGACAAATACTCTTTTTACAATTTCATCTCTATGGTCCACAGACATGTGAATGTAGCCATTGATAAATGCCTTATGATGCTTTAAATTTAGAAAAAAAAAGAGACTTCAAGCTTTTATTAAATATTTTTATGAATCCCACAGTTAGGTTCTATTACCTAGCACCGTAGAGCTCTATTTGGAAGAGGCCGCCTTCAGTGGGTTATAAGATACTTATCGCACAAGCATAAGATGAAAAGGAAAATTCAGTAAAGGAAAACAGATCATGTACATGGTGCAGGATGCAGGAACAGAAATATAGGCTCTAAAAGTCTGCTAGATGCAAACAAACAAGAACACAGATGATAATGCAATTTCCTAAGCTAACTAGACAAACTCCTAAAATCCCTAAACCATATGAATGTAAATAAGATTCCTAAACAGATGATTTACAAATTAATATGCAAGTCTAAATGTCATGATGAATAAGCATACTGTCTAAGTAGTCATATTATCTTTTGTTATTTGTTTTGAAATTAATGTGACATTACATAAGGTACTCACTTTGCTATTAGAAAGATGACCAAGATGACATGCGTAACAATCTCAAGCCTATAAACCAGCCTCAGGTGGTAAAAGGTCAGGAGTAAGTTACGGGAAGCCGCATATACTTCCAGCTATGGCCTTTGTTCCAGAAAAAAGTTCAAAAAATGTTAAAAGCAACTATCTAATGAGGAGAACCTATGTCAAAATTAAAATTCCAGATACTGCTGTCTAGAGTTTATGTTGTGAAGTAGCAGATTTTTTGTATAGAGCAAATGACTGAAAGTGAGGGATTATAGTGATAAAACAACAAAGTATTAATCTCTGACACATTACAAGAACTGTGGATGTTGCGTATCTAAAAGTTATAGGGTCAGCTAGTAGATTTTCATATTGCAAGCATATGACTTCCATACAAAACAGGAGGGACTAACAGAGCTCTATTGGCTTTCAAGACCTTTTTGAGGATTGTAGACTACAAATTTTCTTATTAAAGATTCATTAAACACCAAAGTAAGGACTAATAACATCTAGCAATAAATACCACTAAAGTTTAACAGTGAAGAACTAAAAGCATCATTATTAGGCAAACAAACATCAAGAAAAGGGAAAATGAGCAAAGATGAGAAAAGAAGTCAAATCTTTACTTTGATTTCCAAGTCGGTAAAGGAGTTGTCCTTTTATTGATAAATTGTTCTGCAGAGAATATGGTAGATTTTGATGGGTCTTCTACTTCTGATGTTGGGAAATTTAAGACAAGTGATGAAAGTAATGAATCAGTAACTGCAGTTGATCCAGCAGTGTTGTTTGATTGGTAACCGCCGATTCCTGAAAGAAGCTGCATGTGAGCATCACGAAGGTCTCTTCCAAGTAGAGAAAGTGCCTGGCTGTTGGGAATAGCAACTCTGCGTAATTTTCTACGTCTCTGCAAGCAATTCTCAGTTAACGGAAAATGAACTTTTAAACATGTAACCACAAGAAAAGCTCGTGTCTAAAGCAAAATTTTTATTTTTATTTTTAAGGGGATATGTGATGGTTTTTGCCCATTTCACTGACACCACTCAAATTTAACCAATTTTAAACTAGTAGCAGTAGTAAGTGCATATATTAACTATGATTTTGTTATCTAACTTTCTTTATTTTCTCTCATTTATCAGTTTATGTATAGAAGTGCAAGAACATATCCCTAGCCCTTGATAGGAAAAAAAATATAAAACAAAGTCCAGGTATTAACTGTTGTTTTTTCCCAGAATCTTTAGAAGTTATGTCTGGATTTTACCAGGAATTGATCAGTTACTGGGATGAAGTAAATTATCACAAACACCACATCCAAACTTGCATTTTTAGCTACATGACTAGCTAGCCTGAGAACACGGAGTCCAAAGGCATTAAATGAACAATTACAGTCCCATAGAAGGGAAGTTAAATCAAGTCGTAGTATGCTGTAATATGTGATTTGTTGACATAATTTCAATGTTTACTATAAGCTATATATTTCTCCCTTTTCAGTTTTCCCAGTAACTTTTAAGATTCATTTTCAGTTTGGAAGAAATGGGTAGGAAAATGATGCACAAGATTGAAACTGGATCTTGTTCATATAGGAAAAGGATACCTTACATAGGTGCCCATGTTGCAAGGTGATATGGCTCAACATGTCTCGTGCAACTTTAACAGCACAAATCGGGCAGACCTGAAACAAATAATAGTAGTACATCATGAAAAAGAATACAATAATAACCTAGAAAGTAAAACTATTTGCATAATATGAGGAACTCCTCATTTTATTTGGGAAGGGGTTGTTTAGGTTCATAGTCAATTCTTGGACATTTAAAAGAATCTTATACTGGAAAGATAAAAATATATCTACTCAATTTTCGTCTGTCAACTGATGTTCAGCCTTTATTACCATGGGAAACAAGCAGACAACACATGTATAGGCATGACTTTAGATAAATAAGGATTGCGTGAAAGCTGTACATAACAGGATAAAAAAAGATGACGCTCTTTGTCCCATTTATTCTACTATCAACATGCCAGGTGAGTAACATCTCCTGCTGATATGTGAAAGAAGTTTCACTATGACGAACCCAATAGAAACTACGACGAACCCAATAGATCCATATCTACTTCTTTCCCGCCTTGTTATCACGTTGCAGTCAATCTGAAGCATTATCCAGTTGTTCCAAATAATCCATGCGAAATCTGCAATCGTATGCATGTGTCGTGCACATGTTAGGATTTTATTTGTACTTTTCTTTATTGATTTATTTATATGTGTGTTGCACATGATCAGTCTTAAATGATCTTCAAGATCTTTTAAAAAGACAAAAATATGATGAAGATAAACTCTAATTTTCTTTTGAGAAATCACCCTACACATGAGTTACAATTGCTATGTTCGTTGCCTCTGTGTATAAGACCCATATCTTTAGTTTTCTATTGTTCTGCAAATCATAGATTTGATCAATCACGTTATTCTTTCTCAATCAAAACTCTACATCAAATAATAAAAAAACCCTAACCCAAATCTTCTTCCCCCAGTCAACCAGATCCCTACCCTCTCGCCAACTTCTAGCCATCTGATCAACCCTGTCAAAACGTCGTCCCCGCCTTAGCAAAGATTCACCGCCACTCTAGTCTCTGCTGGCCTGCAAAATCAAAACTCAACTTCGTTAACCCAAATTAAAGCCCTACTGAAGCTCCTCCGACCCTGTTGATCCCCAATGAATGACCTCGACCATTTTCGACTGCCTATGAGGTTCCCGACATAGCCAACCCTCCTTCGTGGGGATGGAGCCACTTCGAGTGATCACACCAATCACCTCTGTTTCCTTGTTCGTCTGCCTCTTCCAATCCGAGCCAACACAAGTCCACCCAACCCCTCTAGACAATGGCGGATCCGGAAAAATTTTCATGGCAATCCGGATGACAAATATCTATTTACCTAACAATCAAAATATAAATTATAAAAATTATAGTACCTGATGGGTCAATGTTGATTTGGACTTTTGAGTTTGAATTTTTAGTACTTGGGCTTGGGCCTATTGATTTTCAAATGAGTTAAGTCTAATAGGCTATTGGGTCAGCTTTAGAAGGTGCAATTGTCTGAATTTGGGGTAAGAGTTCAAATTTACAAGGGGTAAAGTGATAAAAAGTAAAACTTTGGGGTGCAGTTGCCCACCCCCAGCACCATGTTTCCGTCCCTGCCTCCAGACCCCGATCATGTGTTGGCCATGATTGTCGTCGTCATCACTCGAGTTCTGATCAGATCCTGATTAGACCAGATCAATCCTTCAGAGCCTAAATTTGCTTTGTAAAGTCTTTGAGTGTACAAAACGATTAATTTGAAGTATCGATTCTACACCAGTCCAGATGAATTCTAAACCCCTCTTCGTATTTTGATTGTTAATTTGCATGTTCATACTTGTGATTGATTATTGCTCTAGGTTAGGTCTCATTTGGTTGATTATTTATTTCATCATATTGGTTGCATTATCCATCATAGTAGAAGTTGGCCTTTATGGTTTTCATCTTCATTCAGTTGCGTGTTGCAATCATCCCTCGCTTGATTGATCTATATTTGCACTAGTCATCCCTAGGTCTCTTGTCCTGCGTCATGAAGTGTGATGTTTTCATGGAAGAGGTTTGTGCCATGTATTCTGCTAAGTGCTAACGTAATAGTTCCAGATGTACTCCCCCATAATGAGCAATAACAAAGACAACAAATCATTGAGGATGGATCACCATGATAGCTAACCTCAAGGTTAGGTGGATCAAAAACTTACACTTGCTCATTACTTCAAGCTTTTATGTGCCCATTAATCTCTCTCCCTTCCTTAACGTTAAATTTGTAATTCAGATTCCTTCTTGAGTGAAGCACGGAGGAAGGATATTAGATATGAGTCTAATGTCATAAGACAACCCCTAAACATGATAGGAAAAAGAATGTTACAAAACAAAGCTCTAATCAATAAAATAGGAACCAAAGGACTAGCAGAAGAAAAAAATGGAAACCACCTACGGGCAAGGCTTATACTCGTAGACCTCTATAGGTAGCAAAGAAACTAGTATTCTCTCATTTATACTAGAAAAGAATGCTTTTTATATCCATTCATAACAACAATATATCTAACGCCTCGTTTGATACGCGGGAATGAGTGGGAATGGAATACAATTCCAACTTCTTATTCATGCTTACCAAACATGATGTGTTTTTGGGTGCTAGAAATGACATTCCAACTTATCATCAATTCCCACTTAATGTGGGAATTGCTATTCCGAATGAGTTATCAAGAAATTGATATTTTCACTTAAGTGAGAATGAAAATAATAAAATAAATTCCAGATATACCATTCTTAAAGATATTCCCACTTAATTTTCTAATCGCACCCAAACATGAGAGTGGGAATGAGTATTCCATTCCAACATCAATTCTATTCCATTCCTATCTTCATTCCATTCTCACTTGACTCCACTCCCATGTACCAAACGAGGCGTAAGGGTTTTCTCCTAGAAACCACCTGAAAATAGGGTAATTATATCATATATGGAAACCACCTTCAATTTCAATCTATACATAAATCACCTTTAAAGTTGGTTTTTGTTGCAATCAACTACCTCCTAGTCAAAATTTTCACTAAACACCCAAAATTACCCTTAAAAAACTCATATTTAAGGCACGTGACTTATCCTTTTAGTGTTTGGTTCTTGTTAGGTTACAACTCACGTACCTTGAACTTGAATTTTTAACCATATTTTTGGTTATTTAGTGAAAAATTGACTGGGAGGTGGCTGATTGCAACAAAAACTAACTTTAAAGGTGGTTTATGTATAAATTGACAGTGAGAGGTGATTTCTGTATAATTACCCTATTTTTTAAGGTGGCTTCTTAAGTCATCTTTGTCCTAAAACAAGGCCATCTGCAGCTTGCTTTCACATTAGATTATTAACACTTAAAGCAACAAACGAAATATTAACTTATAATAATTTTCAATCAATCTAAAGACCAAACTTTTAACATTCCGCAGTAAGAATCCCTATCTTAAACAAATCAACAGCAAATTTTGTGTTAAAATCCGAGTCTCACCGCAACTTTCGACTCCAACGGATGCTCCTCCTCCAAATGATTGCAAATGGACGCCATGTCCTGATCCTCGTAGCAATAAGGGCAAGCAAAATCCGGCCGAATCTCCTCTTCGACCTCGAAATCATCCATTCCCAATCGATCTGACACGAAATGATGAAGACAAAAAGATCAACCATTTCCAAATCTATTGAACCCAATCAAATCAAATTAGCTCGAATCGATACAAAATCAAAGAAAAGAAACCTAATTGGGAGTTTTGATGTTGATGGAGGGAGAAATGCCTCTTTGCTGCGGCGAGACGAGCGATCCATAGATCGGAATCCATTTGATCTCTATTTGCTGCTCTCTCACCGCTCTCTTTCTCTCTAAATTTGTCCCTTTTTCTAATTTTATTTTCTCTTGGTGGAGAGATTTCTAGATTTTTAAGCGTTGAAATTTTTATGTTGAGAGAGATAGAGACAGGATAAAATGGAGTTTTTGTTGGTGGTTTTCTCCGTCGGCTGAGGTAGGAGAAGACATTATTGTCCTTGCAAATAATCTTTATTGTTGGGTTAATTGCACACAGATCCCTAAGTTGTATGATTGTTTTGAGGGTAAATTACAGTAAACCCCCATGAAATTTCAGTGTTTTGCAGTAAACCCTCATAAACTTTCAAAATCACACTGAACCACCAATAACTTTTTGACATTGAAGAAAACCCTCATGAACTTACCCGTTTGGCAAAAGGTTAAGAGAAGGATTAATGGAGTTTAACCCTCCTTAACCATCCAAACGGTTAGTTTGGTCAAATGTCTAACAAACCTTTTACAAGGATTAAAGTTAGTTAACCCCTCATTTAGACGGGTTAACAAATCCGCCTACAGATGAGGGTTAAAAATTACTCCCTCTGAAAATAAGAAGTAAAATATTAAAAATGAATATAAATTAGGATATTTATGGCAATTAACTTCTTTAACCCTAATTTATTTGTCAAACACAAAAAACTTAACTCTTCATCTTGACTATCAAATCCAAACGGAATTAAATTATTTTTAATCTTTCGTGAAGAGTTATTTAAGTTAGTCTTCTCCTTAGTTAGTCTTCTCCTTAACCCTTCTTCCTTAACTCATTGCCAAATGGAACCTGAAGTTTTGTAGATAACCCCCATAAATTAGAACCGAAAAACAACATAAAAAGTCATCTTGAAAGTTCATGGGGGTTTAGTGTGATTTACCTAAAAGTTCATGGGGATTTTCTGCAAAAGTTATTGGGGGTATAGTGTGATTTTCAAAGTTCATAAGGGTTTACTACAAAACACCTAGAGTTCATGCGGGTTTAGTGTAATTTAGCCTTGTCATATTTTCATTTTAGAATATAGACTCACTGCCACTGGGTGGGTGGTCTTTTTTTTTAACACAAGAATAAGAACTGACAATAAAAGAGTAATTAAAAAGAAAAAATTTCACTCCCAGAGTCTACCTGCCGAAACGGAACTACAGAATAAGTTCAAAACCATCATACTACATAGGTTCTTTGTGCAATTAACCCTTAATTGACCATTTTCAGAGGGATAAGACGCTGAAAATTTATGACCCAATATCATCATACTTGTTAGATTGGATTAACATTGCTATATTGTATTATACCAACATTTGGAATCCTCAGACTGTAGCAAATAACTTTGATCGCTGCTCTTTCATGACAGACATAAATTGAAAAGAAGGATAAAAGCATAGAGATAAGATCGCTCAACGAATGAAAACGATGGCTATCTTTGAAGTTAAGTTACATAGCATGTTCCTGCTTTCTTTATTGTAACACAATACAAAACGTAAAGATACACACACTAAAACACTTTCTGCATCTAGATATTGAATCTCAAATGTGTCTATTTCAACTTAACTTGCAAAGAACTTCATGACACTGAACTTTCATCAAACGCCAACAAAATTCATCCAAACTCTATAAAATCCAACTCAAAAACAAAAAACTTAAACCGGAATAGCTGGAAGAAGAGGCTCAACCGTACCACTTCCACCATTTAAGACAGTAACATTGCCATCAGAGTCGACATCCACGATAGCAGAATCTCCTTCCTTCACCTCGCCTGCGAGCATCCTCTCAGCCAAGGAATCCTCGAGAAGTCTCATTATCGCTCTCCTCAGGGGCCTCGCTCCATAACTCGGGTTGAATCCTTCCTCCACCACTCTCTCCTTAAACCTCTGCGTCACCTGGAGATCGATGTCCTTGTCCTTCATTCTCTCAAAAACCTCCTTCAACATTATATCTGCAATCTCCGTCACCTCCAGCTTCGTCAATTGCCTGAAAACAATCATTTCATCCAATCTATTTAAGAACTCCGGTCTAAAGTACTGCTTCAACTCCTCAGTCACCAAGCTCTTGATCCTATTATAACTACTATCTTTCTCATCATAATCCAAATCGAACCCAATTCTCCGACCTCCTTTCTCAATCACGCTACTCCCGACGTTGGACGTCATGATCAAGAGCGTGTTCTTGAAATCGACGGTTCGGCCTTTACTATCTGTTAATCTCCCGTCTTCTAAAATTTGGAGCATCATGTTAAAAACATCAGGATGCGCTTTTTCGATTTCGTCGAAGAGGACGAGGGTGTAGGGCCTACGACGAACCGCTTCAGTTAACTGCCCGCCTTCTGTGTATCCAACATATCCAGGTGGTGAACCAATGAGTTTTGAGACGGTGTGTCTCTCCATGAACTCGCTCATATCGAGCCTTATCATCGCATCCTCAGACCCGAAATAATAGATTGCGAGTGCTTTTGCGAGTTCAGATTTTCCAACACCAGTGGGGCCTGAGAATATGAAGCTGGCGATAGGTCGGTTAGGGTTCTTGAGGCCGACTCGGGCTCGTCGGATTGCACGACTGATGGCTTTGACTGCCTCGTCTTGGCCGATGACTCGTTTGTGTAGGGTTTCTTCCATTTTGAGCAGACGGTCGGATTCATCGCTGGAGACCTTTTCGACAGGGATTCCAGTCCATGCAGCGACAATTTGTTGGATGTCGACTTCGGTGACGAGTGCTCCATCGTCGCCTGACTCAATCTCTGCTTTGGTCTTTTCTTTGCCTTTCTCGATGAGCGCGGATATTTGAGCTCTTAACTCCATTTCCCTGTCTCGGAGCTCCCCAGCCTGGCAGGAAACAAGCAGACTATATCAAGAACAAAGCAAGAACCTGAAGAGAATCGAGTTTAGGGTAAAAAAATCTAACAGAAGAAAATGAGTGAGAAAGACGAGGCAGTAACTAAATTATAAGTCTCTTACGGATCAAATTGAATCTTCTTTCCTTTTTAAGATAAAATACTGACTAAGAAGATGTTGTTTTGGCTGATTTTCATTCTTTTCTCGTCTTTTTTAATACAACCAGGATAACCTTCATCTACACTGTGCTACAACTCGATATGCTAATTCTTTCTTTTTTAGCAGCAATAATACAACAGACAATCTACTAAACAGTTTTCCAGCAAGATTGAAGCAGGATAATAATAATGTTAAAGATGTATCTTCAATCTTTAACTTTTAAGAGTAAAATTCTTCGTAATAACGTATTGATGCTTGAGAAGATTACTAGATTTATTCATCTTGATGCAGATTATAGTTTCACAAAGTAGACATAACATATTATCAGAAACTCAATTACTTACCTTTTCGAAATCTTGGCTACGAACTGCTTCAGTTTTTTCTTTTGTAATCTGCCTGAGCTCCTTATCAAGTTCTTTGGCATCTTCAGGAAGCTGACCATGTCACATTATCCCAATTAGAATAGTCTCGACAGAGAAATTCCAGTATATAGCAAGTAGCAACTTCAGTACCTGTGCATAGCGGAGCCTGACACGGGAACCAGCTTCATCAATCAAGTCAATAGCTTTATCAGGTAGGAAGCGGTCACTGCAAAACAATTATGATGGTGAAGCATAGGAAATGAATCCCAACCCAAATAAACATACTTTTGGATTAATCGCATAGTAGAAAGAGATCATTATATTTATGACATGTTTCAAGCATCATTTCAATTTCATTTTTGGCGCCAAATTTACGAGATTCTAAAAAGACTTGGAATTTGGTTCTTTTCTAGCAATCAATGTCATTTCTGGAGGTAATGAGAAATTTCATGAAACAAGCGTGCCAAAAGCCAGAAAATTATAATAGAACAATGAACAGACATGGTTATATGAACACGATAGGATATTTGGGGCAATAAATCATTACAAACAAAATCAAGCCCCACACAATGATGCCTCACTGATACACAGTATGTGAAAGAATTTAACAGTTTCTCATGTGCATCAACTTTCATATGCTCTGCTGACTTTTCAATTTCATATGCTCTCTGATCTAAAAGGCTGATGGACATGCATCTAAAAGAACGATTAAAGAGCATGTAATATAATGAATACATACATATGCTTCGTACAAAGAGAGAGTATACACAAAATTGACATGTTAATGCCTTAAATCCTAGAAAATAGATGCCCGAGTGAAATTGTTTTTTAATTCAATCAAATTTAATATGGTAAACATTAACAGTTCATACATAAGTAGTAGAGAAGGGTGTTAGGACGATAGGAAATAGTTATGTGAAAATTATAGGGTTGATAACAAGTAAACAACTATCCCATAAGTCCAATCTAATCTCGAATCTAAAAATCAATTCAGATCCTTCCCTGCATCAGTAATATTTGAATTTCATCAACATTGTTCAATTGAGAAAATTAATTTACAGATCGCTAATAATTTGAAATATAACTCTTTTGTTCATACCGAAAATTATAAGTCATTAGGATGAAATCTTAATGTTCATAGGGGGAGCATAGTTCTGTCAGTACCAAATAACAGAACCAAACCAAACATAATCAAATAACAAAATCTGGTTAAGAAATGAATAAACTGAAAGATTGATCTCACACACACACACACACACACACACACACAGGGTTGACAGTTATGAGGTGGCGGCTCATTTTGTTAAATAAAGGGCAGTGAGGCCACTAATTTGATGTGGCTAGTAAGGTGGATCACATGTCTATCTCTCGATAGATCATTTAGCAAAATGAGCAACCACCACATACCCAGTTTACCAATAGTTTCCTTCCATATCATGTGGAAGTATGTATTAACAAGAATGTTTACAATATACAAGTTAATACAAGAAAACACCAAACCAAAGTCAAACAAGTTATTTGGTTCTTTCTAACATTTTCTAAAAGATATTACATGGTTCAATTAAGTTTACTCAAAACGGGGAACATTTAACCCACGTAACGAATGCTCGCACCTCATGAGCTATTAAAATTCAGAACATTTTGAAACAATGAATGATTTATACATGAACCAAAAACCTCAGTCACTTTGATAAAAGCTAATTACTAACAAGACAACGATCTGCAATTCTCGAGTTGCCCAATAACTAATAGCTTAAATATTCCTGTATCTGTTTAAAACCATAACAGAATTATCATTTCCACTCTTGCAGTATTCTGATCATTTTCCCAAGTTTGTTCTTTTGGTTTTCTCTCACCAGTTTTGTATAAGCTCCACCAGTCCTATATATTCCATTTAAACTAGAAGGATCATCAAACAAATCATAATATATTAAGCTATAAAATAGGCTATAATATATTACATTAAATTATGATGAATATTACATCATTTATCACTAAACTAACATGTACTCTGAAAATACTAAACCCCAGAGCTTATTAATTTCAAATAACTCCCTAACAATGTTCACAGCAAACTAAAATCGTTGTTTCATTCATGTAAAATTTCACAAAACTACCATAAATTATTATTAGTTTCTCAGTAAAGTATAATGAACTTCTAAGATTGTCATCATCTAACCCGGCTAGAATTAAAAACTGATTTCATGGTGTAAAATAAAGAAGTTAATTTAACTTAAGAGTAGTGATGGGTAAGGAAATTAATTGGTCAAATTCCTCAATATTTTTAGAAAATAGTTTAGAAATTTGCAGGCTAATCAGGGGAGGGAGAACTGAGGGTACAAACTGAGGGTTAATTCAGGTTGAGAGGAGGTGATGGATCATAATTAAGGGAGAGGTGGTAAGACAGATCATAATCGAGGAAGGGAGATGCAAATAGTTGGCGTCAACAAATAGAAGGGGAGACAGTCTATTACGCGTGGATCCGACAACTCAGGATCAAAATTTCGATTAAAGACCAAGAGAGAGAGGGAGAGAGACAAATTAGAACTGGTGGGTTCTGAGATAAACTAGAGAGAGCTTGATTTTTTTTTCTGTTAGGTTGACAACCATTTAGAACACAACCATCAGAGATACCGACTACCAATTGGTGATATGTCAAGTGAAGATGTTTTTTGAACACAAATGGAAAGTTCTTGGGGTCATTGTATTTTACAATAGAAGCGATAGTGCAATCTGAAAATGTGATTGTTTAAGATAATTTTGATATAAAATAGTTAAGTAATTAATCTCATATCGCTGATGGGATAATAATTTTAAGATCACAAACCTGATGTACTGATGCGACAATTGTGCAGCAGCAACTAAAGCATCATCTGTGTAACGAAGTTTGTGATGAATCTCATATCGCTCACGCAGCCCTCTCAAAATTTGTATTGTTTCATCCACTGTTGGCTCTGGCACTTTAACTGGCTGGAATCGTCTTTCCAGAGCTGGGTCTTTCTCAATATGCTTTCTGTATTCATCAAGGGTTGTGGCTCCAATACACTGAGCACAATGGAAAAGAAAAGGTTAGGAATTCTTCTTTTTAACACATTAATTCCTTTCGAGAGAAGCAGCAACCAAAATAAAATAAAAAATTGCATACTCCGGCATTTCCATATTAGGAGTATAAGATGGATTGAGGTCTAACGATAAAACAATTCAAAAAAGACTATTTCCCAGAACTTTTTGGGTCACTCTTTTATCTCCATTCACAGTTAATGATGATCTTTTATTTGGAAATTGTCAGCGTGATCAGGTGAATGTATGAGAGTCAACACAGGCGACACAAAAGCATGTCAAATATCTGAGAGTACTGTAAGTGTCAAAGTGTTATGTACCTGGACACGTGAATATGTACATACTTAAATACACATATACATGATATACTTAGAAGGAGCGCAACAAGCTCCAGTAGAAATACTTGCTCACCTGCCTTCTAACATTTGTCAGCGTTAACATAAGCATGACAAGGTTTTAGATGACTGAAAGTAATATCGCACTTATTGACTTCTTTCATACCACCTTGTAGATACAATCTAGATATTCTCTCCAATCAATTTAAGGACCTTAAATATATTGATATTTTCCACTTTTTAATAATGAAGAGGTTCGATTCACAGGCATTTTCAGAGGAATTATATACCTGAGTGTATTGACACAAAAAAATTTTGAAAGTGGAATGACTTGGACAATTGTGAGAAAGAGAGAGAGGCATTTACTATATAAAGGAAATTATTTTGAAGGGAACATGAGCACAATTTTGCATTATGTGAAAGTACCTGCAATTCGCCTCTGGCAAGAGCTGGTTTTAGTATGTTTGCAGCGTCGATAGCGCCCTCCGCCGCTCCCGCTCCTATTAGTGTGTGTACTTCATCAATGAAGAGTATAATATCATTGCTTTGTTTAATTTCCTCCATCAGTTTCTTCAGCCTTTCTTCAAACTCTCCACGGTATTTTGTACCAGCCACAAGAAGTCCCATATCAAGCGTAATCACCTGAATTTTGAAAGCATAGTGTCCACAAAAAGATCTTAAATCACTTGGAAAGGATAATTGAAGAATTATAGATACATACATAGTGACATCATGGAAAGAAAACATGGAAGACGACAACAGGTTTTCGGAGATCTAGGATGTTCAGCAAATCACTAGGTGTTTTCCAAGAGAACATGAACTAATTCTGTAAAGTGTGCAAAGTAAGGCACAAACTGAAAGCAATGAGCAGGAATATCTAAAAAACCTTTTTCCCTTCAATAGTTTCTGGGACATCTCCATTTGCAATACGTTGAGCTAGACCTTCAGCAATAGCTGTCTTCCCGACACCAGGTTCTCCAATAAGGCAGGGATTATTCTTTGTTCGCCTACCCAAAATTTGTGTTACACGCTCTATTTGCGGCTGCCTTCCAACAACAGGATCTAGTTTACCCTACAGAAGAAAAGTTAACTTATTGATTATGATGAATTGTGATACATATCCCTAAGATGTAATTACAGACTTCATAATTGTAAGTTTTTAACGAAGTAAAGATACCTCCTCTGCCAATTTTGTTAGATTGGTTCCATATTCCTCAAGTGTAGGCATCTTGCTATTACCAGTTCCTCCTCCAACTACAGAACCAACAGCTTCTGTATTTTCTCCTACCATACGAATAACCTACTTACATAGAAAAGTACTCAAATCGTTTAATAAGAATTATATATCAACCATAGTATTCAACGAGAAGAGCATACTGAAACTTGCCTGTGAACGAATGTTAGTTGGGTCAGCTCCCAGGCTCTCCAGAACTTGAGCAGCTACACCTTCACCCTCACGAAGTAATCCAAGAAGCAAATGTTCAGAGCCAATATAACTATGACCTGAAAGTTTACAATATAAGAAATTTAGTGTTTTTCATTCTTACATCGTAGTTTCATACTGTACATTTAATGCTTAATATCATACAATTTAAATGTAATTCCGGGCAGTTTTTTGACTCATTTGCCTTATCTCATATAGCTGAGTGCCCAAAACATATGAAATTCCTTGTTTTCTACACTTTCTAGGTTTAAAAGAATTATCAAGGGTATTCTTCACTAGTTGAGCTAAAATCCTTGGATGACATAACTAATAAGTGAGTTTCCCCTGCACCAACTAATACATATACTTATAGCTAGTACCTCTCTCATCCATTGTTTCCTGGTTAACAATTTGAAATGCCAGACAAAAAAGTTCTGCTCCATGCCCAATCCCAGTTGCAAGAAAGAACCAAGATGGTATTGGTATCGATGATGATTTTGTATGCCATAGCTTCTTTGATGAAGAATTGTATGTAAAAAATGTTCATAAATTAACACTAAAAGCAGAATAAATAAATCCTTTACAGTTCTCTTATAAGGTCAAAAGTTGCTGCATAAACACTTTACCTAATTGACGTGCTTCCTCCAATGAGAGCTCCAAAACACGTTTTGCACGAGGTGTAAATGGTATCTCGACAGCAACAAATCCACTCCCCCTGCCAATAATCTTCTCCACTTCCTTTCGGGCATCTTTAAGACTAATACCCATCGATTTCAAAACTTTTGCGGCTATACCAGAACCCTCCCCAATCAGACCAAGCAATATTTGTTCAGTACCAACAAAATTGTGCCCTAGACGCCTTGCTTCTTCTTGTGAAAGCATAATTACTTTAATGGCCTTCTCAGTGAAGCGTTCAAACATAGCCTTAGGGACTCCTCTACTAGCCCTCCCTCGTCGGGCAGAAACAGAAATCTTTACCATAGAATTAAAGTCTCTTACTGGTCTTGATAGAAAATCCAGAGAATTTGATCCACGTAATCCTGTGAATCCATTCATTGTAACCGAGTGTGCTCGTACGTGACAAATCATTGTAGTCCTATTTGCTTTTGAGGGATCTCGAATATTTTTGTGGCATCCGGTTGCAAGAGCAGGACGGATAGCTGATTGAGCAAAAGTAGCCATGACTTCCGCTAAAATGAGATATCTTTATAAATATATATTCACCAAACCCTGTGTATCCTGTAGCCATAGTTATAGAGACAGTTCAATGAAAATTATTAGAAAACAACATTCTAAAAGAGAGCAATAAAATGATATAATTTACAAAATTAATAATATATTCTCAATGAAGATCTAGTAGATGTTTCAAACAATAGTTCAAATTCAATGGAAGTAAAAGAATGCTCCAGAACAAGTAAACTATCGAGGAGGTGCAAGCCAAACTAAAACAAGGAATGATGAAAAAATAGATCCTGAAACAGATATCCAGAAAAGAATCATGAATCAAAATGGTAGTAGTAAAAGCGGCTTTTCTTTGAAATTGCAACATAATCAAGTATTAATAGCCACATAAAATCATTCTGAAAATGGAACCTGGGAGAATGTCTCCCCACCATTTATTATTCAAGAAAGGTTTTGAAAATCATCTTACATGTACAAAGTTAGTTCACTACAGATGGCATTGCATTTTCCTTAATGCATTAGTGTAGCAAGGTAATAATCTTTATAAAATCCTTGTATAAGCCAGAAAAAAAAAATGAAATTTGTTACAAATTATGACACATAAAAGATGAATATTTGAGCAGGGAATATGTAACCATATATCCTGAGCTGGCACACAAATAATTCTACTATGAAGCGATTTCGCCCTGCGGGAAATTATCCAACATGGTCTCTATGGATACTGTTTAAATCATACAGCACAATTTCTCTTAAGAGCATCGACTTCATAATATTTTTTTAAAACTAGAATTGTTTCAACATTTTCAAGACGTCCTTTATACACTTGTTGGATAGTTTCTCGGCATCTGCATTTCCTTCTCATATTCATCTTAGATTATTCGAACAATGAAATCTTATCCTAAACTTTAGCAATCACCTACATGAATTCAGTTTTCATGTTAAAATACGATGAAAATGTACCTTTAATTCATTTTCTTCAAATACAATAAAACCCTAGATTCTCAAACCAAAAAGGCTCAAAACCATCTCTTAATTCTTAAAAACATAACAAATCAACGCCCAAGCCAAAGTAATCACGATAAACAAATCCAAACCCTAATCTCTCTTTCTCTACTCCCAGCTGTAACAAGCATTAAATCATAAAAAAGAAAGATTTGAGGGGCAAATTCGAAAATAAAAACAAATGTACCATTATTTACCCTAGAAATGCAATAAAAATGATTTAAAGGGAGGAAATAGATTAAAAAAAGGACCTTGAAAAAGGGTTTCAACGGTGAATCGTCACCGGCCGACTTCCCCCAAAATAGATAAGGGCACTTTGCGATTGTTTGGGGGAGTTTGGTGTCTTGTAGATGAAGAAAATGGGAATTAATAATGGTAGGGCTGACTCGTTAACGGGTCGGGTTTCTTCCTCGCCCGGACCGTTTAGCTCCGACAAAAATTTAAAGTAGACGCTTAGTTTGACTTTGAAAGTTGGGGGTTGAAAATTTGTACTCATTTAAATTCATTTGAATTTCTTTATTTATCTGAATTTTTTTCGAATAAGAATTTTAAACACAGATATGGTCTTCAAATATTCTTTGAAAATTTTTATTAGGACATGTTCATTTGATCAGTATTCTATAGTTTGTGAATATGAAACTATTTAATTAAGAAAATATTTTTGTTAAGAGATGTTATCGTTTGGCTAAATATTTTTTAATAGCAAGGAAATTCATAATTAAATTGCTTTATGACTGGGAAGTATAAATTTGTAATTTAAATATTATGTTAAATAATTGATTTTGAACTCTTGAGTTTCCAAAATTAGTATATAAGCTATAGAGCATGTTTGGCTATTACTTATTTTTTAATCTTGGTAAGTTACTTATTACTTATACCCCTTATAAGTATGTAAGAAAGTAAGAAAGCTGTTTGGTAAACCCTTAACTTATAAGGATATACAAGTAGTTATCTGTTTGGTAAACCAAAAATTATAAGTCGTGTTAAATGTCAAATGACTAAAAATGATATATTATTGTAACTCCATATTGTGACTGACTAATTAATTTTATATTAACCAGCCATTAAATAATATTAAATTTAGTAATTATTTAAAAATAATTAATTTAAATTAATTATTTTTAATTATGATTATTAATTGATAATATTGAGATTAATTAATTTCATTGTATTTTTAATTATGATTATTAATTGATAATATTGAGATTAATTAATTTCATTGTAATGAAATATTATTATTAAAAAATTAATTAATTAACTAAAAATTAGTTATCTCATAATAAGAAATATATCTGATTAAAATATTTTTATATATTTTATTATTTGTGATTATTAATTACTAATATTGAGACTCATTAACTAGATTTATATTAGTAAAATATTATTATTAATAAAATAATTAATTAATTATAATAATAAATATATTTGATTAAAATATTTTTATACAATACATTATTTGTGATTATTAATTACTAATATTGTGATTAATTAATAATTTTATATTAAATTAAATATTATTATAAAATTATTAATTAATATATAAAAATTAGTTATCTCATTATAAGAATATACTTTATTAAAACATTTTTATATATTACATTAGTTGTGATTATTAATTAGTAACATTTAAATTAATTAATTTCATATTAATAAAATAATAATTATTAATAAATTAATTAATATTAATAAGTAATTATTAATTATTTATAATAAGAAAATACTTAACTAAGTAAAAGGAATAGGAGGGTATTTTTATCTTTTGGCCGAATAAGGAAAGTTCCTTATAAGTAGGGAAAAATAAGTTGGGAAATCATAACTTATTTTTCTTTAAGTATAAGTAACAAATAAGTAAACTAAGTAACCCTTACCAAACACCATATTGGTATATTATAAGTAAAATGTTACTTATAAGAAAAAATAAGTAAGTTGCTAAACATGCTCCTAAAAAATATCAGGAGATTGTCAATAGCAATGTCACGCCCCGACAATCAAGATGGGGTACGTATTTGAGTGTTCTTCCAATAAAATTGTAATTCGAGAACTCCGACCGTAAATGATGTCCACTCTATCTACACACCACAGAATAAACTTGGTGAGAGCGAGCGATTATTTCTCGGGGTGTCGTCCCTGCGATTCTTAAGTCATTACCATCTTTTCTCGAAAGTTATTTGGAAAATGCTGCTTGTGTTTAGAAAGTGTCTTGCCCTGCTCTTTGGAAAGGCGATCGGTAATGCCTTGTTATTTCAGTGATTTTTGCTGTATCCGGAAATTTCAGCGTGAATTGGATGAAAGAATAGTAATGACACGGACTTGTCAGCAATGGCAGCACAATCCAAGCTCACCCTCCTATGGTTATCTTTAGCAGGTCTGATAACCAAATATTAAGCTCCTGTAGATTTGAACAATAACCGTCTTATCTGGCTCCTTTGTCATCTCCTCTTTACACATACATCACATTGTCAGCTCAGCATATTTGGACTTGACGGTTGTCTGGTTCCCTTGTCATCTCCTCTTTACACGCTACATTGTCAGCTCAGCATATTTGGAATCAATGGTCTACCCTCCCGTCAAATTAATTGTCTAACCTCCCCAGATCGCTTATTCCTTCCATAAGACCCTTTTAAATGGGTTCTTTTCAAAACTACCCCCATATAGAATAACTCTAGTCCAGTTTAGAATAAAACTAGGCCAAGATCAATCCTAACCCAGTTTTAAGGATTTTACCAAACTGAAACTGATACCAAATACCACATATGACACAGGACCCTAACAGTAGTTGCACCAGCTTGATCAAACAAAATAATTCTCAATACTAGCTGCCAAGAAGCACCACATGACTCACAACCATCTGTCACATTATTCACGAGATGCCGCTGGCGTACGCAAACACAATTAACCAAATATAAGCAAGTCCACCGCTATTTGAGCAAACGCGTCAATAATCCACGCTCTGGAAAGACAAGACAAGAGTAAAATCCAAAGAAACACCACCCAGCATTTCACCTCCGTGCATCAGGTATCTCTCGGCTTTGATCGGCACATAAGTTGGAACATGAAGTATAACTATTTATTGGAAATATTCAAAATTACGTTACAAACAACATTGCAAGCAAAAATAAATATAAAAAAAAAACAAATGTATATCTACAAACACAACAAGTACTAAGCCTTCATTTTTTTTTAAATCTCTCTTTTGTCCTTCATGGTGCCAACAACCTTTTCAATCCCGTTTTCTGCTCTGCTGTAAGCCTTGTTGGAAATTTGATGTTGAACTTGATCCTAAGGTTACCTTTTTTTGATGGGTCCTTAGGTATTGGCATTCCCTCCTTTGAGACAACCTCCTCATACCCGGGATGGATTATGGAGTTTATGGGTATCGTGAGGTTGCGGCCATCAAGTGTCGTTAGTTGTGCAGTGTAGCCTGTTAAGGCTTCAAGAAGTGAAATCTTTTGAGTTGTGATAAGATCATTCCCTTCTCTTGTGAATACATCATGTGGCTTCTCATCAACAATAAAGACTATATCTGCAGGAATAACATTTGCTGCTTCATTTCCCTTCTCTGGAAATGTAATTTTTGTTCCCTTTTTCCACCCTGGCTTTATATCAATAGTCAAGATTTCCTCTACGGGCATGGTTCTCCTGAGAGATCATTGTCAGGTTAAATGTTTAAAGTTGTAGATAGAATGGAAGTAAATGGAAAATACAAAAGAAGAAAAAAATACAGTAACAATTCAAAAGTTCTAATGCGTCGCTAGAAAGCATGCTCGCTGTAGAAGAATATATAATTCATGTATCACTATCAGATTGTCAGAAATAGGTTTAACTGCAAAATACATGCCATGAGTTTGTCGTGTGTAGTCAGAGAAGAAATGTTGCAACAAGGCAATGAATATGAATGAATCACTGCAAGACATAATGAGAATGGGAATGCTGTATATTTCTATAGCATTATGAACTGTACTTCCAATATGTCATCCCCTCTCTCCCTTCCGGCAGTATTAATAAAATACAACGAGAAATAATGAGACCCAGAAAGCAAAAGATACAAGAAGAATTCACATCCGGAGCTGTCGATTTTTATGGCATAACATCAATTGTCAGATCAAGTTAAGGGAGAAAATGATCCAGTGCTAATGGGCTTTAGATGGCTTTAGCATTCAGTGACTTTCATCTCCTAAACCATTTCTAATTTGATTCTTGCCCAAGCTCGATTTCAGGGTCAAGCATCAGGCTGGCATCTCCAAAATCTCATCTGGGGGAAGCTGGCTCTCGAAACCTTGATACAAACATCAGACTAAAACCAGGGAAAAGAATCCACCATGGGAACCTATAATTAGTTATTTAATAATCTAACCACCTCTTTGAGAAAGTGGTGTTCAACGTGGGAAGCATCAGTTATCTTTTTGGATGCAATAAAGTGTGCCATATTCGAAACCTATCCACAACAACATATACAGAATCAAGCTCTGTAAATGTAGGAGAGACCAAAGGAAAGTTCATGTTAAGTTGTTAACAGCCTACCATGGAATGAAGGGTACAGGTAAATGTATAATTCCGTGTAATGCTTCCTGCCCTTAGCACCCTGACAGACTCGATAATAAGACAACTCTAACTACATCACATTTGACATTCGCCCAATAGAATCAATCTCAGCCAAACGTCTAGTATCATCCTGACAAAAGTGGCGGCCAACTCTTGCATGCATTCTCCAAATCAAATGATCATGAAGAGAGTTGTTGGGAATGTACAAATGCTGCCCCTAAACAGAAAATCATGAACTATGGTGAAACCTAGGGCAATGAAGCATAAATCTCAATGTGCTGACATGTAACATAGTTATGAATAAATTGAACAAATCTTATTGCATGGTCATAACCTGCAACGTATTGACTTTTCTGTTCAAAGCGTCGACAAATTTGTTTTCAATACCTACATGGTGTTTGAGAACAAATGGGCAATCTTGTGTCGAATTAACCACCTACTAAATTTCTTTTGGGACTTTAAGCATCATCGTGTCTGATGACCGAAGTAAAGGATGTAACACCACAAGCAGCAGGGAACGATGCTAATGATGCATGCGCTTACACTACAATGTACAACTACCGATCATAGTTGGAATAGCATTGTTGAGTCTCATTCAACTTCTTGCTGGAAAAGTGGATGGTCATCTTAGCACAACACACCTCAATACCTATGTTTGATGTGTCACAAGGTAACTCAAATACCTTCGATAAGTCAGGAGGGCAAAGGAGTGGACAGTGGCCAGCTTCTTCTTAATATCCTCAAAAGCTCCAGTAGCAAATTTAATTATTCAAACTCCTCTTTCTTAATTTAAGACATAACTGCGTTATAATAGTATTAAATCCATTGCCTTGAGAAAGCTCTATGAAATGTGGGCCAACCCGTGGAAACTCCTAGCCTCATACATAGTAGAAGTAGACCACACTCTATCGACCTTTACATTGTCCGTCTGCAAACACCGCCACCAGACACAACAAATTCCAAGAATTGAATAGATAAACTGATAAAGTCATAAATATAACTTCTCCTTGCGAAGAGTCTCTGAAACATGAGTGAAAGAAAATGTTATTGGGTCCGAGAGAATATTAGGATTTCATTAGTGTAGAGGACCACAAACTAACCTAAGAAAGGATGGCAAATATGTGCCATAACACTCATCAATGTGTACTAGGAGAACCAAAGGGATTTTCTTGACTTTTCTAGTGATTTCACCCCCAAAACAAAAAAAATGTCTTCAAAATCTACAACCTAGTCATCATGTCCCATATGAACTCTACGCCGAGCTCCACAACCTCCACCACAGTGGGACCCCCAGTGACTATCACTAAGGACAAGTCTATCCTCATCACAGTGATTCTTATTCTGAGGGTGACAATTCTCACCATGAGTTCGTTCCTTGATTCTGCCTCTGGTGCATCTAAAACATGCCCTAAACTTTTACATGTTGCATGTAGGTCGAACCTAAAGTCGTGAAATAAGTTAATGGACTCAATAAGTTTAAGCATGAATTCATTGTTCTATTGGTTTACAATGCTTTCCCTAAGGCCACCATGTAACATATACTAACCTAACTTAAAGCTCTAATACCAGATCTAACACGGGTCAAGAGACCTAGAGGTGAGCAATGCAACGATGAATCAATCAAGCACGAGGATTCAAATCCCAAACAAAGTACATGCATGCAATTGAATGAAAATGAAAATCCTAAAGCTAATTTCTCCTATGATGGATAATGCAACCTAGAAGAAACAAATCTCATGCAAATAAGATCTAGGCCAGAAGGCCCAGAACATCATCGAATCAAATCAATAACAAGTATGAGCAGTTTCATAAAAATACAAAATTAACAGTGAATAAGATGTTTAGCATTCACCTAGAACGGCGTACAACTTCATACACTATTTTACAGATCAATGTAAACCGAAATCCAAAGCGCCCCTGCAAATGGTTGTATCAGGTGGTTGCAGATTTCATATGAAATATGTGGAACAACTGGATTCAACGCTTCCCAGTGATTTATTTGGAAATCAAAGGCGATACGAAGGAAATCTGAAGTCTGAAGGGCTGATCGGATCTGATCTCAATTGGCAATAGTTAAGCAGGGGCAGCAAAATGTTGATAAAGGCAGAGGAGCAATTGGCAAGGTTGACTGATCAATGACGAGTTTGGAGTGGCAGTTGACGAGGTCGGTCAATTAAGATGGTTGGCAATCCTAATCGGGGTCATATGATTTTGACGTGGCCAGATTAGGGGTCGACAAAGTCAGGAGGCCTTTGTCAGAGGATGAGGCTGGACAATGGCTGACAAAGAGCGATGAACGGTCGACAGAGTTCAACAGAGTTGGAGGTCACCGACTGAATCAGGATCAACTAGAGAAGTCAGGCAAAGTTTGGAGTTGCGACTGTTGCTGCTGGTAGCGACTAAGTTGCTCGGCCTGTGACATTTCAGGAGGAAGCAGCATACAAGAAGAGTCAAGGGTTTCATTGGCAATATGGGACCAATGAAGCCGGTCAGTTGTCAATCAGCATCCAACAAGAGAGGCAGGAAAGATGTGAATCTAGGATTAAGATTTAGGAAATAATATAATGATAGAGATCAAAAGAAAGCTGAAGATTTGGGTCCCACACCCAGTCAACTTACATGGCTATTGCAACTAACATGCAGGGAGATTTCTCAAAAGAAAACTCATGTTCATTCATCATTTGTCTGCCATCTGAGAAGACTTACAAGATTCTTACAAACTAATCCTACATGCCGAACATTGCAAATAAATAAAAAAAGAAAAAACAAATAAAACCCCACCATGCGCCCTCAAATAGACTAAATAAAATAAGTCCTCTCCCTAGGAAGCAGGTTTTCCACTAATTCTCATGATTATGTTAATAGATAACGTAATATAAAACCCTTTAGATAGGATGAAAACACTTTATGATTTGTTTCATTCTGTTGCACATGGAACATAGATGTGCTAAAAAGTAAACTTCCAATGAAATTATCAAAACTAGCTAAAAAGATGTATTTCATAATTTTTGGGTCGCAACATAGTCGAGTTGTATTATCCCATGTTTCGTAAGAATGGCCTCTGAAAGTATATAGATGGTGCATCATTATGTTTTTTCCAGAACAAATCTAGTATATAAAAGGCTCCCTACCCCATGATAGCAACAACAATTATGGCACAAGAAACAAGATAAGCTAAATGCATCATGGATGTAATGCAAACTTCAACTACAATTATTTTGTTAGTCATATGACATAACTTGATGCCTAAATTCTTAAAAATTAACTTCAAAAAGCAGCAAGCACCCTACACATGGATCAAGTAGTACTCAAAGGGATAGATTTTGCAGGAACAATAACATATACAATAAACACCCAAGAAATGAACAATCAATTTTCGTCAAAGAGTCTAGACTTTCTCCGTTTACTTTTACCAAGCATCGATGTGGTAAAAGATGGAGAAAACTAAATGCAAGAGCAAACAGAATAGTATTTAAACATGTCGAGAGTATCTAAATTGGTTGAACTTCTCCTCGAAAGTGTTTAAAAGAAAAATACAAATTATAGCAATATTACCCATAGTGTGAAAGAGAGCTTGCAAATACAAACAATCCAAAATTGAAGTAGTCAAAGCAACTAGATCAAAAGTTCCCAAGATATGGAAACAGGAACCACAAAGTAGTTGAGAAAAAAAAAAGGAAAATCAGTCATTGTAGAGCAATAATTCTTCTGTGTATGAGAGTGCATGAGATAACAGATAATTTCATGATGAAAACATGGGTGGCATTGAATTAGACTAAATAAAGTTGGACTATGGGAGAAGATGAATTACATTGGTCATCATGGATAAGACTAGTGACAAGAGCACACACCATAATAAGAGCAACTTCTAAATGGATGCCCTATAAGTTATATAGAACAAGTGTACAAGAGCTTATTCTATTACACTAAAATCAAGAGGACTAAGCGTAGAAACATTGAGGACTAAGCGTAGAAACATTGAGGACTAAGCGTAGAAACATTAAGTCTCTTGTTTAGCATAGAAACATTAAGTCTCTTGTATGTAACAACCAAGACTAAAGCAGATCCAATATATCAGTTAGCTGCCAATTTGTCCACTAAGACAAATATGTCCAGCTTTCGCCATAAAACCAATCCAGTACAACTTTCTTTTCCCTTTCCTCTAGAATTTCATGGCTTGTTCTAAATTTGTCTTTCAAGCTTTAGTTTTGAATCAGATTGGCATGGTTGTGCAAATCATTCTTCTATTACAATTATGACCTAGAGTTTTACATATTGCCTATCATAGTTCAACTGGATCAGTAAACGGATGTATAGATGCAGCAATAAAACAGATATGCTGCTTCTTTTTTCTCCAATTACGGTAATAAAACAGATATACTGCTGATATCCTCATGTGAACATTAAGCGGCAAAAGTACTCCTACATTGCTCAACTGTCTACTGTAAAGCAGAAGCTTATATGAGACCATGCATCTTTTCTCAGGCCGTAACAAGACAAATTGCATAAGGAATTCCTTACATGCGTCAAGAAATCAGTAAGAGCAACACCTTAGGCTAAATTACGCATGACCTCCAGCCAGTGTCCAAACATATCCCAGAGACATTGGCAGACTGACCTTGTTTCATCATAATACCATGGCACAGAAGCCTTTTTTAGGAAGAAGGCAAAAGATGAACTTTCAGAAGCTACCAGGGGAAGACATTCACATGCAGATGCTCATGCATGCCCTTTCACGGGAAGGAATATCTTAAAGAAAACTTTGTGGACAGTAATAAATACTGGGAAATTGTGTCAAGTTGCCAATTGGAAACTTAATTACTCTAACGCTGATTACTCTAACGTTCCCCAACAGTCATCAGTCCCAAGTTGCCAATTGGTAATTGAATAACTCATCCCTTCCACTTCTACTAGTCACAATGACCAGAGGAGGTTTCAAGGTGTTGGACAACAATAGAAACTTTGAAAAATCATCACCCCATACTCTTTCAATCCTTCATCTCACTTCAGGACATATAAAAAATAACCAAAAATCCCAGAATGTCAACATGTAATCATTGTTTTAAAAATCCCCGACATGGCCCGATATATCAACCTATATATTCTTTCATAAGGCTTTCCGCAAAATAATATGATCTAAATATCCTTTACCGCTTTTTGGCAATTTTTGGGCGATATATCCCCGAAGCGTCCGATATATCAGCCGATATGTCCTCTTACATGGCTTTTTACAAACCAATATACTGCACTTGGCAATGTTCGAGCAACATCATGACATGCCCAATATATCAAGTGACGTTTTTGGACTTTTATTTTATTTAAAAGGTTGATTAGTGTATATTATTAACATTTTTGTATGCTTAGATTTTATTAAGTATGTTTAGATTACATTTTAGAACATCATATTAAAAATGCACATCATCTGATATAGCACTCCGATATTAACCACGTATCCCTGATATTTCCCCAATATCCACAATCCAATATGAAATTTGGTTGTTAGATATTTCCTTGATATCCGATATTTAATACCTTGCATGTAATTGACCCACTATAACACAGTGGCCGCTAACAGCTATCAGAGTAACGGAAACCAATAAATTAAAGGTAATGGTAGTTATACTACAAACCTCAAACTACATTTGTACTAATAGAAATAAAAGTGGGGGACACTTAATGACTCGTAAATTTTACGAGATAGGAGTCCGCACTTTTGTTTCTATTGTTTCCAGTAGTACAAAAGTAGTTCGAGATTTGTAGTCTAGTTATCACCACTCCTAAATTAACCCTCCACAAAGCTGATTGTGTCCAAAACTTTCCTTACAATTCCTAATTACCAATTAACTTATACATCATCGAGCAACAAAACAGATTCCAAGTATAGATAGTAGCTAAACATCAATTTAATGAAACCATCAAAAGAATTTGGAAACATACCCACTCATATCCGCAATCTCCCTCGAAATCTTCATCTTCTTCGTGGTCCCCTTATACAAATCCTCCAAACTACACGGCAGCCTGTTCTCGATCGGCGCCGCCTTCTGCGGCCGCGAAGGAACATGCATCGACCCCTCCCCTCCACCGAACTGTGACCCAAACATGTCATCCCCAAACATCCCTCCTCCCGGAAATCTCGACCCTCCTCCCCTCATCCCCATCCCCCCAAACGGGCTCGAGTACCCGAAAAACTCCGCGAAAATATCATCCGCGCTCCTCTGGTTGAATCTGAACACATTAGGCCCGGCCCCGCCGCCGCCGCCGCCACCGGGAAAGAACGACGATCCGCCGGCAGACGGAGGCGGAACCTGGCCCTTCAGCCCCTCTTCGCCGTACTGATCGTAGATCGCTCGCTTCTGCGGATCGCTTAGAACCTAAACGAAATCGATCAAAGGTTAAAGATTTGAAAAGAAAAGGATCGATTGAGTGAGCGAGAGAGCGGTTACTAACATCGTAGGCTTCGGAGATCTGCTTGAATTTGGCTTCGGCCTCTTTCTTGTTGTTAGGGTTTTTGTCGGGGTGCCACTTCATGGCGAGCTTGCGATAGGCTTTCTTGAGGTCGTCGTCTTTGGCGTTGCGATCGACTTGCAGGAGCTTGTAGTAGTCGACCCCCATTACTGAAGCTCGCTGTAACTGAAAGCAAGATTTCTAGGGTTTTGATGTTGTCGATTTTAGATTTATTATTATTATTATTGTTGTTGTTATTATTTTCTGAGGGTTTGTAAGGGTTGGAGAGCGGATTGAGATTTTGCTGATGGTAAGGGGTCACAGGTGAGGTTGGAAGGTACCAGAAGAACCAACAGTGATAAAAGCTCGCTTTGGTTTTTATTTGGGTTTTTTGATGGTGACAAAAAGTATTATTTGCACTTAAATGACCCAAAGTTTACTCCATGTTAAACTTTGAGGGTGTGTTTCGCAACCCTTTAAAACTGGGTTCAGGATTAAACTCGGCACAATTTTGGATGTATTTTTGTTTGGTAAAAAATTGGGCCAAAATTGATCTATTTTTTATAGGCAAAAAAAATGCTGACTAAACTAGTTTTAGTTTGATCGTCCATGCCCTGGTTTAAACTAAAACTACTTTAGGATGAAACTGGGCTAGGACTGTGCATGGCCCAGGTTTTGATTGACTGCCAAACACACCTTGTTACCATGAACCTAAAGTTCTTTTCCCAAAACAATACCCAAAAGTTCAAAAAGTTTACTTTGATACCCAAGTTAAGTTAGTTTCATGTATCAAAGTTAAATTTTTTGAACTTTATGGTATCAAAATTAAAAATAGTGTGAACTTTGGGGTGTTTAAGTGCAAATAACCATTGTAATAAAATATGGATAATTGCATATCAGTCCCTTAAATCAATCTTAATTGCCAAGTAGTCCCTCAAAGCTCAATATTTCCTTATTAGTCCCTTAAATATTCATTTACATTGCAATTCGATCCCTTTGTTAGGGAGTCCGTTAAGTTCTCTAACACTAGTTGGATTAAGCATTAACCTAACATCTAAAATTACCCAAAAGTCCCTAAGTTTTTCACATAGGTTGTTCTTCTTTAACTCTAGTACGAAATATAATCATTGGAAAAAGCTCTGGAATAGGTTTTGGGGAAGCTCCTAACCGTTGAAGAAGAAGCTATTGGATTTGGATTTTAGTTAGAGCGGCAAGCATAAACCTATTATGAAATGGGTTGGTAAGATTTTTAATGATAAGGTTAATTATGGGTGTGAGTATAATGGTAAAATCATGGATAAATTTTCAAAAGAGCCCCTTTTGGAATTTTAATTCGAAAAAATGACCTCTTTTGAACTTATTTACCGATTTCGACCTAGTTTACGCCGCGGCGAAACTAGGTCGAAATCGGTAAATAAGTTCGTAATGGGTCGTTTTTTCGAATTAAAGTTCAAAAAGGGTCTTTTTCGAAAATTTGTCCTAAAATCATCTAATTCCATTAAAGTTAATAGAAGTTCACCCTCATAAATAAGGTCACTTAACAAGAGGGATAAATTTGCAAGAAAATTAAAGATTGAGGGACTAATAAGCAAATACTGAGATTTGAGGGACTATTTGGCAATTAAAAATTTAAGAGACTAATATGCAATTACCCCAATAAATAACTTGTTTGAATCTTCTTCAAACTGGTCTTTTCCTTGTGTGATGCATGATACTTGTATTACAAAATGTTTGTTATAATAGTTACTAGCATTGTAGTGCATGTGATGTGTGCATAACATAGAATCTGGGAGAGTGTTATAATTGAGGAAATAGACAACTTATTAGTATCTTGGATTTACCAAGTTTGAGGGAGAGTGTTATAATTGAGGAAATAGACAACTTATTAGTATCTTGGATTTACCAAGTTTGAGGGCATCTTTATTGATTTTCCAGGTGCGGCAATATTTCGCTGATTTTTCAAGTGTGAGGGTATTTTTCCTTTCCAAATTATGAGGCTATTTCAGAAGTCTAAAAATGAAGCTCACACAAACTGAAATGAGTTTATCTTAAATAATAGTATCAGTATTTTGGTGCATGTAATGCGTATTTGGCGGGGAACGTGAAGTCGTGAGTAGCCTAATTGTTGGTTTTTCCAATTGCAAGGGTATTTTCATTGATTTTTCCAAGTGTGAGGCATTTGTTGATTTTGCAAGGATAAAAGTGTTTCCTTTGATTTTCAATGTGTAAGGTATTTTGGGAATTTCTAAAATATGACACATATATGGAGAAGACAAATTGGGGACTTCTCCTAAAGGTATATAATATAATATAAATATATGATATAGACAGATATTCATAATATTATTTGTAATATTATGATTTGATAGTTATCGTTTGTTCAGTCTTAAAAGGTTATGTATACTGTACATTAAGAATGCTATTAAAATAACAATTACATAACCAAAAATATCAATACTGGTTTTTTTTTCAAATTGAGATTTTTAATATGCAAGATATGACATCCCTTTCTATAAGATAAAAATATTTTAATTTATATGAAGAATAAATTTATTAATATGAAAAGTAATTATTTCCTATAGATTAAAAGAGAATACATAGGAAAAAGGGAAGACATCTATATCTATTCTATCTATATTATTAAAAACTTAGTGAGTGTACAAAAGTTCGAAGGACATAAGAAAATCGTCACTCATCTCACTAAATACATGCACAATTTGATCATCGCACAAAAGTTTTAATTGTAATTTCAAAGAAAATATTTTTTCCCATTCTATTTCTTTTACTTAAATACTCTAAAAGCATGACATGGTATAGAATTAAAGTTCACAAATTAAATATCTATCACATTGTGCTATAAAAGATATAACAAAATGATAAGCTTATTTCCAAGAAAAAATTAGTAGATATAAGTAACACAATACAAAACAAATATTGGAATTTCACTATATTTTAATACAAATATTATCAAAAGTTAAAATATATCCATATATTTACCTTAAAAATAATTAAATTTAACAGTCGGAATATAAATTATGAAAAGACTACTTATTAACATTATCTAAAGTGTTTTCGGGACATTTTTTAAAGTTATCCTGCAGATTATGATACACACTATTTATTTTAATTCTATTGACACTGTTGCATGTGCATTTGCAAGTGCCACAATGCTAGTTATTATTTAAAAAAATTAGTGAGGGTACCAAAAGTTCACATCCGAATGGAAATGTGAGGGGCATATAAGTAATTTTTCATTATTTTCTTTTCTTTTCTTTTCTCTTTTCTCTTTTCTCTTTCTAGAACATTCTAGACTAGGACATCAACTACTTTATATATAAAAGCAGAAGGATGGAATAGAGCAATGTGAACAGTAAATCTGATTTGTACCAATTAGATGTTTTATCCATTATTTTTAAATAAAAAAAAGTTCTCCATGAATAGTAAATCCATCTTGGTCCAATCAGAAACCAGTAATTTTCCAAGTCAGCATCCACAATAAATATTTTTTTTTCAAAGAAAGCCAAATCAAAACAAAAAACCAACCCCACTCCCTGAAAACCGTCCCAACTCCCCCTCCCTCAAACCCGTTAACCCCATAAAAGATATCCCTCCCTCTCTCTCTCTCTCTCTCTCTCTCTCTCTCTCTCTCTCTCTCTCTCTCTCTCTCTCTCTCTCTCTCTCGTGCAAATCTGATGGTTCTCAATTCTCTCCAATGCCTCAAAACAATACAGTGGTCGCCCAGGAAAAAAAATTACTCTACACAATTTATCCAAGTAGAAGTCAAATGAAGGTACTTTACTTCAATTCTTTCATGTTTGTTTGTTCTTAAGATCAATCTTTAATTGTATTGTTTTTCATAACAATCTTCAATATCTCAACTAATCGTCTAATTCAAAAATCCTAGATATCTTTATCGATCATAATTTCGCATAATTTTTCTTTATATTTTTTTCAGTTCGTCACTGACGGCGCATTTTCTTCGCCGATCTTAAAGAGTTCTTCACCATAAAGCTCACTACGGATGGATACTCAGACATCAAGGTTAGAGTTACACCGATGCATACCAAGATTATGATCAAGGCGACTCGATTTCAGGGTGATTATTTTTTTTTCTTTCTAGGGTATGTTTTAAGTTCATCGATAAGTATTTGTTCTCTTTTTCATGTGTAAATATTGTTCTTTCAAATCAAAGAGTTGATGACTGATGACTAAATGTGATCTTTGCAAGAATAACATCCTAAAATAGTTATGTTTGATTGTTTTGATAAGTGAAAGTTGTTTCTTTTTAGATACGGGTAATTTATTTACTTTTGAATGTCTAGGAAATATCTATGTAATCTATATAGCTCAGAAATAATTCTATTTTGGACGATGATAAAAGAATACTCAGGTACATAATATTTCAGGGTATAGACAGAAAAGATACAATAAATTTGAAAGTGTTGTTATTTTTATATTCTTAGCATAGTTTCTAAGAAACAAGGGCTCAAGGATGAGGTACCTTAGTAAAAGTTTTCAATTTTATTAGAGAAATCCTTAATTGATTGTATATTCTTGGAAGGCATTCATAATTTTTGCTATTGTACTCAATGATTTATTCCAATAAATTGAGATTGATTTTTTAAGATAATGAGATTGATACTTTTGTGTACCTTTTAGAAGTAACTGTTGTTTTCAATAACTGTTGTTTTCCTATCATGTATTGTTTTCTTTTTGGAACATTAATTTTTATGCCGCATAATTATTGATCTTAGGACCTGTCTCTTTTGTTTCTTTTCTTTTTTCCTCTTTCTGAATATGTGCATCCGCTGTTAAATTTTGATAGTATTAAAATGATCTTCCGTGTGTGTGTTTATATTTATATTTATATTTTGAATAGTTAATTTATAGCCGTGCTTTGCATGAGATTATGCATTATAGATTCAAAATATTAATTTTACATTTGTAATTCAATACCCCATGTTGTTTCCCTGTTTTGTTATTATTATAGACATTTTGAGATTGATTTTTTAAGAGAATGAGATTGATACTTTTTTGTACCTGTTAGAAATAACTGTCGTTTTCTTATCATGTTATTGTTGTTTTTAGAAAATTAAATTTTGTGCCGCATAATTGTTGATCTCAGGACCTATCTCTTTTGTTTCTTCTTTTCTTTTTTGAATATATGCATCCACTGTTAAATTTTGGTAGTATTAATTAAAATGATTTTCTGTGTGTCTTTATATTTGTATTTATATTTATATTTTGAATATGTTAATTTATAGCCGTGCTTTGCACGGGATTATAGACTAGTGAGTATAAAATTAGAGCTTACTAGTTAAATATCTATTATAATTTGTGCTGCAAAATATGTCAATCTATTCTATTCTATTAAAAACTTGAAGGAGTACCAAAAGGTTTGAAGGATATTTTACATCCCAAGTAGAAATATGAGTGGTATATAGGTAATTTTCCATTACTTTCTTCTCTTTTTCTTTTCTTTTTAGAACATTCTACTCTATAACATGAGTATACAATTAGAGCTCATTAATTAAATATTTATCATAATTTGTGTTGTATATGAGAGACGTAAATATAAAATGAAAAGGTTGTTTTCTAAAACAAATTATTGGATATGAATGTATATAAATACAACAATCAAAATTTCAATGTGTTTTAATCTAAATATTATCAAAAATCAAAATATATCAAAATACTTGGGTTAAAAATAATTAAAAATAATAATTTGATAGTGCTTCATCTACTTGAACGGGATCTGGTTGCTGAACTTCTGTAGTCTTATCCTACTAAAGAGTTGAATCAATAGTTTCTAACCCCACCTTCTATATTGCAGTGTGCGCCTTATCATCAACTGAAACTGGTGATTTTTGGTGGAACATAGCAGACTCATCAAAAGTGATATCACGGCTGATAATAATCTTAGGAGACTTCGGATCACCACAACCTAAAACCATTAACCCCCGATGCATAACTTAGGAATATATACTTCTTTGCTTGAGGCTCAAGTTTCCCTTGACTAACATGCGCATATGCAAGGTAATCAAATATTCTAATATTTGAATAATCCGCAGGCTTATCGGACCAAACCTCCTCTAGAGTTTTACAACCGATAGCAGTAAATGGTGACTGATTCACTAAGTAATAAACTGTATTCACTGCCTAATATTCCTTGTCTAAACCTATATTGAATAACATACAATGATCTTTCTCTAAAAGGATTCTATTCATACATTCTGTCACTCCATTCTATTGCGGTGTACGAGGGACTGTGCGATGTCTAATGATTTTCTTATTTTGCAGAACTCATTAAATTCTCCTCCACAAAATTCAAGGCCTTTATCAGTTCTAAACCTCTTAATCAGCCTCTCAGTCTACTTCTCAATCAAAGGCTTACACTGCTTAAAACTTACAAACACCTCATCTTTATATCTCAAAATATAAACCCAAACCTTCATGGAGTAGTCATCAATGAAGGTCAACAAATATCTCGAACTACCATCCTTCGAGACAACTTGAGAAGGTCCCCAAAGAGCTGAATGGTCCAAAGTACATTTAGTCTGATGCGCTGCCGTATTGAAGCTAACTCTTTTCTGCTTTTCGAAGATGCAATGCTCGTAGAATCCCAATTTTCATGTACTCTGTCCATATAACAGACCCTTCTTGCTGAACTCGGCCAATCTGCACTCACTCATATGACTAAGTCTCATATGCCATAATCTGATAGTATCTGCTCCTGATATCGATGACACAGCTGCAGCTGAACTGGTAACGGTAGAACCCTACAAAATATACAAGCTGTCGATCTTCTTTCCTTTCATAACCACAAGTGAGCCTTTTGTAACCGTAAGAACTCCACCTTCACCTAAAAAATTATATCCAAGACTATCAAGAGTGCCCAAAAAGATGAGATTCTTCTTTAAAATTTGAAATATGCCTAACATAAGTTAAGGTCCTGATGACTCCATCATGCATATTAATCTGAATTGTCCCTTTCCCAACATTTTTGCATGAGGCGTTATTCCCCATGAAAATAATTCCACCATCAATAGTTTCATAAGTGGTGAACTAGCCCCGAATAGGACACATATGATAGGAACAACCCGAATCTAAAATCCAATCTTTAGTGCTCCTGATTTTATCATCGGTTACCAACAAAATCGCATCTTTAGCAATACCAACTTCAGCGGAGTCCTCCTTTGATTTTTCTTCATACTCTTCTTATTTCTTCTTGTTCATCAACCTGTAACAATCAATCTTGATGTGCCCTTTTTCTTGCAATATCTACGGGTCAGACTCGTGTGCTTCGACTTATACCTGTTACCTCCAAAACCCCTTTCTTCCGATCTTCCTCGAACAAACAAGCCATCAGCTTTATCACCACTTTCACTTATAGTTAACTCTTTATCAATCTTCTCATTATTCAACAAGTTTTCTTTGACGTCCTTGATGTCAATAGAATCTCGACCGTAAATCATAGTATCCCTACAGTGCTTGTAGGAAGGCGACAAAAAATACAATAGCAATAGGTCTTGATCTTCATTATCGATCTTAACATCAATCTTACTCAAATATATAATCACAGAATTAAATTCACCAATATGAGATTTGATGGGTGTACCTTCTGACATCCGAAGTGTGTACAAACGCTGCTTCAAGAGGAGGCAATTAGTGAGCGACTTCGTCAAATACAAATCCTCCAACTTAGACCATAAATCAGCTGCTATCTACTTCTTGCAATACTTCGTTTGTCAAACATAACTGGATCACTATGAGAGCTTTATCATCCAACTCATTCTAATCTTCCTCCGTCATGGTAGCCGATTTCTTTGACTTCCCGAACAAAACCTTCTTCAATCCGTTCTGTGTCAACACGGCGACCATCCTAACTTGCCAAAGGCTAAAACTGATATTGCCGTCAAACTTCTCAATATTCCACTTCGTAGTGATTGTCGTCATCTTCTCGTCCGGTTGATAGCTGAGGGCTCTGATACCAAGTTGTTATGACAAATCCCCAGGTATAGACTAATATCAATCACACGAAAGTGTAGAAAAATATTGAGAGCACAAATAACACACGGATATACATAGTTCGGCTTGTGGCCTACATTCACGGAGAAGGAGAAGAATAGCTTCACTAACAATTTGTGAGGAAAATGGTATGAAGATCTTTCAATCACTCAATCCCTAATACACGCTAAAAGTCTAATACAATCTCTCTCAAATAAAGGAACAAAAGAGAAAATTATCAAATAGGCTTCATAAGAAAACTCTCTCTTCTTGATTAATGCTCTGTAGATTGATGATAATTTAATCTCGGATGACCCTGTATATATATAGATCCAAAAGGCCAATTGCTTGCTTCTTAAGGAAATAGAATCACAGTAGGAATAGAATTTCCATATGATTGATTATGTCAGCAAATTAAATTATAGTATATGTGAGATTCCTAATCAATTAGAATCTTTAATTGATCAAGATTATTTCCAAGTTAATTAGGTGTCAATATCCTTTTACAATTAAGACCTTGCATAAACCAATTTGTCACCAACTCAAAATAGCATTCTCTCAGCCAAAGCATCACCGAGCCGAGATGCCAACTTCGATTGTGTGTATTTGAGGCATCCATAATAAATTTTCACCTTGACTCAAGTACACCAATAATTTCTCACTCCAAAAAGCTAATTTACTCCACCTTCTCTAACAGCCCCGCAGGGCATCAAGTGCGGCATATATCGATCAAGTCCAAGCCAGGCTTGAAATTGCCAACTGAAAGAGGCCTCCTCA
The DNA here is from genome assembly GCA_012295165.1 of Asparagus setaceus. NCBI lineage: Eukaryota > Viridiplantae > Streptophyta > Magnoliopsida > Asparagales > Asparagaceae > Asparagus > Asparagus setaceus. The sequence goes on from CM022709.1 coordinate 10,453,604, forward strand.
ATAAATTAATTGAATTGTCCGCACGATGACCATAACTCTTAGCGAAGTCATCACCTGAAGTTGCTCCTGAATAGCTGAAGGGCACAAAATTGTCTACTAACAATACATAAGCTAATGTATTTTCATATCTTCGCGGTGGTCAAATATCTCATCTAGACCGATCTCTAGTAATAGTGTATTCCCGCTCTTTCTGCAGCTGTTGAGGTGCTTTATCTATTTGAACGAGATCTGGCTGCTGAACTCCCGTAGTCTTATCCTGCTGAAGAGCTGAATCACAAACTTCTAACTCCACCTTCTATACTGTAGTGCACACCTTATCATCAACTAAAACTGGTGACTGTTTTTGAAGGATAATAAAAAGACTCTCATAGGCGCTTTCCAATAGGTGTAGTTTATCCCATAAAAAAGAGAGGGTCGGTTAATTGCATGTCCTTGAGGAAAAGCCATTGCGGCGGTCAAACTAGACATCTCTACCCTAGATTGTGAATCTTAAGGATGGGTAACAATGCTCTGTTACTACTTATTGGATATGAGATGCAAGCCTACAGGAAGGGTGAATAGGTTGCTACCATTTTTCACTAAAAATACAGAATATGTAGCAAAAAAGATAAAATAAAAGCAAAAAAATAACCAACCAAGGATGCGCAAAATTTTATAGTAGTTTGGATAATAATCATACGTCCACTCTTTCTTCTCATGAAGCTTCTTCACTATGCCAAGAGTTCTCCTGAATCACAATCCAATTCAGTAAGCTTACAAAGACCACACCCTGAAATCTACCCGAAACCAGTCGTCCAATCTAACTCTCTATAATGAGTAACACTAAGCCCTAGCTAGTCCCAATCTCAATTATCACTGGCTTGAGTACGCTGTAAGAACAAGTTTAAAGCAAATCAACAAACATAGTTTAAGCATAGAAAATAAGACAATCCTTACAGCCCTTTCCGATTAACAAACCGTCCTTTAATGGATCAAAGTGAAGTTTGATAAAAAATAATGTAGATGATGAAATCAAGGGCAACTCTCATTACTGAGATGATGCAAAGTTGTTGAGCGCGACGAGAAAGAGTTTGTTAAGGCTTCGGGAGTCAAAATCTTCAATCCAATATGTTTTCAAATCAAAACACTAAAGCTCTCTCATCTATCTATTTTTTTCAATCATATATAACCTTTAATCAAATAGGAAAGAGATATTCTAAATGTGGAAGAAGCTGGAGATCAAAAGGAACAACGAACGACTATGATTAAATCCTCAAATATGCAATCAGCCGACTTTACCATCAGTGGTTGTTCACGACCATCGATGGGCCCCTGAGCACCATCGGTAGGCTCCTGTAATTCATTGATGAGCTAAAATCTTATCTCTGGAATTCTGTAATTGGTTCTTGTAGACCATTATCATCGATGGTACGAAGGCTGTAATTAGCGTTCGTGCTGATTTTCATATTGTTTCGCCTCGGACACGTCTTACATCTGTAGTCACTTGTACTATATCATCTCAAATAAATATTAGTACCAAATGAGAGTTTGTTAGTACTCAAGCAAGAGCTATTGTACAGATTACATCCTAACAAAATTACTATTTTGTATGATAGAAATTAATTAGATAGCAATTTTATATTTTGTATTATAAAAAAATGAACTATGGGTCATGTAAGTTTGGATGAATGGTGGATGTGTACTCCTTTTCAATTATAATTGAAAGGGTAAAAATGTAATTTTACAAGTAATCAGCCATTTACCTCCTAGAAAGCCACTTTCGACATATTTTTCTTTTCTTTTCTATATTCACTTTCTTGCATCTATAACATTCAATGTGATTTAATATCATGAAAATAAAATTGATTGCACATAATTGAATTTTTAATATTTTAGGTTATACAAAAAACTAAAGTTCTACGCATATAGCTACTCAACAATTAGTTTATACTAATATATAATGAAAACAGAAACGACAAGAAAAATAGCGGGGATTTTAAGTTAAAATAATGAAGCTGAAAGATAAATTTCTCTTAGAAGCTCACTTGATCTTCACTTTCTCTATCCCTATCTATTAAATGCACGCTCTCTATAAATAAAATAAAATTATTATATATATTTTAAAAATAAATATGAGGACAAAACAACATGTTTTCGTATCACATGCATTTGCACGTGCCAATTTCTAGTAAAAAGAATAAATAAATTATTAATATCTTACAAATTGAAATTAGAGAAAATATAAAAAGATGACATAGAAAAGAAGGAAAAATAAATATGTAATAAAAAAGAAGTCATACACAAACATAATTAACCAAATTAAGCAATGCTACCAGTCATTTGTGGTATCGCAACACTAGCTTGCACAAAACAAAAGGGAATATTCAAATTACGTTACAATCAAAAGTTGGAACATGAAAAAAAAAAAAAAAGGGAGGAGTATTATTAAAGCTAGATTTTACTAAGGCATATGACATGATTAATTGGGATTTTATAATTAAGGTCTTGAGAGCAAAAGCTTTGGTGAGAGATGGATTAGATGAGTTACTATGTGTTTACACGGTGGAAAGTCAGCTATTATGATTAATGGAAACCCTGGTAAGTGGATTGAGTCTAAGAGAGGGGTGAGACAAGGGATCCTTTATCCCCTTTACTTTTTGTGCTGGCTGCTGATGTGATCACAAGACTGTTAAATACTGCAGCTTCTGAAGATTTATTACCAGGATTAGGTCCTGATAATATGGATAGAAGGATGTCAAGTTTGCAATATGTAGACGATACTCTAGTTTTTTGGCGAAGGTAAGAGCGATAATTTGCTTGTTTTGAAGCTATTGTTATATGGATTTGAGATGATATCTAGATTGACGATAAATTTATTTAAAAGTTTGGTCACTCTGTTAGAGGATAATGAGGATTTGCAAAATCAAGTAGCTTCTAAAAATCAAAATGTTGATGTGGTTAATTGTCAGACAGAGGCTGAATACAAAAGACAGATTGAAGAAATTAAAGATTGTTGAGGAAGATAGATGTGTTCTGTGTGACAAAAATATAGAAGGATCACAATCATTTGTTCCTCCATTGTGAATTTGTTGTTTCAGCTTGGAACTCTTTATTGTATAGCCGACAAATTCAAGATAAACCTGAAGATGTACTTGAGTTATGGACTGAATGGAGAATACTTAAAATTCCTACTAAGCGTGGGTTGAAGTGGGATGTGACAGTGCGTGCTCTTCTTTGGTGTATTTGGCATGAAAGGAATAGAAGGATTTTTCATCAAAAGTCTATGCACTCTTTAGATATATGGCAAAAAAGCTACTTACTTCTCATCCTTTTGGCTAGGCAATGCTCCAGACACGAGAAGAGGAAGGAGAAACGCTGAAGCTGAACAAGGGAATGAAGATGAAGCCGGCCGCAGCAACTTGAATACATCATGAAGTTAACGAAGTTTCCAATATCTTGTTTTGGTAGTGTAGTGACTTGTTTGCTGTTTTTTGACAAGTTAAAAACTTGAGTTGATATGTTATATCCTTTTGGTTTTTTAGGAAGATTTAAAGGATGGATCTTTGACCAATATGTATGAAGTTATTCCTTTGGAGTTGGGGGGATAACTTCCTGTACGTATACAACCAATCTTGGGCAATGTAGGCATGGCTGGGGGGCTTTTTGAAACCCCTCATACTTTTTCTTATTAAAAAAAACTATCAGGAAATATTCAAATTATGTTACAAACAACATTGCAAGCAAGACTCCTATCAGACTAAAGATATTTTATCTAAAAAAGTTAATATATGTATATCTACATACGCAAAAAGTATAGGTCTTCAGTAATACCTTAACTTAAAAATATATGTTCACATACACAACTAGTACAAGCCTTTACTTACACAACAAGTGCAAGCCTTCAATTAAAAATACATATCGACTTTAATACATATCGACATACGCAAGAAGTAGTAGTTAAAAACACGCACACCTACATATGCAAAGTTGCAGAGCTACGTAGTATCCAGTGGTGTCACAAGACACCACTGGATTTCCTACTTTCGCTTATATTTTATACTTAAGACACCACTAGAAATAGGGTAGGACACCGCTGGCACTAAGTTATATAGGGGCACGGCTGGAACAAAATCCTAGATCCGCCTTCAGTTTGTTGTTGCCTTTCACGGTGGCAACAGCCTTTTCAATCCTGTTTTCTGCTCCATCGTCAGCATTGTTGGAAATCTGATGTTGAACTTGATTATCAGATTCCCTCTCGTTGATGGGTCCTTAGCTATCGGCATGCCCTTGTTTGATATGACCTCCTCGTATCCTGGAAGAATTATGCAGTTTATGGGTATAGTGAGGCTGTGACCATCGAGCTTTGTTAAATGGACAGTGTAACCCAGTAAGGCTTCAAGCAGTGAAATATTTTGAGTAGTGATTAGATCATTCCCTTCTCTGGTGAATACATTGTGTGGCTTCTCATCAATAGTAAAGACTATATCTGCAGGAGTAATGTTTGGCGATTCATTTCCCTTTTCCTCGAATGTAATCTTTGTTCCTTTCTTCCAGCCGGGCTTTATATCAATAGTCAAGATTTCCTCCACCAGCATTGTTCTCCTGATGAGCTCATTGTTAAGTAAAGAACGGAAATGAAAGGAAAATACAGAAGGAAGAAAATACAGCAGCAATTATGTGTTGTTAGAAAGCATGTCGATAGGCAACATAATGCATGCCATGAGCTCACGAGTTCGTCGTGCTGTCAGAGAAGAATCAGTGAAGTTGTCTCCTGTCTGCTTCCTACAATATTAAGGATGGTCGACGAGAAATTATGAGAGTTAGAAAGCATAGGATACAAGAAACAATCGCAAGTGAGCTGTCAATTTTTGTGTCACAATATCATTTTTCTGGCTCTTAGTCTGCAGAAATGCACCTGCTCCCAGACAGATTTTAGACAAGCGATTCACCAAACATACGCTGTAAAATACTCAAAACAATTAACTATACACCAGCGAAGAGCTACGGAATTTCTATAGCATAACAACGCAACTCTCAGACACTAAAGCATAACAATTCAACAAACTAGACAAGAAAATATTTGCAGATTTTAACAGCGCTACAGCATTTCACTGGCTACAAGCTGCAGTTAACTGTAAATTTCCAAATAGTTCATCTACCTGTTTCTCTTATCAGGAATATGGAAACAGAATCAATTTTTAGGAGTGGATAGCTGTTTCGGTCTTAGATCTTGGTCCAGCAAGTGTATGCCATAAATGACACTGTACACATATCACAATGTATTAAACTACAAAAGCAGAAAGTATACATCCTTCTCATGAAATTTTATTATTGGATTTTACTCTGTAACTAAATCTTAAATGTTCTATTTCTTAACACATATATTATTAAATATTTAGATAGTAAATTTAATGTTTCACGATTTTCTATTTGTTTGAGATAAAAATTTCAACCTTAAGGTGTCTTTTAACTGATAATTTTTGCGGAGCGGTTTTATTAATTTGTTAATTGAATAAAATTAACTCATATTCTCCCTTTTATTTTCATGCAACTTATATGTCTGTCTAGTTTTTGTACAAATCCGTAAATATTTGCCCTTCTTGCTCTGAATTCGTTTAAACGATCAGTTGTTAGTTTACAAATTTCATTAGTTAGAGTTTCTTGTCCACCAAGTTTTTAGTGTAACTCTGCAATGTATTTGCGTTTCTGTTAGCTAAATCACTTGTCTAGAACCATACAGACAACCTTTGTCCTATCAACTCGCTTGACCCTTCAAGGGACTTATATATCTTAATGTCCTTTACTCTTCATGCCCCCTAGATTTCTTCTGATGTACCTTTGAGCATAGTGTTACAATTTGCAATATTCTTTCCAATTTTAGATTTGACTTATCTCTTAGAATATTTGATTTTATCTATTATGTGGATTTTTTTTTCTAGTTTTAAATTTTAGATTCTGTTAGGATCAGATGTGTTTTGAATTTCAAATTGTTACAATTTGCAATATTCTTTCCAATTTTAGATTTGACTTATCTCTTAGAATATTTGATTTTATCTATTATGTGGAATTTTTTTTTTTTCTAGTTTTAAAATTTAGATTCTGTTAGGATCAGATGTGTTTTGAATTTCAAATTGTATTAGGTGTGTTCGGTTTGATTGTGTTGTAAAAATAATTGTAGTTATATCCCCATCGTAGAAAATTTAGCATGTGATTTGATAGTCTAATGGACGTAGAGGTGCCAGGTGTAAAAGCTAAAAAGTTTAGGTAGTGTGTTTGAAAAAGACACTTTATACCCTCCAATCAATCTAGTTGTCCACCCCTTTTCAAAAACAACAATACCGACCAAACCCGTTTCTCCTATCTGCTTCGCTCAAATCCAGCAACAGCCAAGAGCATCCCTCGGTGCTTGGTGACATCAAAGGTGACGTCACCATCCATCTTAGAAAGTAAAATACCCCACAGATGCCTTCACCTTCAAGGAAAGCCTTCTTCTTCCGATGACTTTGACCATCTTCCGTTTCACTGGCGGTCGCCACTCACCAACAACACTTCACTCGGTAGAGATCTATATATTTGATTGTGGAGAGTCTCTATAATTCACCAGTCACATCTCTCACTCAATGGACCTTATAAATAATACTCATTATATAATTTTTTTTATTATGAGATCCGATAAGTCAATGATATTAATCTATATAACTAATTATAGAAATTTTTATAATCAAGAATGTAGAGAATCACTTTAGGGCGTGTTCGGCTAGGAAGTAAATGAAAAGTGGCATCAAAATTGGTAAGTGGCTTCGCTTTCTAATTTTTTTCCCGTGACATTTGGAAAGTGAATAGAAAGTGAGTGGAAAGTGAACGGTGTCACATCAGCATTTTAGCCCTTTTTACTTTCTTCAAAAAAAGTAAAGAAAGTGGACGGAAAATGAAGAGAGATGAGAGAGAAAATATATTCTTAGTTTTTTCTTATATTATTTTAGTTTTAATTGTCCACTTCTACTCTTATTTTTCATGATAACCTAATACAACAAAAAGAAAATAAGTGTCACCGCCAATTTAGTTTTACTTTCCATCATTCAAATAAGATTTTTCAAAATTAAATCTCCAAAAGCTGATTTCATCAAAATTTCTCTAATGATTCTTAATTCTTAACTATCTTATCAAAATAACTAGTCCTCATCAGTTACTAAGGTTATGACGGTGAGAGCGTCCTTTAATGTACAAAAAATCTAGCGAGACTCATACAGTGATATCAATAATTTTTTTAAAAAAATCCGCTTAGAAATTCACATCTAATTCAAATCTGGATTGCTGCATCTCGACGTCTCTGAGACTCTGACACTCAAAATTCCAAAGTCAATACGATAAGAATTGAGAATTATAGTTTTATAGTATTTTCCAAAATAAAAGCTGCAAACTTACCCACTAATATGCAACATCTCCCTTGAAATCTTCATCTTCTTCGTAGTCCCCTTATACAACTCCTCCAAACTGCACGGCAACCTGTTCTCGATCGTCGCGGCCTTCTGCGGCCGTGGACTGCCTTTGAAAATCTGCCAGAAAATGTCATCAGCCGACCTACTCGTCCTGCCACGGCCGCCATCCTCATCCATCCACGAGCCCCCAGATGGGCTCGCGGACCCAAAAATCTCCGAGAAAATGTCGTTCGCGTTCTTCGGATCGAGCCTGATAACGTTGGGCCCGGCGTCTGCCGGAGCCTGGCGCTTTAGGCCTTCTTCGCCGTACTGATCGTAGATGGCTCGCTTCCGAGGGTTGGTTAGGACCTGAAGGAGATCGATGGAAAAGGGTAAAGATTTGAGAGGAAAAAGAAAAGAAAAGATTTGAGTGAGAGCAATTGAGGGGCTGCATGCGCTTACGTCGTAGGCTTCGGAGATTTGCTTGAAGGCTCTCTTGAGGTCGTCGGCCTTGGCGTTGCGATCGACCTGCAGGATCTTGTAGTAGTCGACCCCATTTTGGTATGCTCAGAGGAACTGAGACCGAGATTCTTTCGGGTTTTTGAGTGACAGAGAGAGAGAGAGAGAGAGAGGAGAGGGACTGGAGTGAAGGTCCTAGGAGAGGCAGCGGTGATGAGCTCGTTTATGCTTTTGGTTTGGGTCTTCTCTTTGTCAAAAAGTAGGGTTAATTTCACATATCCCCCCTGAACTTTCGGGGTTCTTACGTGACTCTCTAAACTTCGTTTATCTCACATAATCCGTCTGAACTTTGGGGTGTCTCACAAAATCGTGTTCAATTTTAACTTTTTTCACCGGACCCTATACATATAATATTACCAAATAACTAAATGTCTTTGAGAGAAAAATTTTCATATTTTTTATTTGTCATTTATAGGTAATGTACCTCTCCTCTAAATCTTGGATTTTTTTCTCAAGAAAATTTTATTTATTTGCAAATTATGTTCAGGGGAGTCTTTTGATAAAATGTTTGAATTTGAGTATTTTTTTGTGATATATGTAAAAGTTCAGAAGGGTAATGTCATACAAACAAGTTCAAGGGGTTATATATGCAAAACCCCAAAGTTCATGGGGTTTGTGAAATTAACACTCAAAGGTACTATTGCGCTGAATTCAATGCGCAAATGACACATAGCATGAGCGAGGTTTTTAGTCCGATTGTCAAGGGAAAGAACAATTTGCTAGTTTTTTTTCCCGGATTTTTTCCAAATTGAAGAGAATTTCTATTGATTTCCAAAGTGCAATTGTATTTGCGTTGATTTTTAAAGTGTGAAAGCATTAACATTGATATTTTTTAGGTGCGAGGGTATCTCTATTATTTTTTTTATGTGTAAGAGCATTTCTGTTTTTTCTCGAAATTTAAGGATATTTCCGAAATTTTAAATATTACTCACACAAAGGAAAAAAAGGGCTTTTCTTAGATATAGTTAGTATAGATAATAATTATTAACTATAAAAACTATCCCTCAATCTTCATCATAACTTTGGAGTTTTGGTGTCATGGTTAGAGACTTTAACATGACATTAGAACAATTCGATTTCAAATCCCACCATCCATGAATTTAAAACAGATTTTTTTCATGTGCCAATGTATCTCTATTATCAGTCGTTACGTGAGTCTAAATTTTCTAAAATTTTTATTTATTTGCAAATTACATTCTGGGAAGTCTGTTGATAAATGTTTAAAATTGAGGATTTTTTGTGATATACGGCAAAGTTCAGAAGGGTTATGTTATATAAATAAGTTCAAAGGGTTATGTGCAAAACCCCAAATGTCAAGGGGTTTTGTGAAATTAACCCAAAATGTATTGTGCTGGACACATTGCATAAATGACACGTAAATTTTTAAGTCCAATTGTCAAGAGAAAGAACAGTTTGTGTGGTTTTTGAAAATTTTCCGAACTCGAAGAGATTTTCTATTGATTTTCAAAGTGCAAGGACATTTGCATTGATTTTCTTAAGTGTGAAAGCATTAACATTGGATTTTTAACATTGGATTTTTTTCATGTGGGAGGGCACTTCTATGATTCTTTTAAATGTAAAAGCATTTTTGTTCTTTCTCGAAGTTTTAAGTACATTTCTGAAATTCTAAAAGTATTACTGACAGATTAAAAGGGGCTTTTCTAAAATATAGTTAGTATAGATAATCATAACTCAGTTTGAATCTCAATTTGTTTTCTACTTTCAATTTTATTACTAGCTAGTCTAATTCTTAGACGTTCTAGTTCGAATATTTATTTTATATATAAGTAAATTAATTTAATTATTTTGAAATTAATAAGTTTATGTTAATTAACTTAAGAGTCTTCCCTCCACATAATAGTTCATTATGTAATAACTTTTAATAAAGGATAATAGATAATATACATCCTCCAATAATTATTTTTTTTTTTTAATGAATAGAACCCGTTGATGTCTTCGAGACTCAGCAGCAAGATTAGTAGATAATCCTGAGTTTAGTGATGGGGCTTAGGGTCGATACAGACCATGCGGGTTCCCTCATCTCCTTTAAAGGCTGATCCCCTGTCTAGATAAGAGAGCTGTATAATAAGCTTGTTAGAGGACCGGAGTTGGGTTCTCCAGTGATTCCTCCGACGATCAAGTCAGTATTTGAGTTTGAGTGGAGAAGAAACCAATGAATTGAATAAGTTCTAAGTGTGCAAAATTACATACCTGTGGCCCTGAGGGGGTCCCGAGGTGATCCAGGAGGAGAGGTTTATCAGTAGGCGATGAGCCCATATATATACCCAGCTGAGAGGGTAGTAGCGTAATTCCGGCAGAGTCTAGGTAGACAGCTGGATCGGTAGTATTGACAGGGGTCGACTGCATATGCGTTAAGTCACCATTGACTTGACGTGATGGTGATTGAGGAGGTATGGCGGGTGATGAGTCATGAGGACTCATGACATGAATAATGATGATAATGGATAGCCATTGGTGAGGAGTTCGAGGACAAACCGCCTCCTGACTCGGCTCTACGAGCTGGACAACACGTACCGCCTTTATTGTCGGCCTCACAAATTGTCGGCCTAAGAATGAATGAGGGGGGCCGAATCAGATGGCGTGGTCGAGTGAGAGCTGGTCTCGACTAGGCCTACCTTGGAAAGGGACGAGTGCCCATGGTGCTCGAGTCGCCCTGGCTAGAGCTGAGCCAGTTTGGTGATTAGTGTTGATGTGGGACATGTGTCGACTCAAAGAGGAGGATTAACACTTGGTGTAATTATTGTCATAACAGAACCAAACTAGATTCAAAATCTTCAAGAAGGGCTGTGCCAAAAAAGCACCCTCCTAAATAGGGGTATGCAAACAATTTACTATTTTTACTATTTTTTACTGAATTGAACTGAACTAGATTCAAAATCGACCCAAATCGAATTGAATCGAGTTGATGCATTTTTGGGCTTAGACATGTTAGGCAGAGTAAAGCAACAACTGACGATGGAGGAGAGCTTAGCTGCAAAGATAAAGATTTAATGGTTAAGAGAGAAGAATAGTTGGTTCATAGGTATGAAAAGAAACATGAGAGAAAGAGAGGTTGAGAGTATTTTAGACATTTAAAAATTCATGTGAGGACAGGGGGTGGAATCGTAAATCATTCTCTCCAGGGGAACAAGGCTTTTGACATTTTTCTTAGGGATGGGGGAACACATTTTCTTAAACGTGAGGGGCTAGAAGCAAATTTCCGTTTTGTTTTATTGGGCTAATTCACACCTAAAAATACTTTATCGTTCCCCTCACATTGCACTTGTATACCCTTGTTTTCTCTAGCATTCATGTACTCTAAAGTTTTTAAAATTTGTATTTTAATATTTTATATTATGTAAACGTGAGAAACATCACTTCTGATATTCCTATGTGACACTCACAAATTAATTATGGAACTCTTTAACCCATAATGTTTGGTGAATTTACTATTAAACATGCACTAATTCTATTTTTAGCTTTACTCCAATTCTATTTTGATATATAATTACAAATCGTTTAACAATAATTTAAAAATCATCTAAAAATTCTAAAATTAGTTGGCGAGTGTCATATAGAAATACACAGGACATTATTCTTTTGTTTGCATAACAAAATATATTAAATTGCTACCAAAAGCTCTGGGGCATATACGTTCTACCAAAAATAAAGGACATATAAATGCAAATAAGGGAAACTATAAAGTATTTAGGTGCTAATTAGCCATTTTAATTAGGGCTATTTAGATATCAATCCCTCACATATTCAAGAATTCTATATTAGTCTGTCAAATCTTCGAAACTACTCATAAAACCCTCACATCCTATGAGGTATTGCAATTTGGTCCCTCTATGACCAAAATACCATTCCTTCTTCTTCCATCTCTAACCTAAATCCCTTAAATCCCTACACCTAGCTTTCTTCTCTCTCTGATTCCCCTCTCCACGCTTTTTCCAAGCTTTAGAAAAGCTCTTCTGACTATGCAGTAAAAGAAGCAATAGAAACACGACACCACTGGTGATTTATATAAAGATCAAGTCATTTTGTTAACGAGAGCCCAAGCGCTTTGTATATAGAAAGAAAGTGTTTGTCAAAAGAAGTCGTAGGGGAATAGTAGGCAATTTGGATCGGTGTAGTGACAATGGGTTGATGCATATCGTTAAGTCACCATTGACTTGACGTGATGGTGATTGAGGAGGTATGGCGGGTGATGAGTCATGAGGACTCATGACATGAATAATGATGATAATGGATAGCCATTGGTGAGGAGTTCGAGGACAAACCGCCTCTCGACTCGCCTCTGCGAGCTGGACAACACGTACCGCCTTTACTGTCGGCCTCACAAATTGTCGGCCTAAGAATGAATGAGGGGGGCCGAATCAGATGACGTGGTCGAGTGAGAGCTGGTCTCGACTCGGCCTACCTTGGAAAGGGACGAGTGCCCATGGTGCTCGAGTCGCCCTGGCTAGAGCTGAGCCAGTTTGGTGATTAGTGTTGATGTGGGACATGTGTCGACTCAAAGAGGAGGATTAACACTTGGTGTAATTATTGTCATAACAGAACCAAACTAGATTCAAAATCTTCAAGAAGGGCTGTGCCAAAAAAAGCACCCTCCTAAATAGGGGTATGCAAACAATTTACTTTTTACTATTTTTACTGAATTGAACTGAACTAGATTCAAAATCCTCAAGTAGGGCTGTGCCAAAAAGCACCCTCCTAAATAGGGTATGCAAACAATTTACTATTTTTACTGAATTGAACTGAACTAGATTCAAAATCTTCAAGAAGGGCTGTGCCAAAAAGCACCCTCCTAAATAGGGTATGCAAACAATTTACTATTTTTACTGAATTGAACTGAACTAGATTCAAAATCCTCAAGTAGGGCTGTGCCAAAAAGCACCCTCCTAAATAGGGTATGCAAACAATTTACTATTTTTACTGAATTGAACTGAACTAGATTCAAAATCCTCAAGTAGGGCTGTGCCAAAAAGCACCCTCCTAAATAGGGTATGCAAACAATTTACTATTTTTACTGAATTGAACTGAACTAGATTCAAAATCTTCAAGAAGGGCTGTGCCAAAAAGCACCCTCCTAAATAGGGTATGCAAACAATTTACTTTTTACTATTTTTACTATTTTTACTGAATTGAACTGAACTAGATTCAAAATCTTCAAGAAGGGCTGTGCCAAAAAGCACCCTCCTAAATAGGGTATGCAAACAATTTACTTTTTACTATTTTTACTATTTTTACTGAATTGAACTGAACTAGATTCAAAATCCTCAAGTAGGGCTGTGCCAAAAAGCACCCTCCTAAATAGGGTATGCAAACAATTTACTATTTTTACTATTTTTACTGAATTGAACTGAACTAGATTCAAAATCTTCAAGAAGGGCTGTGCCAAAAAGCACCCTCCTAAATAGGGTATGCAAACAATTTACTATTTTTACTATTTTTACTATTTTTACTGAATTGAACTGAACTAGATTCAAAATCTTCAAGAAGGGCTGTGCCAAAAAGCACCCTCCTAAATAGGGTATGCAAACAATTTACTATTTTTACTGAATTGAACTGAACTAGATTCAAAATCGACCCAAATCGAATTGAATCGAGTTGATGCATTTTGGGCTTAGACATGTTAGGCAGAGTAAAGCAACAACTGACGATGGAGGAGAGCTTAGCTGCAAAGATAAAGATTTAATGGTTAAGAGAGAAGAATAGTTGGTTCATAGGTATGAAAAGAAACATGAGGAAAGAGAGGTTGAGAGTATTTTAGACATTTAAAAATTCATGTGAGGACAGGGGTGGAATCGTAAATCATTCTCTCCAGGGAACAAGGCTTTTGACATTTTTCTTAGGGATGGGGAACACATTTTCTTAAACGTGAGGGGCTAGAAGCAAATTTCCGTTTTGTTTTATTGGGCTAATTCACACCTAAAAATACTTTATCGTTCCCCTCACTTTGCACTTCTATACCCTTGTTTTCTCTAGCATTCATGTACTCTAAAGTTTTTAAAATTTGTATTTTAATATTTTATATTATGTAAACGTGAGAAATATCACTTCTGATATTCCTATGTGACACTCACAAATTAATTATGGAACTCTTTAACCCATAATGTTTGGTGAATTTACTATTAAACATGCACTAATTCTATTTTTAGCTTTACTCCAATTCTATTTTGATATATAATTACAAATCGTTTAACAATAATTTAAAAATCATCTAAAAATTCTAAAATTAGTTGGCGAGTGTCATATAGAAATACACAGGACATTATTCTTCTGTTTGCATAACAAAATATATTAAATTGCTACCAAAAGCTCGGGGCATATACGTTCTACCAAAAATAAAGGACATATAAATGCAAATAAGGGAAACTATAAAGTATTTAGGTGCTAATTAGCCATTTTAATTAGGGCTATTTAGATATCAATCCTCACATATTCAAGAATTCTATATTAGTCTGTCAAATCTTGAAACTACTCATAAAACCCTCACATCCTATGAGGTATTGCAATTTGGTCCCTCTATAACCAAAATACCATTCCTTCTTCTTCCATCTCTAACCTGAATCCCTTAAATCCCTACACCTAGCTTACACCTAGCTTTCTTCTCTCTCTGATTCCCCTCTCCAGTCTTTTTCCAAGCTTTAGAAAAGCTCTTCTGACTATGCAGTAAAAGAAGCAATAGAAACACGACACCACTGGTGATTTATATGAAGATCAAGTCATTTTGTTAACGAGAGCCCAAGCGCTTTGTATATAGAAAGAAAGTGTTTGTCAAAAGAAGTCGTAGGGGAATAGTAGGAAATTAGTGTCTGTTCGATGAGTAAAGTATGGGAGGAGAGTGGCGACAAATAAGGTGGTCAAAGGTGGTTGAGGAGTTGGGTTTAGGAAATTAGGTTTAAGGAGAAGAGGAAAGAGTGTTTTGGTCATAGAGGGACCAAATTGCAAGAACCCTAAAGACTTGAGGGACTTTGGGCCAATTTTAAAGATTTGAGGGAATAATATGCAATTATTGAAGACTTGACCAAGTAATATCTAAATAAATAACCCTTTTAATTATTGGATACAAACATTGATTTCTCTCTCTTATGCACACTACATATCTTTTGATATTTCCATTATAATTCAGAAATATAAAAATAAAAACTGTATTCCTCAACAAATCAATCTACAAGATAGAAAAATACCAAGCATAGCAACCAACTTCAAATTACCTCTCTAGCAAAAATAAAAAAATAAAAATCAATGTTGAATCCATCCAATTCCACCATCAAGAATCTAAAACTAAAAATAGCTAACACGGGATCTGATCAACAAAGCACTGGATCACTTTCACCGGCAACTTGATGAGATCCACAGCCAAGTTCGCCAGCCCAGCAAAGCAAACACAGCACGGGCACAAACAACTCAGAATCGTCCTGCATTGTTCCAAAACAAAAGCCCAAATCAAAATAAATCTCAAATTCGAAGTAAAAAAAATAAAAAATAAAAAATAAAAATAAAAATCAATGTTGAATCCATCCAATTCCACCATCAAGAATCTAAAACTAAAAATAGCTAACACGGGATCTGATCAACAAAGCACTGGATCACTTTCACCGGCAACTTGATGAGATCCACAGCCAAGTTCGCCAGCCCAGCAAAGCAAACACAGCACGGGCACAAACAACTCAGAATCGTCCTGCATTGTTCCAAAACAAAAGCCCAAATCAAAATAAATCTCAAATTCGAAGTAAAAAATAAAAATAAAAATCAATGTTGAATCCATCCAATTCCACCATCAAGAATCTAAAACTAAAAATAGCTAACACGGGATCTGATCAACAAAGCACTGGATCACTTTCACCGGCAACTTGATGAGATCCACAGCCAAGTTCGCCAGCCCAGCAAAGCAAACACAGCACGGGCACAAACAACTCAGAATCGTCCTGCATTGTTCCAAAACAAAAGCCCAAATCAAAATAAATCTCAAATTCGAAGTAAAAAAAATAAAAAATAAAAAATAAAAAAATTGGGATTTGTGAGAAATCGATCACTGACCCAAGAATCCACACGACTGCGCCAACTGCAGACAGCGCCAATGCGAGAATCGCAAACGGGAGGCCGATCAGGAAACCCAATGGCCTGCAATCCTCCATCGTTTCTATCTTTTTCTTGAGTTTGTTTTCTTTGGTCTTTTGTTGTCAAGTTTTGAATATTATTTGAAGGGGAATTGAAACTGGAGAGAATAGAAGGGAAAGTTTTGAACTAGATGAAGTTGACTACTTTACCCCTGGAGCTGAGAGGAGGACTAGTGTTAGAGAGTAGGGGTAGATTTGGTATTACACATTGGGAGAGTTCGTAGGTGTTGACTTTGAGCTCTTGGTGGAGTCCACGATTCGACGGGATTAGGATTTGGGCTTTGCGGGGGTGAGGTTTCTGGTCGGGTTCGGTTAGTCGGGTGCGGATCCGATCCCAGGTTTGATCTGATCCCGTTGGATGATTTGACCCTAATTCAAAGAAGGATATATATAGTATATATATATATATATATATATATATATATATATATAAAGCAAGTGCCCTATGAACTTAAGTCATAATAATATGCACAAGACCAACTTTTTATCCACTCATATTCTCGGTGATTTCATGATGCACAAATCTCAAATGCTTTATATCTTTTCACATCCCAAAGCAAGATGAAGCAGCAGTTACAAGACACATAACTAAGTTCATAAAAGAGCTCGGCTTCATATATATATATATATATATATATATATATATATATATATATATATATATATATATATATATATATATATATATATATATATATATATATATATAGAAAGTAGGCCTATGAATTAAGTTCATAATTGAATACATAAGACCAACTTTTTATCCACTATCTTCTTTCTCGATTTGTGATTTACAAATCACAAATCTCAAAGTGACCTTTATATCTTTCACGGATCCCAAAGCAAGATGAGTGGTTAGAAAAGTTGCCAAGCACACTATTCATATGAACTTAAGTTCATGAGCTCTTGTTTCTATATATATATATATATATATATATATATATATATATATATATATATATATATATATATATATATATATATATATATATATATATATATATATATATATATATATATATATAGAGAATTTAAAAACAAGATTCAATTGTCTTTTTCTATCCATTGATGTTGCCTTGGGACCAAAGATATAAAGCCAATTTTGAGATTTGTGTGTATCTTGATTTCACTGATCGGCAAGATCAATGGATATAAAAGTTAGTGGACACTCCTCCCTATCAACTTAAGTTTATAGAGTCTCTTTCTCTCTCTCTCTCTCTCTATCTATATATATATATATATATATATATATATATATATATATATATATATATATATATATATATGAATATGAGGCATCATTTTAAAGAAGAGCTACCCATTCAATTAATAAAGATACTTTTAGGCCCACCTAGTTGTCACATCCATTGGGAAGTAGATTTAAGGAGTTGGTGAGCTACTTTACTAAATGAGGTGCTAGCTCATATTCCTTAATCCATATATATATATATATATATATATATATATATATATATATATATATATATATATATATATATATATATATAAAGGCAAACTTCTATAAATTTTGATTGATATCCACCTTTAATGATCTTTCGCCGAGATCCTGAAATTAAGATGCACAAATCTCAAAAGCTTTATATCTTTCACTTGACACGGGGCAACATCAATGGATTGAAAAGTTGTGGATGACTATTTCCTATCAACTTAAGTTTTATATGAGCTATATATATATATATATATATATATATATATATATATATATATATATATATATATATATATATAGAAAGCCTCTATGAACTTAAGTTCATATGAATAGTGATGCACCAACTTTTTATCCACTCATCTTGCCTTGATTTGGATGCACAAATCTCAAAGTGGCCTTTATATCTTCAAGGATCCCAAATCAAGATGAGTGGTTAGAAATGTCATGCACCACTATTCATATGAACTTAAGTTCATGGTTATCGCTTCTCTCTTCTCTATATATATATATATATATATATATATATATATATATATATATAGCAATGCTCCTATAAACTTAAGTGATAGGAATAGTCATACACCAATTTTTCTTATCCATTGATGCATTCGGAAAGATATAAAGCCCACTTTGAGATTTGTGCATCTCGATTTCTCACTTGATCCCAAGGCAACATCAATGGATACAAAAGTTGGTGTATACTATTCCCTATCAACTTAAGTTTATATGAGCTCTCTATATATATATATATATATATATATATATATATATATATATATATATATATATATATAACTATAAGCTCTCATAAATTTAATAAATGTGGTGCACCAACTTTTTATCCACTCATCTGCCTTGAGATTTGTGATGCACAAATCTCAAAGTGGCCTTTATATCTTTCACGGATCCCAGCAAGATGAGTGGTTAAAGTTCCTCAAGACTCATTATTCATTTGAACTTAAGTTCATAGAGTTTCTCTTCATATATATATATATATATATATATATATATATATATATATATATATATATATATATATATATATATATATATATATATATATATATATATATATATATATATAGCAATGCTCCTATAAACTTAAGTGTATATGGAATAGTCATACACCAATTTTTCTATCCATTGATGTTGCATTGGGATCCGTGAAGATATAAAGCCCACTTTGAGATTTGTGCATCTCTTGATTTCACGGATCCCAAGGCAACATCAATGGATTGAAAAGTTGGTGGATGACTATTTCCTATCAACTTAAGTTTATAGGAGCCTTGCTATATATATATATATATATATATATATATATATATATATATATATATATATATATATATATATATATATATATATATATATATCTCCTATCTCTCTTTCTCTCTCCTCCATCCCTCCTCCATCTCTCTTTCTCTCTCCTCCATCCCTCCTCCATCTCTCTTTCTCTCTCCTCCATCCCTCCTCCATCTCTCTTTCTCTCTCCTCCATCCCTCCTCCATCTCTCTTTCTCTCTCCTCCATCCCTCCTCCATCTCTCTCTCTCTCTCTCTCCATCTCTCTCTCCTCCTGGTTGTCTCCTTCAAAAGAAACAAAACCTTCTCCCTAGAAATTTTGGAGAATCATACTATTCAGGATGAAGAGACATCAAGTCTCATTGAAGGAGACAATGGATCGAATGTTGGAAGGATATATAGACAATATAGAAGATAGATAATGGAGGAAAGGGGGAGAAAAAGAGAGATGGAGGAGAGGAGAGAGATGGAGGAGGAGGAGAGAAAGAGAGATGGAGGAGGGAGGGGAAAGAAAGAAGTTTTAATTTTAGAGGATTAAAGCGTAAATGTGAAAATATTAGGTGTGGGATCAGTCTGGATATTAAGTGGAGTCCCTATAGGTCAAGTGTCATCACTTTTTAGGCCATAGTGGTTTAAGTGTGTCACTTAATAGGCCAATTTGGTATTTTAGCCTATATATATATATATATATATATATATATATATATATATATATATATATATATATATATATATATATATATATAGAGTAAGGCTCCTATGAACTTAAGTTCATAATGAATAGTGGTGCACCAACTTTTTATCCACTCATCTTGCCTTGAGATTTGTGATGCACAAATCTCAAAGTGGCTTTATATCTTTCACGGATCCCAGCAAGATGAGTGGTTAGAAAAGTTGGTGCACCACTATTCATTATGAACTTA